>OW799237.1:47125397-47725397 GCA_941918925.1 Phyto melanocephala
CAGCTGGCTTCTTAACATCACCTAATGTTGAATTCGCCTTGAGCGTTAGTTGAAAATTTATATAAAAGTTTTAAAATTTGTGAAAAATAATTGTAAAAATACTAATGTTTGAGCAATAACTGATTGGAAAATAAGTAATAAACAATTTATTATTGAAATAAACAACATTTTTAATATTTTTAATTCAAAATATACAAAATTTCCGTTGTGTTTGTCCTAGTGATTAATAGTCGTGAAAATTGTGAAAAATTTAAAAAAAAAAACACAAATTTGTGATATAAACAGCACAAATTTATGTAATAAATTAAAAATACTTATTTATTTTCAAACTTTTCGCGTGAATTTATAAGAATAAAATTTTAATTAAAAGTAAACAAAAAAGTTGTTTTTTTGTGTTTTGACATTCTCTTGGCCTTTTTGTGTTTGTTGCAGGGATGTTATCACCTGATAGTGAATTCGCCTTGATTACACAAATATAAAAATTTTTGCCTAATAATTTTTTAATGACGTTTTGAAAACAAACAAGTAAGAGTGCTATAATCGGCCGTACCGAATCTGATAATACACTTCACCATCATGTACATAGGTATAATCCCACATGGTAGCTTAACCTATATCTCTTTATCCTTGATTTTGAATTTTTACGTAGTTAACTGTATTCTTCTAGTCAAGCCCTTTCATTTGAAGCCAAATTGATATGTTAAAAAAATTTGTTCCACCATTTTGTTTTAGACGCAGTCTTGGGTTTTACATTTTTTGATAATTTATTGTGTTCTACAGGTCAAGCCCTTTCATTTGATGCCTATATTGTGGAGGTTGAAGGATTTACATTTTAAAATAACAGCTTTGGCTCACATATAAATTTATTGTCCGCCATTTTGTAGTGGCGGCCATCATAATTTTTTTTATAGTGTCCTATATTGCGCTAGTCAAGTCCTTTTAGATGACACCAATATTGACTCTTTCGGTTGTCTAGAAGCTGAAAAAATTGGTTTTCGTTTGTAATTTTTTGAAATATATACTCTTAAAAAAATTTGTTACCTATAGCTTTACCGATTAGAGCCCGATTTATTTAAAATTTTTAACGAATATCTCTAGAGGCATATTATATCTACAAATAGTGACAAAGGTACCTTTAAATTATTCTATGGCTGAAAATTTTTAAATTTGGTGGTAGAAATATGGGAAAAAACAGAGGAAGTCGCTTTTATTTGCTCTTGTATAAGAAAGTTATGGGGCGATTTTGCTAAATTTCAATAGCAATTCATTCCCGGATATTTCCTGATACCATACACAGGTCTGAGGAACATGTTATTGCTTCTAAAAGTTGATTTCAATCAACACACGGACAGAAGAACGTGGCTTAATCGACTCCTCTACTCATAAGCTTTCAAAAAATATATACTTTATGGATTCGGAAATAAAAATTGTAGAAATTACAAACGAAATGACAAAGATATATATTCCCTTGTGCACCGCAGGTGAAGGGTATAAAAAGAGTTTTGAACCAAAAAAAACTGCCTGCTTCTGTGGCGGTTCATGCATCACAAAAATGTACGGCGGCTGCTGTAAAGCCGGTTGACTTCGCTTTTTGCGTACAATATGGTAGTTGTCAAAGTACTCAATGTAACTGAATGTAAAAACACTCATAAGAAAACATGTATTTTAACTTAGTTGTCAGTTGAAAAAGTTGAAGTTCGACGGACAACGAATTCATTGTGGCCCAGGTTTTACTCCTTAAAGGCTGGGGCACAATGAATCCGTCGTCCGTCAAACTTCAACTTTTTCAACTGACATCAACGTATTGACGGAGAGGGGTTGGCACAATCAGTACTTTGTGTTGACGGATCATTAGTCAAGTTAAATTGTTGACTGCTGCGACAAATCAAAAACAAACAGCGCCGGCTGAAGGCCGATAATATTTATATAATTTTTTTTACTTATCTTCACAATAACAAAAAATTAATAAAACAAAAAAAAAAATTTTTTTTTAAGAATATGTCAATTTTGCTTTAAATTCATACAATCTATATATAAAAAAAGAGTTAAAAGTTGGTCAACTTTTGTACTTTGCGTTGACGGAGACGTAATCCATGTCGAAACTTCATTATCCCCATACTTTTGTTTAAAACTGCTAATTTTTTATTTTTGTAGACCATTATATTAAAAATAAAACTTATACAAAAATTAGTGATATTTTAAAAGACCATCTGGCAGCCCTAACTGAATTTTATTATTTTGTTTGGTGTTTATGGGTCTTTATTTATTTAAAAACGGTTTGAATCTTATTCGGCATTGTGTTTCCATCACATAAGGTAAACACAACCGCATTATTTCCATATAGTAATTCATCATCATTTTGGGTGAAAATTATATAAAGCAGTTTTTGCAAAAAAAAAAAAAAAAAAAATCAAATACAATGTGTGCAGCATATAACCTATAGGAAAGAAACATATTTTTGACCAGTTCAACTAATTAAAACCGTTATGAAAATGCAACTCTATCGAAAATTGATTCATTTTACAACACTTTATTTATGGCAGATTTCTACTTGTGACGGTATACCATACGTTTATAGTTGTCAAAAGTTTGTGTTACAATGTGGAATTAATATATTGTTAATATAGATATATATAGAAAATATATAGAAGTTAATTAGAAAATCTATTGAAATTGAAATATTTAAGTTCAAAAAATACACAAAAAGCTTAATTTAATAACAATTAGTGGTTTATTTCGAGTTATTTTTAAAAGTTTTTAACAGATGTCAATATAATTGCGGTCGTAATGTGTATATTAAAACCTCTGATTTCGTGTACGTGCGTGTGTGTTTTACGTGTTCAAAATATTTGTGGATCAAATGATCTAACTAAATACCTAGTTGTTTTTTAAATTATTTTAGTAATAATTTTACTTTAAATACATTGAAATACATGTTTTTAGCCTCAAAAATAATTTTTTAACTCTTATTCAATAAAAAAAAAAATTAATTCTACTGGAAACACTGTAGCTACAAACGAACTTTTAAACAGCATCGAAGTGAATAATTTTTACTTGAGAATGGATCCTTCGCGCGGAGATTCGCGGTATAATATAAATTATTCGATGAGTGGTATTGGACTGACTTTAGCCGATCAAGCTGATATGTACGGCAATCCATCTGCCGCAACTGCTTTAGTTGGTCGACCACCTAGTGCTGGTGTCCTGCAAGGTATAAGCAGTGTCGGAGGTGGTCCAGGTGTGGGACTCTTACCTCGGTCTACAGGAAACATATTGTCTAATTCTCAATGTCAGTCTTTAATTGGTAATAACACAAGCGGGCATAGCGGCAGCAACCAACAGAGAGGTTTAAAAAGAGCAGGGTCCGATTGTTATGATGATTCTCATCACCGCGTTGGTGTAGCTAGTATAACTTCTCTTCAAGGTCTCGACAACTGCGGGGGCTCATCCAATGTACAACACAGTAGTCAACAGCAGCAGCCACAATCTAGTAGCGGTAGTGTTCAAGATATTGTGGATGATTGTTATAATAACTTACAGAGCAAAAAGTCACCTCCGCCAAATGGTAAAAAAACCAAAGGTCGAGTTAAAATAAAAATGGAATATATTGATAATAAACTTCGACGTTATACAACATTTTCTAAGCGTAAAACTGGAATTATGAAAAAGGTGAGTAATTTGTATGTTGTCCAAATTTCAGCCAATATTTTATGATTTTTTCAAGTTAGACGGCATATTCTAATTCGTTTATAATTATTTTTTAAATGTTATACAACGAAAAGCTTAGTTTTGTGTCTATTCTTTAAGATGTAATAATTGTCCGTATATATTTTTTAATACTAGTAAATTCTTTCCACTTCATTTTGTTATTTGGTAATATCTTGTAATTTTTAAATTATTAAAGGAATGTCGTAGAAGTACCTACATAATAAAATGCGTACTATTATAAATTTTCAAACAAACATAATTAAATAAAAATAAATTGTTTGAAACAAAGTGAATTCATTATAAGGTGATGTTAAGAAGCCAGCTGATTGTTTTTTGCTCGTTTTATTTTTACGGCACAAAGTCAAAGTTTGTTTACATTTAAATTAATTTTTATGTGCGTTGGTTGAAAATTTTTGTAAAAGTGGTAAAGTTTGTGGAAAAAAATTGCAAAAATACTAATGTTTGTGCAATAACTTATTGGGGAATAAGTAAAATATATTTTATAGTTTGAATAAACAACATTTTTAATGTTTTTAATTCAGAAAATGCAAAATTTCCGTTGTGTTAGTCCTAGTAATTTAAAATTGTGATAATTTTAAAAAATGTTAAAAAAAAAACACAAATATGTGATATAACCTAGCACAAATTAATGTAATAAATTAAAAATACTTAATTATTTTAAAACTTTCCGCGTAAATTTATAAAAATAAAATTTTAATAAAAAGTAAAAAAAAAATTGTTTTTTTTGTGTTTTGACATTCTTGCATTTTTGTGCTTGTTGTAGGGATGTTATCACCTGATAATGAATTCGCCTTGGTTTGAAATGTGAATTATTTATATTACGAAATACATACATATGTACAGTACAGCACAGGCAGGCTAATTGTTCTACTTAAAAAAATGGTAATAGGTATACATATCCCAATAAAATTCACAACTGGGCATTTAAACCAAGAGGTTCACTGAGACCAAAAAAAATGAAAAGTTCTTATTTTTATAGGAAAACCAAAAAATTTTTGTACATTCACAACTAATTTTGATATTTTTTATACCTACAAAGTTCCGCTTGTGCAACCTCTTGGAGATATTTCTATTAAATTTTTTATTTTGGAAAGAATTAAGAAACTGCGAGTTTTTGCTGTGCATTATTTCATTTTACGATATCCCGTGTGACATTGGAAAAACATTTGTACATGCTGAATCAAATTTTAAGTAAAATCAGAGATATCTAACGAGTGTTAAGATAAATATACCGTCTTAAATATTAAGAGTATTTAAAATACTTTAAAAATTTGCATATTTAAATTGACAAATAGAATATACTGTAATTTTTTGCGGTTGACCATTCGACAGTAATCTAGTTGTAAACGTGATTGTACTCACTTTGTTTAGTTTATACCAATGCATATTTATTCATCAGGTAATTGCAGTTCGGAGAGAATTTTTTTTTATATATTAAATATATGAAGTTTGGCATTTGAAATAAATTAGAAAAGAGAGAAAATTGTTTTATATTTATGCATTTAGACAGCTGAAATTTAAAATAAGTGTTGAAAAAAAAAATGATCAGCTGGCGAATCAAGAGTACCTGATAAATAAATATGCCTTGAGTTTATACCATAAGCGTTGTATTCTGTTGAACTGTTGTCAAACTCCATATAAAAACTTTTTAAGAAATTCTAATTGAATAATGTTGCCCAATCAAAACTCTGTTTTAAGCCTGGTATTCTGATCAATTCTTCATGCGCACTGTTGTTAAACTGTGTGTACGTTTATAGCACAAAATATGTTATTTTGTTATTAACAGTAATCGCTATGGAATAATCTCTTTATACTAAAATATGTATCACTTTCTTTGTATAACTTCGATATACTAGTAAAATGTTTTCGTAAATTTAGTCTTTCAATAAAAGTGGGCGTAAAAGTAGGGGTGTCAATATAGTTTCAGCTAATAAATAAAATAGACTTCTCAATTGTCCTTTTTTATTCCAAAATCTTCATTCATAGAGAAATTATATGAATTTGAAATAAAGTGTTATATGGTATCTGAGCGTATGTGGGCGTGTCACATTTATTTTCCGTTAGAACAAAGCCTTTGACCAAAAAGCAGTGTTTGAAAATTTCAGAATCGTACATCTAATTTTGTCAGTTTTATTAGGTTTTAAATTTTAAATATACTGAAAAATACATTGTGCGGTATAAATTTTCGTTCATTATTTTGCTAATGCATATATTTAAGCAACTTTCAGGAAAAAATATTGTTTTTACTCAGAAAATTTTTATTCGAAGTTTCATGGCTCTAAGTTAAGCGTTTGGACACAATTACATTTTATTCGATGTGGAAGGACATGTTTTTTTTACCTACTCTTGCATTACGAGTTATAACTCTCTTCGTAATATTCCGATCTAGCCCATCTTCAATACCAAACAAACCTTGCGTATAAGAAATATTCTGGCAAAAGTGGAGCCCCCTAACTTTTTCGGTTCGAGCTATATCGTGCTTTCAACTGGCAGACGGACATAGCTAGATCGTCATAAAAATTCAGATTATATATAATTTATAGGTTCTAAAATAGATATTTCGATGTGTTACAAACGGAATAACAAAATGAATATAACCCCGCCATTTTTTTGTTGGTGGGTATAAACATTTTTAAAAAATAACCATGGAATAATGTTTCTTAATAAGTACCATGTTTATTTCGTACAAAATATATGAAATGTTTCTATCAACATTCAAGCAAAATTTTATTTCGTATGAAATAATATTTAAGGGCCGTATTCATAAAAAATATTTTAGGTTTATTAAAGGATTATTTGACAGATGTTGTAGCGAAATTTGTCAAATAAGCCTTCAATAAACCTAAAATATTTTTTATGAATACGGCCCTAAATTTACAATCCTAGTTGTATCGTAGAAAATTTGCACTATGTCAAATTTAAAAAACTATAAAAATATTCACAAGTATAATTGGGAAAAAGTATTAATGTGGATTGATAGCATATGTAGTTACCTTCAATTTCCACTAGGTTTAATTTATTGAGATGTTAAGATATTTTTATAAAGCTTTTTAAATTTGACTTAGTGCAAATTTTCTACTATATGAGGTCTTAGAGGGATGTGGTCAGTATGACCATATCTTCACATCTTAATAAATTAAACCTAGTGGAAATTGAAGGTAACTACCTATGCTGTTAAACCACATTTATACTTTTTCCTAATTGTATTTGTGAATATTTGTATAAAGTTTTTAAAATTTGACTAAGTGCAAATTTTCTACTATATGAGGTCTTAGAGGGATGTGGTCAGTATGACCATATCTTAACATCTCAATAAGTTAAACCTAGTGGAAATTGAAGGTAACTACCTATGCTATCAATCCACATTAATACTTTTTCCCAATTGTATTTGTGAATATTTTTATAAAGCTTTTTAAATTTGACTTAGTGCAAATTTTCTACTATATGAGGTCTTGGAGGGATGTGGTCAGTATGGCCATATCTTCACATCTCAATAAATTAAACCTAGTGGAAATTAAAGGTAACTACCTATGCTAACAAACCATATTAATACTTTTTCCTAATTGTATTTGTGAATATTTGTATAAAGTTTTTAAAATTTGACTAAGTGCAAATTTTCTACTATATGAGGTCTTAGAGGGATGTGGTCAGTATGACCATATCTTAACATCTCAATAAGTTAAACCTAGTGGAAATTGAAGGTAACTACCTATGCTATCAATCCACATTAATACTTTTTCCCAATTGTATTTGTGAATATTTTTATAAAGCTTTTTAAATTTGACTTAGTGCAAATTTTCTACTATATGAGGTCTTGGAGGGATGTGGTCAGTATGACCATATCTTCACATCTTAATAAATTAAACCTAGTGGAAATTGAAGGTAACTACCTATGCTGTTAAACCACATTTATACTTTTTCCTAATTGTATTTGTGAATATTTGTATAAAGTTGTTAAAATTTGACTAAGTGCAAATTTTCTACCAGAGTACGAAAACAAACAAAAGGAAACGTTTCCAATAGTTTTGTTTCGATCATTTCAGAGAGGGAAAACAAAACGAAACAAAACCCAGGATAACGGTGCATTTTGTTTTGTATTGTTTTGTACTATGAGTGCAAACAAAACCAGAATAGAAAAGTACTCAGCTTCAATATGTATTTATTATTAAATATCAAATATTTAATCACATTTATATTCTTCTTTATAACCAGGTCCTTAATTTCCTTCCACATTTGTTTTTGGTCTCTTGCATTAATTATTTTGTTGTTAATGTAATTATATTTTTCGTGTTCTACCCTTACTTTATACAAATTTCTAGTTGATTTGTAATTAGACCATGCTTCAGCTGTGTTTTCAAACTTTGCGATTTGTCTTGTTTTATTAGAAGTGGTTCACTACTAAACCATTTGTTAACATAACATAATATTCATTGAAGTATTTCTAGTAAACTTCTAAATCGATTTTATTTTTATAAAAGTTGTTATTTGCCCAAACTATATTGAAATCACCAGTTATAATTATATCGCCTTCACTTAATTCTTCCAAAGTTTCTTGAAAAATTTCACAGAATTTGACAGTAAAAAGTTTGATAAATTTAAATACAATCAACATACATATGTATGTTTAAAACAGAGTTAAGAGATAATGGGCCAATTCAAAGTAAACTCTCATATTGTACTATGTCATATAATTCATATTAATATGACTAGTGACTTTGAACACCTTTTGTTAACTAATTATGTATTTCATACAAGAAAGAAGACAAAGAGATGACGCTGTTAAAAATTGTATGTATACAGGAAAGAAGAAAATAGAAAATATTCTCTCTGAGAGGTGAGAAGCGAAGAAATTCTCTCTGAGAGACAGTATGGTTAAAAGTATAACATAAACAATTTCTTATACATAGGAAATAAATGTGTAAAGTCATATTATTTTTTTTGTATGGAAATTACTAACAAAAATTTTAAGCATGCATAAAATAATATGAAATAGTACAAATACGACTGATATGCAACCACTTTGAATTGGCCCAATATGAAATACGAGGACAAAAAAAAATTTTAATGAAAATGTAATAATGTTTGATAACAGTTTAAAAGATGCTATAAAAAAGTTTACAATTAAAAAGAATGTGCGTGAATGTAATAATAATGTTAATAAATGGTTTAATCCTGAATTGCAAGCAATGAAAAGGGAAAAAATAAGGAAATACCTACAAGCTAAATAAGAAAACTCAAATCAAGCATGGACAAATTATAAAATAATATGAAACAAATACAAAGTTCAAATTATAAACAATAAGAACAATTATATAAATGAAAAAATTAACAGCGCAGCAGATCAGAAACAAATGTGGAGACAAATTAAAGACCTAGTACTTAATAAGGAACAAAATGTGATAAAATCTGTGATATTTGACGAACTAGAGTACAATCACGTCAAGGCAATAGCTAATAAATTTAATATACATATATTTCGTTAATAGTATTAAAGTTATAAGAGACGAAATTGAAGATGTTCAATACATAAACCAAATAATGTGTAATATTAACACTATTAAATTCTGGCCAATAAATAATTTAGAACTTAAGAACACAATAAAACTTATGAAAAATAAAACAGACTTTTAGAAAATATCAACAAAAATAATTCTTGATAATTGGAACGTTATTGGTGATATTTTACTTAAAATAATTAATTAATCTTTTGAGACGGGATGTTTTCCAGACAATTGGAAGGAAACAATGGCAACACCAATAGAGAAAGTGCCAAAAACAAAAAATTGTGAAGAATATCGGCCAATAAATACATTAAAAAATTCTGAAAAAAGTGGTGAAAGAGCAGTAGAACATTATATTGAAACGCATAACATTTTGTTTAAATATTAATCAGGATTCCGTAAAAAACACTTATGTGAAACGACAATTTACCATGTTATAAGTAAACTAGCATACTAACCGCTACTTCGAAAGCGCAGTTCTTATTATTAACTGAATACTAAGGGTGTGAAGATAAATTCGTCAGTTAACTACGTCCTACACATTTGTTAAGATACGTTCCACATACTGTAAACGTAGTTTTTAAAATGACAAAAATACTTTTTTTTAAATAATTAAAAAATAGCAAATAATAAAAGAAAAAATATATATACATAAATATTTACATAATTTTAAAAAAAGTATAATTGAAAAAAATTGTTTCTGAATGTAGGTTTATATTAAAAACTTAAAAAATCAAGGCACATATATGGGATTTTCAAGTGAAAAAAGTGGTATTTGGAAAAGACATGAATCAGGTCACCGGCAGAGGGAGTAGCCCATGATGAGTAGATTCCAGAAATATATAGTATATGTCAGGATTCAATCCTGGATTCGACAAATTAATATCTGACAATTTGAAAAATTAAGGCACATATGTATATGGGATATTCAAGTGAAAAAAAGTTGTATTTGGAAAAGACATGAATCAGGCCACCGGAAGAGTGGGTGCAGCCCATGATGAATAAATTTTAGAAATGTGTAGTATATGTCAGGATTCAATCCTGGATTCGAGAAATTTATTTTTGAAAATTTTAAAAATCACGGCACACATATATGGGATTTTCAAGTGAAAAAAGTGGTATTTGGAAAAGACATGAATCAGGTCACCGGCATAGTGGGAGTAGCCATGACGAGTAGATTCCAGAAATATATTGTTTATGTCAGGATTCAATCCTGGATTCGAGAAATTAATTTTTGAAAATTTAAAAAATCAAGGCACATATATATATGGGATATTCAAGTGAAAAAAAGTTGTATATGGAAAAGACATGAATCAGGTCACCGGCATAGTGGGAGTAGCCCATGACGAGTAGATTCCAGAAATATATAGTATATGTCAGGATTCAATCCTGGATTCGAGAAATTAATTTTTGAAAATTTGAAAAATCATGGCACATATGTATATGGGATTTTCAAGTGAAAAAAAGTGGTATTTGGAAAAGACATGAATGAGGTCACCGGCAGAGTGGGAGTAGCACATGACGAGTAGATTTCAGAAATATATAGTATATGTCAGGTTTCAATCCTAGATTCGAGAAATGAAGGCACATATATGGGATTTTCAAGTCGCTCCAATGGGTATTTGGTGATGACATGAATCAGGTCACCGGCAGAATTTTTTTTTAATCTAAAAGTTGACGGAACAACGGCTTTAAGTAACGTACAGTGATATAATCTTGTGTATTTAGAAAGATAAAAACATATATGTATACATAAATTTATGTGGTAAAACATTTTTAAAAATTGTATGTGTTAATTTTATTTGTTGATGATTTAAAATTTTTTTTTATTATTTATTTATTTGTTTAGTAGTATTAGAAAAATACTTCAAATTAATTTTTTTACAATGGTACCAATATAAATTCTTTAAAAGCTCTGTGATATATTATTTTGTTTTTTTTTAATTTTACAAATTTTTTTCTAAATAAATTAAATTATCTCTATTTTTAGCATAATCCACAAATAGCAATTTTACTGAATTCTATTGAGTAATAATTTTATGTTTTCGTATGTCTCTTTCATACCTACAGCATGAGCTAATGGTATGGACGGATATTGTTTTTTTTTATTTAGACAACACTGCTTTCAGACTGAGCTTGGATGAATCAATAAACAGTCTCCAAGCCATTGGATCGTCAGGTAGCTGTAGTTCTTAAAGAAGTCTTTGAGGGTCGGTGCAATACTAAATCTTGTTCTTTGGAAAACAGTATAGAGAATTGAGAATGTCTTTTTCTAAAATATTTGTTCAAACTATATCAGTAGGGTTGTTTCCAAATTTAAATAAAACAAATTATATTATCATTTTCCCGACGCACATAGGAGTTTATTGACTATCTAGCCGGATATTTGGTCAAAAGTGAAATTTAAGAAATGTAAAAAACTTAAGTACGCAGCTTGACAGACAAATTCAAAGTGGTTGCATATCAGTCATATTTGTACTATTTCATATTATTTTATGCACGCATAAAATTTTTGTTAGTAATTTCCATACAAAGAAAATAATAAGACTTTACACATTTGTTTCCATGTGTGTGAAGTTAAATATGCCGAGTTAAATATGTTTTGACGTAACGATGTTATAAACAAAAATAAGATATTCTATATTCAAAAACATCAAATAATAAAAAAATTAATAACAAAAATATTTTTTTTTATAAATTTTCTTGTATATACATACATATAGAATTGTATTTGTGAATTTTTTAAAAAATTTAAGATTTGCACTATGAGAAAATCATTGAATCTCTGAGGGATTTTGGACATATTTGGGCAAACCCTTCGAGGTTACTCATATAGACCATATGGAAAAGGAAGATAATTGTTTGCTTTAATTAACTGCATAACTCAGAATTCTGAATTGTATTTGTGAATTTTTTTAAAAATTTTTAAAATTTGCACTATGAGAAAATCATTGAATCTCTGAGGGATTTTGGACATATTTGGGCAAACCCTTCTATGTCACTCATATAGACCATATGGAAAAGGAAGACAATTGTTTGCTCTAATTAACTGTATGACCCAGAATTCTGAATTGTATTTGTGAATTTTTTTAAAAATTTTTAAAATTTGCACTATAAGAAAATCATTGAATCTCTGAGGGATTTTGGACATATTTTGGCAAACCCTTCGAGGTCACTCATATAGACCATATGGAAAAGGAAGACAATTGTTTGCTCTAATTAACTGTATAACTCAGAATTCTGAATTGTATTTGTGAATTTTTTTAAAAATTTTTAAAATTTGCACTATAAAAAAATCATTGAATCTCTGAGGGATTTTGGACATATTTGAGCAAACCCTTCGAGGTCACTCATATAGACCATATGGAAAAGGAAGACAATTGTTTGCTCTAATTAACTGTATAACTCAGAATTCTGAATTGTATATGTGATTTTTTTTTTTAAATTTTAAAAATTTGCACTATAAGAAAATCATTGAATCTCTGAGGGATTTTGGACATATTTGGGCAAACCCTTCTATGTCAGTCATATAGACCATATGGAAAATGAAGACAATTGTTTGCTCTAATTAACTGTGTAACTCAGAATTCTGAATTGTATTTGTGAATTTTTTTAAAATTTTTAAAATTTTCACTATGAGAAAATCATTGAATCTCTGAGGGATTTTGGACATATTTGGGCAAACCCTTCGAGGTCACTCATATAGACCATATGGAAAGGGAAGACAATTGTTTGCTCTAATTAACTGTATAACTCAGAATTCTGAATTGTATATGTGCATTTTTTTAAAAATTTTTAAAATTTGCACTATGAGAAAATCATTGAATCTCTGAGGTATTTTGGACATATTTGGGCAAACCCTTCGAGGTCACTCATATAGACCATATGGAAAAGGAAGACAATTGTTTGCTCTAATTAACTGTATAACTCAGAATTCTGAATTGTATTTGTGAATTTTTTAAAAAATTTTTGAAATTTGCACTATGAGAAAATCATTGAATCTCTGAGGGATTTTGGACATATTTGGGCAAACCATGCGAGGTCACTCATATATACCATATGGAAAAGGAAGACAATTGTTTGCTCTAATTAACTGTATAACTCAGAATTCTGAATTGTATTTGTGAATTTTTTATCCTCGAAGGGCTTGCCCAAATATGTCCAAAATCCCTCAAATTTTAAAAATTTTTAAAATATTCACAAATACAATTCAGAATTGTGAGTTATACAGGTACTTAGAGCAAACAATTGTCCTCCTTTACCATATGGTCTATATGAGTGACCTCGAAGGGTTTGCCCAAATATGTCCAAAATCCCTCAGAGATTCAATGATTTTCTCATGTGCAAATTTCAAAAATTTTTTAAAATATTCACAAATACAATTCAGAATTGTGAGTTATACAGGTAATTAGAGCAAACAATTGTCCTCCTTTTCCATATGGTCTATATGAGTGACCTCGAAGGGTTTGCCCAAATATGTCCAAAATCCCTCAGAGATTCAATGATTTTCTCATAGTGCAAATTTCAAAAATTTTTAAAAAAATTCAAAAATACAATTCAGAATTGTGAGTTATACAGGTAATTAGAGCAAACAATTGTCTTCCTTTACCATATGGTCTTTATGAGTGACCGCGAAGGGTTTGCCAAATATGTCCAAAATCCCTCAGAGATTCAATGATTTTCTCATGTGCAAATTTCAAAAATTTTTTAAAAAATTCACAAATACAATTCAGAATTCTGAGTTATACAGTTAATTAGAGCAAACAATTGTCTTCCTTTTCCATATGGTCTATATGAGTGACCTCGAAGGGTTTGCCCAAATATGTCCAAAATCCCTCAGAGATTCAATGATTTTCTCATGTGCAAATTTCAAAAATTTTTTAAAAAATTCACAAATACAATTCAGAGTTCTGAGTTATACAGTTAATTAGAGCAAACAATTGTCTTCCTTTTCCATATGGTCTATATGAGTGACCTCGAAGGGTTTGCCCAAATATGTCCAAAATCCCTCAGAGATTCAATGATTTTCTCATGTGCAAATTTCAAAAATTTTTAAAAAAATTCACAAATACAATTCAGAATTGTGAGTTATACAGGTAATTAGAACAAACAATAGTCCTCCTTTTCCATATGGTCTATATGAGTGACCTCGAAGGGTTTGCCCAAATATGTCCAAAATCCCTTAGAGATCAATGATTTGCTCATAGTGCAAATTTCAAAAATTTTTTTAAAAATTCACAAATACAATTCAGAATTTTGAGTTATACAGTTTATTTAAAGCAAACAATTGTCTTCCTTTTCCATATGGTCTATATGAGTGACCTCGAAGGGTTTGCCCAAATATGTCCAAAATCCCTCAGAGATTCAATGATTTTCTTATAGTGCAAATTTTAAAAATTTTTAAAAAAATTCACAAATACAATTCAGAATTCTGAGTTATACAGTTAATTAGAGCAAACAATTGTCTTCCTTTTCCATATGGTCTATATGAGTGACCTCGAAGGGTTTGCCAAAATATGTCCAAAATCCCTCAGAGATTCAATGATTTTCTCATAGTGCAAATTTCAAAAATTTTTTAAAAAATTCACAAATACAATTCAGAATTCTGGGTTATACAGTTAATTATAGCAATTAATTGTCTTCCTTTTCCATATGGTCTATATGAGTGACCTAGAAGGGTTTGTCCAAATATGTCCAAAATCCCTCAGATATTCAATGATTTTCTCATAGTGCAAATTTCAAAAAAATTTTTATAAAATTCACAAATACAATTCAGAATTCTGAGTTATACAGTTAATTAAAGCAATTAATTGTCTTCCTTTTCCATATAGTCTATATGAGTGACATAGAAGGGTTTGTCCATATATGTCCAAAATCCCTCAGAGATTCATTGATTTTCTCATAGTGCAAATTTCAAAAATTTTTTAAAAAATTCACAAATACAATTCAGAATTCTGAGTTATACAGTTAATTAGAGCAATTAATTGTCTTCCTTTTCCATATAGTCTATATGACTGACATAGAAGGGTTTGCCCAAATATGTCCAAAATCCTTTAGAGATTCAATAATTTTCTCATAGTGCAAATTTTAAAATTTTTTTTTAGAAAATTCATAAATACAATTCTATATGTATTCGAATGTAATTCTAATGTAGGTACATACAAAAAAATTTATAAAAAAAATTATTTTTGTTATTAATTTTTTATTATTTGATGTTTTTGAATTTAGAATATCTTATTTTTGTTTATAACATCGTTACGTTGAAACATATTCAACTTTTGAGTTAAATATGTCGTTACGTCATAACATATTTAACTTCTAAGTTAAATATGTTCTTACGTCAAAACATATTTAACTCGGCATATTTAACTTCACACATATTAAGAAATTTACACGTTTATACAAATTAATTAAATTTTCTTATTTTTTCTCCTGTATGCATGTATGTTGATATAAAGGCTGATTTTTTAGCTATTATCTTTTTGGCAACACTGGTTTAAACAGCTGACGCACATTTCGTGTTTTGTTTCACTGTCAAACATCTTCAGTTTAGTCTATAATTTAACATGAATCGCCTTACAAACAAACAACGCTTGCAAATTATTGAATTTTATTATCAAAATGCGTGTTCTGGTAAGAAAGTTCATCGCGCGCTTCTTATCGAAAAATTGTGTTCAGCGACCAAGCTAATTTTTGGCTCAATGGGTACGTTAATAAACAGAATTGTCGATTTTGGAGTGAAGATCAGCCAGAAGCAAGAGCTACCAATGCATCCAGAAAAAGTCACAGTTTGGTGCGGTTTATGGGCTGGTGGCATCATTGGACCGTACGTCTTAAAAGATGATGCGAATTGTAACGCAACTGAATAGTGAGCGCTACCGTGAGTTGATATCCAACTTTTTTTTTGCCCTAAATGCTAGAGCTTGACTTGCATGACATGTGGTTTTAACAAGACGGTGCCACACAGCACGCTTAACAATGGACTTATTGAGAGGCGAGTTCGGTGAACATTTTATACACACATGCCCGCTTCAATTGACGCATTGGAAGTCAACATTGAAGCATTTATTCATGAGATACCGGCCGAAAGAGTTTGCCAAAAATTGACTAAGCGGATGGACCATTTGAGGCGCAGTCACGGTCAACATTTGCATGAAATAATCTTCAAATATTAAATTATATAGACCGTACTATCGATTCAAATAAAGATTTCATGCATTTTTCTGAATTTTATGTGTTTTTTTAACTTTCCTATAGCTCTTAAAAAATCACGCTTTACATACATACATTGTTGTCTTGTTTTTATATTATTTTCTCCATTTACATCACTTAATAGTGTGATCAAGACAATTATTTTTTTGTGTTGTTATTATTTTAGTTTGGTACAATTATATGAAAGGGACACGTGGTGTTTTTTACGTTGACTTGCAATTTTTACGAAGTTTTAAATGCACTGGTGTGCACGCATACGTACATTTTACCTTTTCGTTCTTTCATTTTATTTTATGTGGTTTTATTCTTCAAAGCAGTTGCGCTATTGATTACATGCAAATTATAACCATGTAGTTATCAGAGAACTGCAACGAGCACCCGTTTTTATGATTTATGATACTCGCCTTAAAACGAGTTGCGGTGTAGTTAATACAGCCTATTGCTTTTGCATGTACTCGCCAGGCTCGTAAGAAATTGTGTTTGCAACATACGAGCCTTTAGCAAACACAATGAAATTTATATGAGTTCTGTATTGTATTGTTTCGTAAATATACTACAACTAAATTACTCTCTTTTATTCAATGTTCTCTATCTGCCCTTCACTGACCTAGAGTTATAATTGTCTGAGTGCACAAGTGTTTACTCGCAGCATTCGTCATTCGTAGTAAAATTTAAAGCAGCGTTGCCAGATGGTTTAGGAAAAAATCAATGATCGTATATTTAAGTAAACATGTAAGGCTAAATTCATTATTAAATAAAATGAATTTGAAAGTTATTACAAGAAAAATTTTCGTGTAAAATTTTAATTAAAACATATAATGAATGCGACAGGTTTATGAATCACAATTTTTTTATACGTCTACTTCATTTATATGTAAATATTTTTAAAAAAATATTGACCAATGGCAACGCAGCGCAGTCCGTTATTTTATTGTGCGACGTAGACACAGAATTTACTTTTTATATATTTATACATTTTTGAAAACAAACACACAATTATATTCTATGATGCTAAAGATGCACATAAGAACATTTTTTTAAATGGCTGAGTGCGCTCTTTATGTAATTTTTAATATAATGTATTTAAAATTTTGTAGATAATAATAAATAAAATACTTTAAAAAATCATTACTATTTTTCATCCATAAAATAAATAACAAAACATGCACTAAATCATTTAAACGCCTAAAATCGTCTAACCTACGACAAATCATAAAATCTGACAACCACGTTTTCATTTTAATTGTTTAATTTTAAATACACGAACATATACTAAATGAATATACCGTGAGTGTTGTTGTTACGAGCTAGTCGTAACACTTAAGTCGTGTAAGTTAAATACAAAGAAGTTACCGAATACGAAAATATAAAAAACACGAAACTTTGCTTTGAGTGGTTGTGATATTGACATGTACAAGTAAAAAGTTATTGTGTAATATTGTCATTCATGAAGCTCGCTTTGTATGAAGAACGAGCCAACGAGCCACCATATCAGTAAAAGCGAGTGCTTAAAAGTATTCGAGACTAAAACTGATTAGTAAACAGCGAGTGCGCTCGCAAGTATTATGTATTGTTGCAGTTCTCTGGTAGTTATCTACGTACATGTGTGTATGTTTTTTTCTTTTACTTTTTACCAGTGATGGCAGGGTACATTTTTAAATCTAAAAGTACACTTTTAGTAAATGTGTGGTTATGTTAATATTAATGTTAATTGCGGTGATTTGCATTACTTATGAATTTTTAATTATATTATTACTAATATTCCACACTTCTTTATAAAAAAATTAACAATTCCACTAAATAAATTTAATTTCTGTACATACCCAATTATTTCCTTTCTGGTTTTTGATCTGTTCATCTTTTCTTGAAAATTACATCTACGATGGTGCTAATGATGATTCGTGTTAACACTAACGATGTGGGTTTGTTTTTTTCTGGTTGCAATTTCTCCGCAGCACAGAGGAGTATTTGGCCTGAAAAGCTGTCCAAAATTATTAAAAGTGTTTTTCAAATTAAAAGTTCTAGTTTTTTGATAGTTTTAGGTGTATTAAATATTATATAAGAAATCTAGTAGCAGATTTAAGGATTTATTTAGAAAATATTTAAATAAAGTCAATTTGTTTTGTGTCGGGTTTGGCTGTTTTTATACCCTTCACCTGTGGTGCACAAGGGTATATGTAGCTTTGTAATTCCGTTTGTAATTTCTACAATTTCATTTCCGACCCCATATACATATTTTCTGAAAGCTTATGAATAGAGGAGTCGATTAAGCCCTGACCGTCTGTCCGTGTGTTGGTTGAAATCAACTTTTAGAAGCAACTATATGTTCCTCAGATCTCTATATGGTATCAATCTCTTGGAAATATCCAGAAATGAATACATACATGTAAATAATATACCAAAAAAAAATACAAAAAAAAACATATGTTAAAAATAAAAAAAAATAATAAAATAAATTACAAAAAAAAATTAAAAAAAAAATTGAAAACAAATTTAAAAACATTTTTTAAAAATTTTTTTAAAAAAATTTTAAAAAAATATAATAAAATATAAATAATATATTAAATAAAGTAAAACAAAATTTTTTTGGCTCAGCTGGGATTCGATGCCACATTTATTCTAACCAGTATGTTCATATGTACGTATTTTATATGAGATGAATGGTGATACAAACAATTGTTATGAAGGGTATATAAGATTCGGTACGGCCGAATATAGCACTCTTACTTGTTTTTGTTTGTTTTTGGTTTGCCTTTATTTTTCGCAAAATATAACGCTCGTCCTGCTCATTAAATATTTTATTCGGTGCCTTCCTGCCTTTGTTATGAACCCGATTTTCATGTATGAAACACTCAATTATTTTTTGGACCGTAGAAGAATTCATGTTAACCATTTCAGCTATTTTTCGGTGTGAGTGGCCATTTTTGAAATGGTTTAAAACCAATTCTCTTTGCTCTAAAGTAGAACGCGGACTCATTTTTGTAAATTGACACTCTAAGGAACGAATCTAAACTAACAATTCAACAAAAAACATTGCTAGAATTAAAAATACGAAAATGCGATTTTCAAAGTTGTGAAATTTTGTTTATTTCTTTTATTTGAATTCAAAGAAAGACATGGTATTAAACACAACAGCGTACAACAGCTTGTTTGAGTTGGCATAATATGTTATAACACCTTGTTAAAATTCGCATGGCATAGCAAAGCATGAAATCTTTGAAAATGACATTTTTACAGAAAATGTTGAATTGTGCAGGAGTCTAATAAATAGTAAAACTGAATTAACAAATGTTGATTTTTAAGGTTTAAACTGCTGCAAAACCTCTTCAAGGTATATACATAAACGTGTTGCTGTGTGGTCGAGAAGAGTTTGAAGCTTCACTTCCGATAATGTTTCAGTAACGGTTATGACATCTTCATTGGGATAAAATTTTTTTTTTTTTGCATTTTTTAGTAATGAATAACATGGATACACATTTTTATTGGCATTGTATAAAATTTCATATTGCTTTGTCGTGGGCTCTGCATTTACAAAGAGTGCTAAAGCTCCTTCCGCTGAAAGTTTATTCACAGTGTTGACTTCAGAAGTTGTTAATGATCACTTGCGAATTCTTGCTTTTCTTGGGGATCTCGTTATATCCATTATTAATTTAGCCGCATCATTATGTCCCGCTGCTCTTTGACTCATGGATGCAGCAAATATTATCTTCTCTGTTGTTAATTGGTGACGAACTTCTTCCGTTTTTCTCCGATTTGTTCTTTCACTAGCTTCATTGAAGTGGTCGCCCTGAAGACGAACTGCCAAATACTGGTATTGTTACAGTTCCTTCCAGCCATTTAGCGTTTGTGCTTAAAAAGCGGCCCTCTTTTCGTTGTGCCAAAAGCCAATATCTTCTAAACCAATTTTTGAAATTTTTTAAACACTGCTTTAGTGCTAATATGTCACAATCCCCTTGACTTTTTGAAATTTCGCTCAATTTTCTGACCAAAACATCCAATTTCTCGTCAATAGTTCCAGCATTAGATTTTATTACTATTTGGAATAGCTGTAATCTTGTGAAAACTTGTTCCATGTTGACTTTCGAAGTTACAAAATGGTTTTGATAAAGATTGCGTGCAATAACGCTTTATAAGTATTTTCATGCGCATGCTCTTATGCGTTAATTGGATGGTAGCCTGATACCTGGGTGCCCATAAATTTGTATGTACCTGTATTTATTTTTTGTAAACAAATTTTTGTGATTAATGCTTTTAATAACACTATGCTAGTTGAAAAAACAGACAAGCCGGGCACCTGGCGTTTAACATAATTCGGGTACGCTGAATCCAGTGGTGCCCGCGGTTTTTTAAGATTGGCTCTGGTTTTCGAGATATACCGTTATTTCGAAAATGGAGGAGGTTGCACAACATATGTTCGCGTAACTCAAAAACGATTTAGCTTATTGAAAAAATTTAAAAAACCGAAATTCCGCAATAAAATTTCCTTTAAGAAAAGTAAAACTTCTTTCTAATATCCGCAGTCGTTTTAGAAACATATTTTTTTTTTTTAAATTAATTTTTTTTTATCAAAATTTCGAAATTTTTGTTTTTTAAAAATTCATAAAAAATTAAAAAATGCAGCTAGGCTTCTAATTTTTTGCAGACATATAAAAAACGAAGCTGATAACAAAACAAACCAAAAATCTTTAAAATCTGTTAGCAACTTTTGATTTTATTCACAAAAGTCGAAAAATTTTAGTTAATTTAAGAATTTCATAAAACGCAACCCCCCTAAGGGACGGTGATAAAGGTTAAGTATAATTTGAGAAAATGTTAAGAACAAAAAACATTGGAGGTCGGTCATACATTTTATCACCCTAGGAGTGAATCCTAGGCCTTAGAAACAAATGATGGGAAAGAAAAATAAAGTTGCTGTTCATTTGGCCCGTCTAGGGGTATCTCAGGTGCTGCAGGTGCAAAATTTAAGAGTTCTACGCGTATAAAAAACAAAGTTCCAAACAAAATAAGCTATTAGTGATTAAAGTCTGACTACAACTTTTGATTTTTTCAAAAAAGATGTATTTTTTTATAATAACCAAACTAAAAAATTTTTGTTGTTAAGTAGCTAAATTTATTCTTCTTCCTCCTGCAGATTCCAACAAATATCCCCTAATAGCGAATCAAGTTGTTTGCCGCTATACCAGTGTTCGAGCCTGGCTGTTGCTTCGTGAAATCTCTCGCCATGTTCATCAGAATCGGCTGGTGATTGTTCATTAAATTTTTCGTCATGGTAATGCAAAAAATGTATTTTCAATGACATTCTAACGTTTAAGTTTTTAAAGACCGATGATTTCCTAATACATTTTCTATTACTGATTTCACACAATTCCAGGCCAATAGCTCGATATCATTCAATGCAACCTCAAATTGATGGTCCTTCATAAGACGGCGAATGTCCGGTCCATTAAGAGTTCCTGTAAAATAAAAACATTATGATATGAAATTTATCTAATTTAATAAAGTAGTGTAACGATTCTTTACATGTTAATGTGTGATTATGGGGAACAGGGCTACCTATTAATATCGGCCGTGCTCGTCGGTGGGGTGGATTAAATTCTGTTCCCATACATATATACCTATGGTATATACATATAAATATCTGAATCATATATTAAAGATCTTCCGTTAGGTAGCTAATCAATAAAAAAAAGTATTCTCATAAAGATGTAGAAATAGAGTATAAATGTTGATGACTGAGATGTAGCTAAAGCTGTCAGTTACTACACCGGACTTTTCCCACCCTCCATGCTGACCACACCAATCTTTTAATGTCAGCCCTACTATAAAAATAATAAAAAAAAAAAAAAAAAATACCCTACCTACCTACCCTCATACCATTTATTTCACCTTTCGTTTTATATAAAAACAAATTATAATTCCATGACAACAATACAATAAACGATATCTTATTTATTCAGAATATACGTAATCATTTTCAAATCAATTATTTATATATTATAAAAAAAATCAATTATAAAGTGATGTTATTTCTATTACATAAATAATAAAAAAAAAAACAAATTAAGACAAATCTAATAATATTAACAAAAAGAAAATTACAGGTAGACCCAATGAAACTATTTGAATTACAAATTAGGATAAGATTTACGTGTCTATTTTCCTTCACTACGTAATTAAATTGTTGTACTGAGTTATTATTATTTTTTTTTTGTTATTTTATTTTATACAAATAAAAAAAAAATTCACCCTTGAGATAAAATTAATAAAATTTTAAATTTATATTTTAATTAACATATCTGGCAACTCTAGTTGTACTATTAAAGTTTAACGGCCATATGTATAAAAACTTATAACAGGCTTATAAGTCGTTTTTAAGCAAAATTCACTATTGTTGCATTCATAAACCATTAATAGACTTATAAACCTTTTATAAACCATTTATAAAATCAAAAATTTTATTGTTTGATTTACCCTTCTTTAAACCAAAAATAAGGCGACATTTCATGCATAATTGGCGTTAAACAAAATTTTTAAAGAAATTTTGTAAAAAAAATTTAAGAAAAAGTAATTGAAATATTAAAATTGATTAGATTAACACATTTCGACTTATAGATAAGTGCAATATATACAAAAGAAAATAATAAATTTAACATATTTGAAATTAAATAAAATTAAAAAATTATAATAGTGATGTGAGAAAAACGTAAACAAACTTTTAAGCCGAATACTTTTCTTATTTTTATTAACAAAATAGGTAAATAATTAATATTTGTATTATAATTTTTGCTCAAAAATTTTCATTTACCAAAGTTATATACTTTTGATTTTTTCGATGTTGTTTTTGTGCTTTAATTTTATAAAAAATGTTACCTTTACTTGATACCCGGATAAATCTTATAGTAATTATAAGCACCACTAACAATAAAATGACAACTAAATATAAAAAGCGTTGCCATACATACTAATAAAATCACTACAAACATTTAATAACTATAAAAGGTTTATTGTACGTTTATAAATACAAATTCTTATTAGTGGTTTATAACACAAAAAGCGTTTAATAACTATTGTACACTATAACCATAAAATAACTACTTTTTATGCATATAGCCGTAATATTATAGGAATTATATATTTTAATTTGTAATATATTTCTTATAAAACAAAAATTCAAAATTGTTATGTAAAAACTAATGTAAAAATGAAGAAATTAATTAACACTTACAAGTCATTATCTCCTACGTCAGCAGGCGCCGGTTGACAGTGGAATCTTGCGTATTTCATTCTTTATTTTCTAAATAAATCAAAATTATTTGGTATGTCCGGGTAAATGTAGTAGATGTGTGTAGCTTATAATAAGGATCAAGGTATACACATATATACTCCTACTTTTAACAAATCTACACACTCAAATGTAAAAGTAATATGTTTTAGGTATAAATAACGAGTGAATGTTTATATTAAAATTGCATTGTATGCATATCTATTATTTAAAATTTTACTAAAATTCACCAAAGTTACTGACCGAACCAATTTAGAAAATTTTGAATAAAATAAAAAAAAACTCAGAACAAACTTTACGTTAAACCATAAATAAATTAGTGATGATTGCAAAAAAAAAACCACTAATTGAGATTATGAGAATTACTTTAAAATTTAGAACACAGAATAAAATTTAACAGAAAAAAAATTACCAATTAAAATTACTAATACGATACATAACTTTAGAACCAGGATTTAAAACTCATATAAATAATTTAAAATAATTGTGTTTGTCAGAATAAATACTATGTTCTCCAGTTAATCCTTGAAAATTCTCCACGCCTTACTTTTCTGCTTTTATCGAACTGGTCAACACAATTTTGTTGTCTTTTGTTTCTGTAACCACAATTTCCAGGTTTTATTATAAAAAGTCTTCAGCTGTACAACGGATTTGAAATTTTGAAAATGCGAGTGTAAAGATCAGTTCCCTTCTTACACCAAATCAAGGACTTAGCCTGCCAAAATTATTATCACCGCTTTAATTAACTAAACGCTTGATAAAGAAAACACCGTCGATTTTATGACACCACCACAATAAAACTTGAAATCGGCTAAAATTTGGATTTAATTGCACACAATTCATAGAATTAATCTCTCTCCAGAAATTTGCTAGACCCCATATATTTCTAACTTTATAATAATTTATTATTATTAAGTTAATCAATAAATAAATAAATAAATATCTTAAAATTCAATTTTTTTTTTTTATTGTTAACTTTTTCTTTTTTTTTTGTGTCTGACTCCGTTTCTTACAATTTTTTCTATCCTTTTTTTTCGAAAAAAAAATTCAGTTTTTTCAAATATCCAAATTATTGAAATTTAAAACCCAGGTAATAAAAAAAAATATAAATAATTTTTTTCCAATAGTAGAAAATTTTTTTTTTTTTTTACATTAAAAAAACTTAGATAGTAAAATAATCTCAAATCTCTCATAATTTTGAACAGACTTTGACTTAGCCAAGTCATCATCACAAAGCAGATGAAATTCAATACATGCTGAAGAATTTAATCTGAAAAATGTGACTTGCAGTTACAAAAACTTTAGACTATCGTACTATATCAAGACCATATATCCTTTATATGGTAAACTCCTTTATAACCTCCATCCACATCCTGTAATTCATAATTGACGTTACCTATCTTTCTTTTCACTATAGCTCCAATCCCGGTAGGTGCTAATTTTGCATTAAAGTTATTCCCCGGTGAACTTTGAGCAAAGTTCCTTCGTATGACCTCCTGACCAACATTATATTCCCTCATCCGCGTTCTTAAATTATAATATTTAACGTTTCGATCATACGCTTGTCTAATCTTTGTCCGAATAGAGTCCCGCAGTAAAGAATAATTGTCCTGTCTTTCAATTTTAGTGTCCGTTTCTGCTAAAAGTTTTAGTTTCCGTAAAATTTTGTAGTCCTGTCCATGCGTTATCATTGTCTGTCCGAAAACCAGTTCGTAAGGTGTTCGTCCTGTCGTTTGGTGTACGCTGCTGCGGATAGCACTATTGATACTTGGCAAATATTCATCCCATTTTCTTTGGTCATCACGAACGTATGATCTGAGAGCTTCGTTAATCGATCGGTTTACTCTCTCACTCGCATTAGATTGCGGGCTGTGAACTGCAGTGAATTGATGATTTATCCCATTTATTGTCATTAACTTCTTAAATTCCTTCGACTTAAACTGGCTACCGTTATCTGAAACAATTATTTCCGGTATGCCATAGCATGTGAAAATATCTTTTTCCAGGTACTCAATAATTGGTTTTGTTACAAACTTTTTCAACGGCTTCAAAAAGGTAAATTTAGTAAAATGGTTTAATATGATTAATATGCCTATGTTTCCGCCTTTGGTACGTGGAAAGGGTCCAATCAGATCTATGTATAGGCGTTGAAATGGCCTCTCTGTTTTAACCATTTCTCCCATAGGTGGCTTAAGTGATGACGTTGGTGTCTTGGACGTTTTGCACTGCATACAACTCAATACGTAGTTCTTTACATCGGAAACTAAATGCGGCCAATAAAAATATTTACGTATCCGGTGTACTGTTTTGGCGATTCCGCCATGTGCTGCATTCGGAGTGTTATGAGCAGCATACATTACGTCTTTCCGAAGATCTTCGGGGACAAAAAGTTTCCAAGAATCTGATTCATCAACATTTCCTGCGGAAAAATTAGTTCTTTTGTGTATAAATCTGTCCACAACTTTATAATCTGGTAACTGAGAATTTTGAAACTCCTCTCTAAGCCGGTTATACTCTTTACTACCGAATGCGCTAGATTCTAAGTCAATAGAAGGCAGTATTTCCATTTCTATTTCCAACACGTTTGGATCACTTTCAAATGCTCGAGATAATGCATCCGGTACAACATTATACTTTCCTTTACGATGCTCAATTGTAAAGTCAAATCCCTGTAATTTGAGAGCCCATCTGGCCAATCGGCCTGACAGGTCCTTCTGTCTCATGAGCCACTTCAGACTTGCGTGGTCAGTAATAACCGTAAATTCATGACCATCGATGTAAGCTCTAAATTTTTTAATTGCTATTATAACTGCCAAACATTCCAGCTCCGTAATTGAGTAATTTCTTTGAGCTTTATTTAGCTTTTGAGACATAAAAGCTATTGGTCTTTCGTCTCCCACGTCATTCAGTTGAAACAACACTGCACCTACTCCCACTGTACTTGCATCGCATTGCACAAAAAATGGCTTTTTATAGTCAGCATGAACTAAAATAGGTGCCGTAGTCAACTTTTCTTTAATCACCTCAAAAGACTTCTGGGCATCTTCCGTCCATGTAAAGATTTTATTTTTAGTTAACAGTTCTGTCATAGGAAATGTAATGGTAGAAAAGTCATCGATGGATCTACAATACCAGCCGGCCATACCTAAAAATTGTCGAAGTTGTCGCACGGACTTGGGTACTGGAAATTGGGAAATGGCTTTCACCTTTTCAGTATCGACTCTCAATGCTCCATCACCAACTATATAACCCAAGTATTGCACCTGTCGAATGGCAAAACTAGTTTTCTTAATATTGATAGTTAAATTGGCCTTACGAATGTTTGTAGCCACCTCCTGTAAATGCTGTAAATGTTCGTCAAAGTCTTTAGAAATTATAAGTAGGTCATCGAGGTAAACAAACACGTTTGCTTTCAAATTGTACGGAATGACTTGGTCCATCAGTCTACACATTGTTTGAGGAGCATTACACAATCCAAACGGCATTCTTGTAAATTGGTACAAAGGCCGATTAGGGATTGTGAAAGCTGTTTTAGGTCTTGAGGCTTCATCCAACTTAATCTGCCAAAATGCATCTTTAAGATCCACTTTAGAAATATAATAAATTGGAGGAAGTCTAGAAATGAGTCCGTCTATGATCGGAATAGGGTACGCGTCTTTTATTGTCACGGAATTAAGTTTTCTACTGTCCAAGCAAAAACGCACCTTCCCAGGTTTTACAATTAAAACCCCAGGAGATGACCACGGTGATGTCGTGCATTCCTCAATAACACCTAATTCTATCATACGGTCAATTTCACTGCATAGCGTTTTCTCCCTAGCTGGAGATATTGGGTAATATCTTTGTTTTATTGGGGTTGCGTTTCCAGTATCAATCTGATGTTCCAATAAGGAAGTACATCCTAAACCATCACGTTCTGAATTCGGAAAATAATCTATGATTCTTTGCAACTGCTGTTTTTGTTGTAACGTCATGGGAATTTTATTTGCATCTTCTTCCGAAACAACTTCGTTCACATTTTTAATAGGAGCAATTTGAAGACCAAACATTTCCCAAAAATCCATGCCACAAATGATATCCTGAGTCATAGATGGAATTACTAAAAATGTTATTAATTTAGTTTGACTGTTAATCCACGGTCCCCCACATCCGCTGTTTTTGTCCATCTGCAGTTTTGACGTTTCCCACACCATGTTTATACTTTCCGTTATGAATAATTTTGTTGCAAAAATTTCCACCAATAACGCTTACATTCGCGCCACTGTCCAACAAGGCAAAATAGTTCTTACCCTGAATGGTAAGCAAAATATATGGTCTGTTATCATTATTCTTACTCACCAATGATGATATCACACATTTTCTCAGATATTTCCTACGATTATAGAAATCCCGAATTCTCCTAGACGATCTACTAGATTTCTGTACATTGTTATTACGATCATTAAAAATCCTATTCCTAGCTTGTTCATACTCTTTTAGACGTATGTGATAAGGTCGTTGTAGTGGGTGAATTTTAGTCATATCAGGTTTAATTGTCACTTTTGGTTGTATTATCATAGCTGATTTTTCCAGTCTTAAAACTTTGTAAGTCATATCCCGTTTATTGAAACTTGCAGCTCCTAACATCGCTTCGGATGCCCGTCCTTCTTCGCACGGACATCCTTCATCCCGTTTCCCCGCTTTGAAGCACAATTTAGGCAGTTTGGCCTATATGTGTTCTTCTTACCACACCCGTAGCAAAACACAATTCTAGGCTCTAAACAGTCAATAAAACTGTGGCCAACCTTTTCGCAGTTCCAGCACTGGTTACTTTGTACCACTAAACATACCTCTGCGTCATTATCCACTACTTCGCAATCATCGTCCAATTTGGCATTATAATCAAAAACTTCGGAAACATTCTGTTTTTGATATGGGCGCTTATTAAAGTTAGCAGTCGACATATTTTTTATAAAATTCTCATGTTTCCGTACAGCACGTCTCAACTGGGAAACACGAGTTATTTCCAGGTGTAACAGTTCGTGTCTTACTTCTGGTTTCAAGTTTCTTTGGATTGTTTCACAAAGTTCGCAGTCTGTCATCGGCGTTCGCAGTCTGTCACACAATGCTACTATTGCATCGTAATATTCGTCAAATGTTTCATTATGTCTTTGTTTTCGTCGTAAAATTTCGTCCTTGATGTCATAGTCTGTATTGAAGTCCTTGTATTGTCGTTTTAACGCCTCGCATAAGTCCTCCCAAACTATTTCCCCACTGTTCCTATGAAACCTCCAAAACCACTTTAACGCCTTGCCCTCAAATAGCATATGTGCATGCTCACATAATAGGTTATTATCACCCCGTAAATTGGCTTGTGTAAGAGTATTAACTCTGTAAATGAATTCATCAACCGTAATTTCAGAAGAATCCCCAGTGAATCTAATTCGCCAATTTCGAATTACATTTAAAACTCTTTCTGAGTTACGGTTTAAATCTCTATCAAAACAACGTGTATTTCTATTTCCTCTTTCATTACGCTCATTCTGTGAGGTTATACTTCCCTCATCCACATCTCTTTCCCTTCGGTAATCAAATCTATCTTGCCATCTTGGTCGTTGATTATTCAACGAAAAATCCCTAAATCCATCCGTAATCATATTTAGTACCTCCTCCCTAAATTCTCTCAAAGATTCATCGACTATACGTTGTACCTGATTATTATCAATACCTTGTTCAGCCGCCTCTCTACGAGTTTGTAGACGAGTTTTCGGTCTCCTTACTGTGTTGGTTGCATTTTGGACATAATCCCCCCCCCCCCCCCCGCATTATCTATTATCCTATTATCTCCAGCATCACCTTCCTGCTCTACCTGTGCTGGAATATTTCCACAGCTACGAACTAATGGCATATTCGTTTTATATAATAAAGTAAAACAAAAACCAGAAAGCCTCAAATAATAAAAATTTCAAGAATATCAAGGTCAGTTTATTTTATATTAATTTTTTTTTTTTTTTTTTTATATAGTAACCCTCAGATAACTACTAAGTTAAATCAAAAAAAAATATATACACGTATATTAAAACTACTCGGTGAAATATTATGGTATGGGATATTAAGAAACAAACAAAAATAAATGATAAATTATAATATGTAACAAAAGAAAAACTAAACTAACCAGATAAAATAATAATGGTAACTGAAAATAAATTAAAAGCAAAGTAAATTTTTCCTTACATCATCAACATAAATAGAAATTAAACTGAAGAAAAGAAATAATTCAGAAGCTGGAAACTTTTGTCAAGTGACAAAATGAATAGAGGCCGTAGCATGCTGAATTAATTCAGTTACGTAAAGATATTGACTATTAGCTGTTGGAAAATACTTGATTTACTTTTTTACCAATATATTCTGCATCCAAACAACTAATAAAAAAAATCAAACTAAAACTGTAAAAAAAAAAAAAAAAAAAAAAAAAAAAAAGAATAGACAGAAGAATAGTCAAACGATAATTGATCCGATATAAACCAGATTAACTCCTCAAGTTCGAACCCAAGCCCTGATAACCATTGCACCATACAATTTTACTAAGGACATATTACTAATAAGCAATTATCCATAACTAAAACAAATTATGATACAAAAGCTGGAAAGTAAAGAAATTAAAAACAAACAGGGGAAAAAAAAAACATTAAATTGACTAAATGAAAATACCACCCACATAGGATTCAAAAGGCCCACAGTATCTAGATGTAGAAATGCACCAAAATTTTGTAAAAAACGACTACCGTGCCCCACGTTGGGCGCCAAAAATCTCTGTAACGATTCTGCAAAAGATGTTTTACTTTGGGAACGGATGCTACCTAGTAGTTCCGGCTGTGCTCGTCGTTGGGGGTGTGTCATGTTCCCAATATATATATATATATTAATTAATGTAAACTAAAATCCGAATTCGCTACAAAGGAATTAAACTTTAGGTAGCAAAAAAAAAATATGACCCACAATACACATACATTAAATAAATAAAAATATAAGATAGTATAGAGGAGGAAGTATCGATTGATGATTGGAGTGTAGCTAAAGATCAAATTCGCTACACGATTCCTTTTTCCTTAAAAAAAAATTCAGATCACAACCAGCAGTAAATTATTAAAATAACTAATGTTTAATTGAAAATTAATCTTTCGAATGAAGAAAATTTTTATAATTTGAAAACTATCAAATAAAAAAAATCAATGCTAACTAATAAAAAAAAAATTTGAAAATAGATTTTAAACAAAAAAAAAAAATTAAAAGCACTTTGTCTTTACAGCCAAAGAAAAATGTGCGTGTAATTCCAGAGGTCATTATGGGTAAATTGGGACAAACAAAATTCTAGCCATCACAGTAGTTAGAGTTCATAACTTCTTTTACTTTCATGCCGCTTAATCGTGGAAAAATTCGGTGCAATTCAATAAAAGCAACACCATCTGGGCTCAATGCTTTTATAAAATTTTTTACAATACCCAGTTTGATGTGGAGTGGAGGAAGCAAAATCTTTTCCATCGGCACAATTGGTAATTCAATAACATTGTTTCTATGCAATCTGCTTTCCTCACGTAAAGCCCAATCCCGTGTATTGTACTGGTCGCCATCGAAAAGCGTATTCTATAAGCACATGAAGCACATATTTTTAGTATAGCCCAATTGCATGCCTCTTAAAAGAGCTACCACTTTTAAATCTGCGCATATTTTTCACTTGTGGTCTTTATATTTAATTAACTGCATTATTTTTTTCATTGATGCGTATGTCTCTTTAGTATTTGTGCTTAGTGCTATCGGAATAGGACTTTTTAAATTAGTGACATGTAGCAAAACTGCTTTTAAGCTAATTTTGGAAGAATCAATAAATAAGCGCCGATCTCCAGGATTATATTAATTTTGCATTGTTAAAACCAAGCCGCGGATGTCAGTACAATACGTGATAGAATTATTCTCAATAGATTTTAAAAAAGTCGTAAATCGTCTATGGCGATTGATAGCCCCGTATATTTGTACACCTGGTGCTAAAATATTAGCTCGTTTTAACTCTTTTGTCAAGAGAATGCTCCGTCTTTGAGATAATTTTAGACGCCGTACCATTATATCCAGACGATATTGCATGATTTCATTGTGACTGCATGGAATCGTGATACATGACGGTTGATACATTGAAGTAGCTGATCCACCCGCTTCAACAGAATTAATTATTGAAGGAATATGTTCTGTTGGTATATGGCTATCCGGAACAGGAATTTCACCAGAATGTGGCAGCGGAAGTCGAGCATATGCTGTTTCAGTATAATATATATAAGTCATTTTTCTTCTGTTCATACCCGCTATGGGATCTCTCCAAATCATTGGAACACCAAATGGCATGGCGTCTTCATTTTGCCCCAGTGTACACACTATTGATGGTGTCCAACTCTTACCATATATAACACTTAAAGAAAAATATGATTCATACTAGGTACTTGTTTCAGTAGTGATTTTACGGCATATTTTTATATTTCCCACACACATAAAAAAAGTAATTAAACTTTTTACATGCATCCATCTTAGATATTTCAATATAACTTATTGGATTCAAGACTGTCAAAGGCTTTTAACTTCACTAATCACTTTCGCAAGCACTTTCCATATGACAGTGAAGGGGTTGAGGAACTCTTATGTATTTATACTGTAATTGTTTTAATCAAAGTACCTGTCGAGACCTTCATGACCATGTTTTGTAAAAAAACCAGGACGAATAATATTTCTACCTGTTCCAGGTATAACAATAGAATATGTTATTTAAGTTTTTTACAAGACCGATTAGTGCGGTTTTGACTGCACAATAAAAGACCGATTTGTGTGGTTTTGTAATCACAATAAAATACAAAGATGTAAGCATTTATGACTTTATTTCTTAATTCTAAGAATTTTTTAATCGGTAACTTCACTTCTTAGGGGGCTCCCATACAAATATTGCGTTTTATGAAATTCTTAAATTAACTAAAATTTGTCGACTTTTGTGAATAAAATCAAAAGTTGCTAACAGATTTTAAAGATTTATGGCTTGTTTTGTTATCAGCTTCGTTTTTTATATGTCTGCAGAAGCCTAGCTGCATTTTTTGATTTTTTTTTAATTTTTAAAAAACAAAAATGTCGAAATTTTGATAAAAATATTAATTTAAAAAAAAAAAAAAAAAATATGTTTCTAAAACGACTGCGGATATTAGAAAGAAGTTTTACTTTTCTTAAAGGCAGAATTTCGGTTTTTTAAGTTTTTTCAATAAGCTAAAGCGTTTTTGAGTTACGCGAACATATGTTGTGCAACCTCCTCCATTTTCGAAATAACGGTATATCTCGAAAACCAGAGCCAATCTTAAAAAACCGCGGGAGCTACGTATGTACTTCCACATACTCAACCAACCCTCGCAAATACTATCGACATCGATAGTATTATTACGAAATATTTAAACACCAATTTAAGTCAACGACACGACACGACACGACAATAAGTCGTTGACTTTATTAAAGTTGCCCTCTTACGAAATATGAAGCCATCACTAAACCAATTGTGCCGACAAGCAAAATCAAAACACTAACAAATTAAACTAATTCGTTTAAGTGTTTTGCTACAACAAAAATACCAATGGTTTGGTGATTGCACAATATTTCTTTTAAAAATAATAAAAACAACTACAACTACAATATTTCTTTTAAAAATAATAAAAACAACTACAACCATGGATATTGACCTGACTAAGCAATATCAATGGTTTTACGATTGCCTAATATAATTTAATGCTTACCAATATAAAAAATCTGAATTCTGAAATTGGCCTATAAGTAAATAAGAATTTTTGTAAAGTTTAGTCTTAAGACAATGGTTAAAATAAAAAGTTAAAAAAGTTTAAAAAAAATTTCCTAAGAAATCTTTAACGCTCTTTTTTTTATTAACTCTTACCTCGAGCACCACTGGATTCAGCGTACCCAAATTTGTTAAAACGCCAGGTGCCCAGCTTGTCCCGAAAAAAAGTGTAAATTTCTTGCACAGTGTAATTATTATTATAAGGTACGTATATTTATTTTTTTAAGAAATAAAGTGGGATATGTGGGACATTCCCTTATAACTATTATCAAAGAATACAAATCATATAGAATGCGCATGAAGGACCAAATTGAAATATTAAAAAAAAAAAAATGTACGACGCGGTCGGTAAGGCAAAAGGGAAAGAAGCAAAAGTGTTTGTAAATACTTCAGTTTGTATGTATGTTTGTTTATGTTTTGATATTTTCATTTCTTGTACAAATTCAATCAACAAATTCTTGTCAGTCAGACAGTCAATCAGACGTGTAACTACGTGTATGCATGTTTTTTATGCATTTATGCATGTATGTATGGATGTGTTAATATTCTTCAAACAATGATATGAGAAAATATAAATTTACATTTATAAAAAAGGTCAAATAAATTCAAATAAATGTGAGCAAATATTATATTGAAAACAAATACGCTCGACTGTGTTACAGTAGCAAAAGCATATATATATTGTTGTTGTACGAATGAGATTGCATCAATTGTGATCGAATTTTATTTGCCCTTCTTAGCTAAATTTTAGTGTACGTGTACAATATTATTGATTTGAGATACTTTTAATACAATGAAATTTATTATATTATTTTTTTAAGCATTTGAATTTCACTTGAGGTATTTTAAATAAATAAAACTTTATATAAAAAATGCGAATAAAACTAGAGTTGAGAATTATGTATTATTTTTTTTAGAACAAACAGAATGTTGAAAAGTTTATTCATTTCAAAATAAATTAAATAATAATATTGGAAAAGTAATAAGTTGTTTTTTTATAAAACAATTGAAATAAAAACAAACTATGTATGTATTTTTGTTAAGAATAAATAATTTTTTATATTTTTTTCCCACTTCATTAATTTCTGCCATCAAAAAGTGTGCAATAAGGATGTGAACCACCCTTGTATAATTAACAAAGTTGTTATACTTTAATAAATTACATCATTCGCTTGCTAAATTTTTGATTTTATTTTTTTCCTTGGAACTTCCTTTTTCTATAGACCAAGAGCAATGCTTTCGGAGAAGTACTAATAGTAGAAAGTCCAAAATTTCTATTTTGTGTTGAGAACAAGCGTCGGCAAACCACTGCGGAGCGTTTACAGGACTCAATAATAAAAGGTTTTATACCAATTTTTTAGGGCTCAGATATAAAAATTTTATGAAATATTAAAATATGTATTTTACTAGCATCCATTAGTTTATCTGATGGAGCAGCTAAGCTTCCAAAATCTGTAAGCGACTGATAATTTTTAAAGTGTATAAAAAGCTCGCTTGGTGCTGTTAAAACTTCATCCGTCTTTCTCAATTCGTCACAACATTTTTGGCATTGTAATTTTGGTATGACTTTAAATGCTATATATCCAACAAAGTATCTCATAGAAACTACTTCGAAATTTATAGCTGCAGAATTTTCAAAAACATCTTCCAGAAAATAATCTGCATATATGTGGCTCTCGAAATCAACATTGTCAATTTCATAGCAACTTGGTTCTTTATGCTCAAAACATAAATCTGCTTGAAAGCCAGCATCAACATTCGCTATTCCGTCTTGTACAAGTTCGCAGTTGCTAGAAGAGCTTGACTGAACTATCAAAATATTATTCAATTCGGCTACAAACGGGTTGTTATTGTTGCCCCCTTTCTGCCGCAATACAGAAAACGTGTTTTCTAATTTGTCCTGATTAAGGGATTTTGCCATTAAAAAATATACATCACCACCTTCTTTTAAAATATTATCGGTTAACAAAAGAACTTATTTAACCCTTTGAGGACAATAGTTGCTTATAAGCAACTTCTGACTTTATGACCATATTATTCCCGTATGGGGCACACTGTATTGTAACGGTAAATGGCAAGCAACAGAATGAAGTTTTGTGTGCAGTAAAATAGAAAAGCAAATGCAATAATGTGTTTACGTTTTTTGCTTTACGCAGTTCTTCAGTGTGATTTCATGTGCGCGATCAGTACGCGATAAATTTGCAAATAAATAAAGAATATTTTTAAATATTTCTGCATAGCTGGAAAAATTAAAGTGAACAAAATGTTGAAGTACAAGGGTAAGTAAATTTATTTATGTTTTTAAATAGAAAAAAAATCAAATATTTAGAGAGATATAATTTTTTAAAAACTGAAGTTGCTTATAAGCAACTTTGGTCCATAGTGGATATAGAAAAAGTATAAATTTATTATGTTTGCAGAAAAGCTTACACAGAGGAAAGGCCTGACTGATGCTGAAATTGAAGCTCTTGCAAACTTTGATTGGGACATGTCAGCTGATGAAGATGAATCTGCTGCGGATGAAGGTGATCCTGACTTTGTGGACGAGGCAATTGAGGCAATTTTAGTAAGGGGCGAGGAGGTGGAAGCAGAAGTCATTGAAAACTTGCTGAAGGATGATGAGAATATAAACTGCTGTGGTGATGAAGAAATAAGTAATGAGGCTAGTTTTGAGAAAATAGAGCCGTCAACGTTGAAGTGGAGAAGGCGGGATATGTTGCCTGGTGATGTAATATGGGGGACGGAAAGCTGAATGTAATGACGTATATGAGGAAAAAACTCAGATAGAGTATTTTGAACAATTTTTTGATGAGGAAGTATTTGAACTAATGACTTCACAAAGCAATTTATATGCAATCGAAACGCTTGCGACAGAATTGAAATGTTCACCGTATGAAATGCGACGTTATATCGGGGTACTCTTTTATATGGGTATCATAAAAATTCCTCGAACAAGGATGATTTGGTCAAAGGAGTTAAAGTTAAATTTTTTTATCCGACGGTATGACACGATCAAGATTTGAAAAAATTAAGTCTTCTTTTCACCTGAATGAAAATTCAAAACAGCCAAAAAAGGATGAACCAAATTTTGACAAGCTATATAAAATACGCCCGTTACTGTCACTACTGAAAGATAAGTTCAATAAAATACCTCAAGAAGAACATCAATGTGTGGACGAGCAGATTACAGCTTTTAAGGGGAGGTCAAGTCTGAAGCAGTACAATCCCGCGAAGCCTCATAAATGGGGAATGAAAATGTTTACCAGAGCTGGGGCATCAGGCATTATATATGATTTTTCTTTATATGTTGGCGATGGAACATGTCCAACATACGGACTTGGTATATCATCAGATATTGTTTTGTATTTGGCTTCAACCATTCCCAAACATGAAAATTACAAACTATATTTTGATAATTGGTTCACCTCAATAAGCCTTATGGTAGCTCTAAGATGAATGGGCATGTTCGCAACTGGCACCGTGCGGCAAAATAGAATGGCTAAATGCGAACTTCTTTCAGAAGCCGAACTAAAAAAACGTGGTAGAGGTTCGTATGATATGAAATGCGAAGTAACACATAACTTAACTGCAATCCGCTGGATTGATAACAAAGGTGTGCAGCTGTTGTCTACCTTTATGTCTGATCAGCCATTGGGATCCTGTAAGCGTTGGTGTGACAAAGAAAAAAAATTCATACATATTCCCCGACCAGCTATAGTTTACGACTATAATCAACACATGGGAGGAGTTGACTTATCCGACATGCTCATGGAGCTTTACAAAATTAATCATAGATCCAAAAAATGGTATATGCGCATTGTTTACTGGTGCATCGGAGCTGCAGTTGTAAACGCCTGGTTGCTCTATCGCAGAGACTTAAAAGCTGCCAAACAAAAGTCTAAACCAATGCCACTAATATATTTTCAAATGGAAATAGCACAATTGCTACTTAGCGCTTCGTCTTCCTCTAACGTCAATAAACGTGCAAGGGGACGTCCTACTACAAATCCCTCACACTCACAGGCTCTTACACCCAGCAAGCCTCACCATCAACCTTGCCTTCGTCATCAGGCAGTGTTTGCAGCCCTTCATTAAAACGGAAGTACACCCCAGATCCAGCCAAAACACTGCGATATGACGAAAAAGGCCATTGGGTGGTATGGGGTCAGAAAGGTCGCTGCCGTCTTTGTAAAACTGGAACTCCGCTTTCCAAATGTTCCAAATGTGGAGTTTATTTGTGTTCGAACACCGGCAAGAATTGTTTTCTTTTATACCATACTTAAGTATTACATTATACAGAAAAACTGCTAAATAAAATATGAACTATATTCGTAAAAATACCCTATTTTTATTTACCACTATGGACAATTGTTGCTTCTTCCAGGACTTCGTAGGAAGGACATATTACTTTCAGATTTTGCAAACTGCTTATTTAAGCCTATACAAGTAGAATTGGTCATAGTTTGTATTTTTAGTACTAACGGGTTAAAAGATGTCCTCAAAGGGTTAAGAGTGAGCTTTATTCCATTTAAAAAGAAAACACGCTTTTTTTATTCAAAAACTCCACATTTTTTAAATATTGCAAAAAAATTTAATAAATTTATATGCTTCACTGTTAAGCTGAATTGCAGATCTGTAGCAGTTATCATCATAAAGGGAGCCACTATTAAGACAATCGAAAATCTTGTAAATTTTTTCCACAAACTGAGCTGTTGATAAGGCCAATTTTTTTTTGCACTTGCTTCCATTTCATACAATTCCTTAATTACTTGAAAACTTACCGTTCCATCCGGTGATTTTATGTCACACTTTAACCAGCCATTCCGCAAAGACTTAATTAAATGGGGGAGTTTAGTTTCCAAAAACGGCTTTTCCACAGATACTTTAAGGTTGGAAAAACATTTTCGGTTGGTCGAGCCTTGATCGCATACAAGGGCACGAACGTTTATACCCATGCTTTTTAAAATATTATAATTTTCTTTAACTATTTCACTTAAAGTATCCGCAGATAAGCCGTTGTAGGAAATAAAGTAATTAAGAATGATTGAAAAATTAGAAAACATAGATTTAATTATAAATACACATACATGAGTGGCAATTCTATTAGTCCTTTCAAAACCAGTTGTTTCAAATCCATCAACTAAATCTAGACTTCTATTATACATCAACTCTTTTCTTATGCTCATTTCATCCATAACTAAAACCATATGCTTAGCACATCTGTCATCTAACTGGGAGCATTTTTTCCCTCACGAATTCAAAAGCATTATTTTTTAAGCCGGGCTGAAGAAATTTAATCGGCGCCCACCGATTCAAGGTGGAAATGTGAGGAAGACTCAAATTTAATTTGTCCCTTAGAAATAAGTATGTGGATTGAGATTTGTAAAATATGTTCTGAGCTAAATATTTTACATTTTCAGAATATTCCTTTATCCGAGAGCTCAACAAAAGCTTACAAAAAATTTTGCTTTCTGCACTTATATTTTGTAAAAAATCAATCGATTCAATAAGAAACTTTTTTATATTTTTACGATTTAACTTTTTAGTATTTTGTGTGGGTCGCTTTGATTTTAAAATTTTTTGAATTTTTTTGTATTTTTTGAGGAGATTACTATATTTTTTCCGGTAGTGATCTGTAAGTAGAGTTTGATTTTCGCGATTTGAGCAAAAGGGGGCTTCGATATTTTCACAATCTATATTTTTTGGGGAGGACCTGTACTCTGCGTTAAAATCTTCCAATTCTTCCTCCATTTCATCAATATCTACAGTTAGAATGGCGTCAGCTTTTAATTTTTCCCCCATTTGACCTAGTATCATATCCGGCGAAGGAAATTTAAATATTTTTAAGCCCTTAAAATGTCTTCTCGACTTTTGGCATTTTTTCACGCAGCATTTTACCCCCGATGGCGATTTATTTTTCTTTTTTGTACTCGAATTCATTGCTTTTTTTATTTACTTCTATTATAATTTCTAGACACACAGTACGTAATGTTTCACTGCAGCTTTGAAACTGAAATCTGTTATGAAATGCTTCAAAATAAAAAGCTGCAGAGCCTTTAAAAAATCACTAAAAAATTTTCGGGCGAAGTGTCCTTGACGATTTGTGCCTTTTAAAATACAACAACAATACAAAAATTCTACCTAACTTCGGTTTAGCTAGGTTTTTGCACATTTATTGCATGTGCGTTTTTCTAAGAAACGGTCAAATAATTCCAGTGCAGACAACAGGTACATAAGTATTTTTTATTGAGCTTTGCCTTTCTTACATAAAATTGAAATTTCTTTTCTTTTATCACAAAATACATACATAACTATTTGTTTTCTGACGAGCCAACAAATTATTGGCGAAGGTTAGGTTAGGTTAGGTCCGGCAGCCGCCCGAAGGCTCACTTGGGTCCTCCGAGGGTCCCGTTGTGATACCGTAGGCACCATCGCCCGTTTGTCTATGTCCTCTGGCCGTCGTTCCTCAGCCATCCTGTCCTGTTTACGAAGGTGTGGATCTTTCCCAGATCAACTGCGGAAACAAAAGTTTTACTTACAAGTATTCGTTGACCCAGAATCTGTCGTCTCAGGTCCTTGAATGCAGGACAATTGCAGAGATGTTCAGTCGTCTCCCCTCCTCTTCCTCGTTATCGCAACTTCTGCAGAAGTCGTTGTAAGGGATATTCAGCCTTTTCGCATGTGTACCTATAGGCCAGTGTCCGGTAATGACCGCTATGAGGTTCCTAAGGTGGATTCGGGGCATATTCACTGCATATTGCGTCCTATGCACATCCATGTCAGGCCAGATCTTTCTGGTTTCCAAACAAGTGGGTTCTCTCACCCATCTTTCCTTGGCATCCAAATAGAATTGATGCGAGATTAGCTGCTTACCCTTCGATAAGGGAATACCCAAAGCATAACTGGATTCAACCGAATCTAAGGTGGTACCGGCTTTTGCAAGTGCATCAGCTCTATTATTACCATCAATATCCCCATGTCCTGGAACCCACACAAGGGTAACCGTCGAATGTCTCGCTATCTCCTCAAGAGACACCCGGCATTCCTGGGCAATTTTCGATGTGCTGTACACACTCTCAAGGGACCTAATAGCCGCCTTGCTGTCAGTAAATATATAAATATCCCTGCCAGATATTTCAACTGAATCTGTTCCGCGGCTATCCTAATAGCCATTAGTTCGGCCTGTATCGCGCTACAGTAATCCGGTAGCCTAAGGGACAATTCAAAACCCAACTGGATCGAAAAGATACCACATCCAGTTCCAGCATGTGATTTCGATCCGTCAGTAAATATCTGAATGGCATTCTCCGGAGGTCGGAGGCCGTTGTCATATTCAGATCTATCCGGTATATTCGTCACGAAACCCGGATCGAATGCTGGTTCAGGTACCTTGTAATCAATAGGAGAAGCAATATTGATCATACCCAAAATTCTTGCATGTCTATAATTCACATACTTCCATGCCCTTGTGGCATTCAGCCTCAGTGCGGTGTCCGCAGCCATCTGCTAGCCATGATGTCTGGTGGTAACCAGTTTAAAATAGTGAACAGTGCCTTAGATGGTGTGGTCCTAAGAGCACCTGTTATCATAATCGCAGCCATTCTCATAATACGTCCGAAACTGTCCTGGTGGATTCTCTTCTCCAGCGCCACCCACCAGACTGCCGCTCCGTAATAAAGAATTGGTCTGACGACAGAATCGTATAGCCAGTATAAGTTCCTGGGGTTAATACCCCAATTAAGGCCAATTGCCCTCTTGCAGCAGTATAATACAGTTGCCGCATTAGTGGTCCTGGATAGCGCTAGTGCCACTCCGTCTATCCTAGGCGTAGCAAAGGTCGGTATTTTGTACCTCCTTGTGAACAGTACCAGTTCCGTTTTGGCAGGATTGACGCCCAGCCCACATCCCTGGCACCATCTAAGTATTAACGTTAGCGCAGATTCCAAGAGCTCCGAGAGCAGTCCAGGATCTTTGCCCGTAGCTGCTACAGCCACATCATCCGCATAAGCAACAGTCATGCAGGATGTATTCTCCATGGCCCTAAGCAGGATATTAATGTTGATGTTCCATAGTAGGGGAGAAAGTACGCCACCTTGTGGTGTGCCATTTACAGCCACCTTGGAGATGCTAGAGGCGTCCAAAGTTGATTCTATGCGCCTGTATTTCAGTAGTTTTCCCACAAAACCGGTGACCGCAGGATCTATGTCCAGTTGTCTCAAGGCGTTCAGAACCGAATCCGGTTTGACATTGTTGAAGGCGCTCTCAATATCAAGGAAGACGACCAAGGTGTAGTCCCTGTAGTTCAGAGATTTTTCAATATGGCCAACCAGCGCGTGTAGCGCCGCTTCCGTAGATTTGCCGTTCGTATAGGCATGCTGTGCCCCCGACAGAGCCTCTGGTCCTAGAGACGATCTGATATAAACATCAATAATCCTCTCCAGAGTCTTAAGCAGGAAGGAGGAGAGACTTATTTGCCTGAAGTCTCCGGCCCTTGAATGCGAGGCCTTACTTCCCTTGGGTATGAAAATAATCTTATAGGATGTCCACCTTAATGGGACATGGGATAAATGCAAGCATGCCTTAAATTTCACCAGAAGCCATGGCATTAAAATATCGATGTTCTCCTGTAGATCCGCTGGAATTACGCCATCAGGACCTGGGATGGAAACTTCCAACTGCCCATCTTATGCGATGCTCAGTGATCGGTAGATTCGATATGTCATATGCATCCGTGTGGAGGAGAGTCCTGCTCTAGACAGCCTGGGAAATGTGTCTCCATGAGAACCTCCAGCGTTTCCTTGCTGCTGGTGGTCCACGACCCATCCGCCCTCTGTATGTATGATGGTATTGTTGGATTCGATGATAGAATCTTTCGTAGCCGAGTTGTCTCCGAAGAATTTTCCACCTCACTGCAGAATTTTCTCCAGGATTGCCTCTTGGCTAATTATTGGTTAAACAGTGACAACAATTTTAATAAAAATTGTAATTTTAAAGAATAAAGTAGCTAAAATAAATTATAAATTACATTTTAAAATAGAGCTACATGTATAAATATTGAATGTACTTGACAATAGGCGAAAGTTTTTTCGAAAACTTCAATTTGTAAAAGTATCTGTAATACATTAGAAAACATCGCCTTTTTTATACCCGCCACCAAAAAAATGGTGGGGGTATATTCATTTTGTCATTCCGTTTGTAACACATCGAAATATCCATTTTAGACCCCATAAAGTATATATATTCTGAATCAGGGTTTGATTTGATGACGATCTAGCTTTGTCCGTCCGTCTGTTGAAAGCACGATAGAGGTCGCACCGAAAAAGCAAGGTTTGTTTGGTATTGAACTAAATCGGAATATTAGGAAGGCAGTTATAGCTCGAAAAGCAAGAGTAGGTCGAAAAAACCGTGTCCTTCGAACATCGAATAAAATGGAATTGTGTCCAAACGCATTAACGTAGACCCATGAAACTTCGAATATATATTTCCTGAGTAAAAACAATATTTTTCCCCAAAAATGATCAAAATCTATGCATTAGGAGAGCAGTTATCGATCAAAATGTACGAAAATTTATACCGCACAGTGTATTTTTCGGTATATTTAAAAATAAAAACGTCATAAAAGCAAAAAAATTTGGATGTACGACTCTGAAATTTTGCACACTTTGCTTTTTGGTGAGACGCTTTTTTGTAACAGAAAATCAATGTGCCACGCCCACTTTTACGCCCACCTCCCATATAACGTTTTACCTAAAACTCATTTAATTTCTCTATTAATAAAGATTTTGGAATAACAAACAGCTATATTGAAACACCTAAGTTGTACTCGTTCGCAAATATAACTTCGACACGCCTACTATAACACCCACTTTTCACGTTATCTACCGTTAATGAAATTTAAAAGCTCAGAAAACCGCCAAAATTAGAGGTATGATGATCAAATTTGCTACGAATATCACCCTAGGCAATATCATTACTGTGCCAGAAAATTAAGGTGCCACGCCCAATTTTACGCCCACCTCCCATATAACGTTTTATCTAAAATTCATATAATTTCTCTATTAATAAAGATTTTGGAATAATAAAGAGCTATATTGAAACACCTAACTCATTCGCAAAACAACTTTAACACGCCTACTATAACGCCCACTTTTCACGTTATCTACCGTTAATGAAATTTAAAAGCTCAGAAAACCGCCAAAATTAGAGGTATGATGATCAAATTTGGTACGAATATCCTAATCAATGTAATCGTTGTGCCAAAAAGTTAAGGTAACACGCTCACTTTAACGCCTATCTCCCATAACGGTTTATCTTAAATTCATGTAATTTCTCTATTAATAAAGATTTTGGAATAATAAAGGGCTATATTGAAACACCTAAGATTTACTCATTCGCAAAACAACTTTAACACGCTTACTATAACGCCCACTTTTCTCGTTATCTACCGTTAATAAAATTTAAAAGCTCAGAAAACCGCCAAAATTAGAGGTATGATGATCAAATTTGCTACGAATATCCCCCTAGGCAATATCATTACTGTGCCAGAAAATTAAGGTGCCACGCCCACCTCCCATATAACATTTTATCTAAAATTCATATAATTTCTCTATTAATAAAGATTTTGGAATAATAAAGGGCTATATTGAAACACCTAAGTTGTACTCAGTCGCAAAACAACTTTAACACGCCTACTATAACGCCCACTTTTCACGTTATCTACCGTTAATGAAATTTAAAAGCTCAGAAAACCGCCAATATTAGAGGTATGATGATCAAATTTGCTACGAATATCCTAATCAATGTAATCGTTGTGCCAAAAAGTTAAGGTAACACGCTCACTTTAACGCCCATCTCCCATAACGGTTTATCTTAAATTCATGTAATTTCTCTATTGACAAAGTTTTTGGGAAAATAAAGGACTATATTGAAATATCTAGGTTGTATTTGTTCGCAGAAACTTTATTGACACGATTACTTTAACTCCCACTTTCATTGAAAGACTACATTTACAAAAGCATTTTAGTAGCATATCGAAGTTATAAAGGGTGGTTAAATTTTAAGGACCGATGTGGAATTTAAATAAAACACAAATTATTTAGGATATTATTATCATTTCTTTTTATAATGATAATATTTGTATGGTTCAATTATGTATTTAACAAAATATCTGCCAAATGCCCCCCCCCCCCCCCCCATCCTTGGCGCCCCTCCACTATCTGATGGTCCAAATTTTCAATGACAATGTTGATGCTCAATTGTTAGGCATGATGATGAGGCGAGGTTGACTGCTCTTTTGCCACACTATCGCAAAAACCAGCAGTGGTTCCCATTCAGCGAACTAAGAAGGCATTCACAGATTTTCTAACATTTTATACAGACCTGTTTTGCAGAAATTTAAATATTTTTTAAAATTCTCCCGATTGTGGACGAATTTGAACGATTATGTTGATTAAAAGAATTACGAAGTGCACAAAATGCGATTTGATTTGAAGGCCCATGTTTATAAAAAACCTGAATAACTTTAAAGCGTTGCTCATTTGCATATTTTTCCACGGATCAAATTGAGTAAGTTTGAGATTGAGAAATGTCAAGTGAAATGCAGAAAACAAATTTAAAGACTAGGTGTAGTTCACCTTCAACATGGGTTCTTAAAGTTTAACAACCCTCTAAAGAAAGTGATACATAAATATTTTATTAGAAAGAGATTATTCCATAGCGATTAACAAAATAATAAATATTGTGCTTTATATGTACACAAAATTGGTGGTGGGTATAAAAGATTCGGCACAGCCGAATATAGTGCTCTTACTTGTTATTTATTTATTTAAAACACCTCAAGTGAAATTCAAATGCTTGAAAAAAACATTTTTACCTATAACAAATTTCATTGTATTAAAATTATCTCAAATCAATAAAATTGTACACGTATAATAAAATTTTCGCTAAGAAGGGCAAATAAAATTCGATCACAATTGATGCAATCTCATTCGTACAAGAACAATATATATATGCTTTTGCTACTGTAACACAGTCGAGCGTATTTGTTTTCAATATAATTTTTGCTCACATTTGTTTGAATTTATTTGACCTTTTTTATAAATGTAAATTTATATTTTCTCATATTTTTATTTAAAGAACATTAACACATCCATACATACATGCATAAACAATGGACAAACACTCGTTCGTATTTATTTTGTTTCTTTGCTTTCTTGTCTAACGCACGATGTTAAACAAGTGCATGGTAAATAAATATGAATAAAGAAACCAACAACAAATTACATTTACAAAATTTTGTGAGCGAAACTGTATGAGAGCTATTCGTAATGAAGAGAGCGGGTTCCAATGTTAGAACCCGCCATAAGAAATTTTGTTTGTACGTGATGCGCATTCTATATGATTTATATTCTTTGCTATTATTGATAATAAAGAATTTTTCAAATCTATAATTATAGGCAGGTATTAACATTTTGACGTGTTAAAAGTGATGTGAATAACAGTTGAAATCAATAATTCGAAATACATAAAAGTGCCTGATGAGCAAAAATAGAAGAAATGTGAAAATTTAAAAAAAAAATCGTCAAAAGTAATGGTGCAAACATGTGCACACTTTTTTTTGTTTATAAAATTAGAGATTACAAATTTTATTGTAGTATCAAACATAATTCGTAGAGATGCTAACCTTACTTTTAAAAACCTCTTGTTTTTCTTTTTTTGCAAAAAAAGTGTAAATTTTTTTTTTTTTTTTTTACTTTTGAACGAGTTGTTTCAACATGAATATTCAACATATTTTAATTTTTTTTTACTTTTTTAAATTACTTTTGGTCATACCTTTGAGCGAAAAAAAAATATTGTTAAACCTTTATTCGTTTGGCCGCAAAAAAATATCATATAAACATCCAGAACCCGAAAAAAAATTTAAATCTCATATAATTTTCTTCACTTTCCTGACTTTAGCAAGGTCTCAGAGCTACAAATCGCAACTAAGTCTTAAAAATTTACAATATAATTTAAAATATTGTTGTCTGTCGAGCTGCGTACTTAGTTTTTAAGATTTCTTAAAATTCAGTTTTGCCTCTTTGGCCAGCTTTTCAGGTCAAATACTCCTCTGTGCGCCGGTACTGACGTTTTTTGTTGAGGATTATTATGTCTTCCAGGCTGTTGATGATATTTATAGTTGCTGCGGTTGAGCAAATACGATTTTCAAGGTTTTTTCCTATTCTAGGCCTTCCTAGAATTTTATCGAAGGACCAAAATGTGGGCTCTTGTATCTAGTCCAGGTGGGGTGTTATACATATATATATATATATATTTTTTATAAAATATGTTAACAGTTTCTTACTGTCTAGTTCAACTGTTCAACTACTAATAATAAAAACAATTTAAAAAGGAATGTATTTAGCCGTAACTGCACCTTAATGATGTTAAAAAAAATTAGAAAAGTTATTGCAACAACAAAAGAGTAAACTCTACATAAAATTTATAATATATAAAAACAGAAAGAAAAGAAATATACCTATATATAAACAAATATAAATATATATAAATAAATATAAATAAATATAAATATATAAATAAATTTAAATATATATAAATAAATATATAAAAATAGAGTTGAAGTCGCTTCAACAATATCCTTCACACAGTGAAAAAGGCTTGTCATTCCGTGTCAAAATTCTACAATTTTCATTTCCGACCCCATAAAGTATATATTTTCTGAAAGCTTATGAATTAGGGAGTCGATTAAGCTCTGTCAGCCTGTCCGTGTGTATATTGAAATCAACTTTTTGAAGCCCCCCGACATCGCCTGAACCTGGGTGAGATATTTAAATATCAGAAATATTCAGCAGTAGATCGGTATTGAAAATCAGAAACATCGGTTCATAAACAACTGTGCTATGAGCAAAAAAACCACGGCTACCTCGTTTTTTTTTAACACAACAACAACATACAAACGTGGTATACGAGGTAGAGTAAACGTGGCATCGAATCTTAGCTGAGCCAAAAAAATTTTTTTTTTTATTTTATATATTATTTATATTTTTTTTATTTTCTTTTTTAATATTTTTTTCACTAATTTTTTTATTTTTTATTTATATTATTATTTATTTTTTATTTATTTGAAATTTTTTTTTATTGTTTTTTTTTAATCTATAATTTTACAATGGGATATTTTTATATATGTATATACGTAATTCATATGAGATCAATGGTGATACAAACTATTGTTATTGCATGACTACACGTTGTGAAAGGTATATAAGATAGCACTCTGACTTGTTTCGTTTCACTTTTTTTCTTTTTAATATTTTTCGATAAGTGTTTCCCAATCTTTTCTAATGTGGTTCTCTGTAATTATTGTTAAACAAAAAATACAAAATCTTAACAAATATATCCGCGAAGCAGATCAAATAATTAATTTGGTGGCTGCTTTAAGGGAGAAGGAAATTTCTAGCTACACAAAAGAAGCATTTTGAATTCGAGAGAGGAGAGTTGTGTAAAATATGGCACACTTATAAAAGAATATTTGAAGAGCAAAACCCATATATGGTGTATAATTATAACAACAAAAGGCGAACAAACAAAATAAATAAATTGCAGTAGTTCCCAACGTTTGTTGTTTCAAAGCCGTGTGATGCTGGTGTTTTTCATGGGGATTACGTGTCGTGGCCTACATTTAAAGATATGTTAACTGCGATTAACATAAATAATACTTAGTCCTTCGGAGAAATTGTTTTATTATTTCAAAAAACTAATGGTGAAGCTCGGGACATTAATAATTTATAAAGTTATATAAAGTATAAAATAAAAAGAAAAATATAAAGAAAACCATAAAATAAGCGCGTGTTCAAAACTTTTGCACGTGGGTTACAGAAATCGTGTTTCTACTTTAAAAAAGTTTAGACTTTGTTTCAATTACCTTACTATTCTCAGGTTTTTTTATATCTCCTTGGCGGTTAGATGCGGAATTAACTTCATTTATTTTATTTCTTATCTGTATAACTTTCTTATTTACAAGGTTGTATTATTAATACTTTATAGTGTTGAGTATTACTACACCTCCCTTTTTATATAAAAAGTTAGAAGTAAACAGGTTTCTTTGATACTTACTTTTTCTAACATAGGTATAAATTATTAAAACACCGTTTTGTTTTTACAGCACTATGTGCTTAATTTATTTTAGTGTTTAATATTTTATTATTGCAGCACTATGTGCTTAAGACTGTCTTCTTTAAACTATGCTAAGAAACTAATTGAACTAAAACTAAAAATAATTATAAACGCATTGTTTTTTAATCGCACAGCCTGAGCGACCGTTGTGTCGACTCAGCTTATTGTAGTTGGGCGTATAGCGCAACTTGATATCTTTTTATTAACGGAAAACAATAAAACAAATAAATGAACGAAAGCTAAATAACAAAAATGTGCAGACGCTGTGGTCAGCGGATTGCATCAAGAGACCATAGCTCTATGTCGGGTTTGGAGCCCCCCAAAATTTCAAAATAGATATTTTTCCTTATATAGAATAATTTAATAAAATTCGTCATAAAATCAGATAGAATTATAGTAGATTTCTCAATCTGGGTTTGTTTGAAAGGTATTTTATCACCTTTCAGAATCCGTATTGATACCTATTGATTTTTTTTTTATTTTTAGTAGAGATATTAGGAATTTTTTGTCGAAAAATAGCCGAAAATTAACTTTTTACTACTAAATTCTGAATTTTCTTCGATTTTTTTCTTCGATTTTTTTTTTATGCAGATTATGAATAATGAATGATATGAATAAATAATGACGTTACAGAATAATGACGTTTGCCAACACTAAACGTTGCCAAGCTTTATTTTCCTTCTTCCTTAATCATTCATCGTGCAATGCGCACGCAGTTTGCCAAAATACTTAAATAAAAATTCGGTTATCAAAATACAAATATTTTTTTTATTTTTAAATTTAGTGTTCGAATTAATTGAACATATTTTGTTTATTGTTATATTTAATGGTTTTGGAAATTCCTTAGGTAATGACATACAAATATGTTTATTGAGGATATTCCATAAATTCATTGGGCCAATTCAAAGTAGACTCTCATATTGTACTATGTCATATAATTCATATTAATATGACTAGTGACTTTGAACACCTTTTGTTAACAAATTATGTATTTAATACAAGAAAGAAGACAAAGAGATGACGCTGTTAAAAATTGTATGTATACAGGAAAGAAGAAAATAGAAAATATTCTCTTTGAGAGGTGAGAAGCGAAGAAATTCTCTCTGAGAGACAGTATGGTTAAAAGTATAACATAAACAATTTCTTATACATAGGAAACAAATGTGTAAAGTCGTATTATTTTTTTTGTATGGAAATTACTAACAAAAATTTTATGCATGCATAAAATAATATAAAATAGTACAAATATGACTGATATGCAACCACTTTGAATTGGCCCATTGCATATATCTTTCTCTATATCCTTTAATGTAATCCAAGATCATAAAGGGATAAACACAAAAACTCATTAGGGCAAGCAAGTAAATTACCTGAGTTGCAGCTGGTGATCATTAGTGTTTATTTCTTAGAATCTAACAAGGGATATTGGAAACAGTTAAGGGACAATGAATTTGAGTAATTAGAGATAAGTTTTAAGATTTTCATATGTAGTATTTAAGACGAGTAGTTTCATTTAACAAACATTCATATAGTGCAGACGTATTATTCCGTGTAGAGTGCAGTACAACCAGTCACAAAGTGCAAAAATAAGATTCTTTACATTTAGTGTGACACAATCAAAGAGTGCAGTAATAATATCAAAGTTATTATGGCCAATCAAGAACCATCAACATCGTCTGCGGAGTCTTCGCAAATGGAAGCAACAAGTTTTGACTCTAGATTGACTAACATGCCTCATCAAGATATTGTTGTTTTTGGTTTATCAAGTAAATGATCTTAGTTTGCCTACTAAATGTGACATTTTAAAGTATTTTTTTAAGTGATCGTGCTAAATTTGAAAACAAAATGTTCTCGTACAAAACTTTTACTCATCACGTAACAGATAAATTGATCCAAATTTGGTGTAAATTAAATATTGAAATCATTAATAGAAATAGTGTTTTAAAATAAATTAGTTATTTTGTAGTTAGGTGGTTTGCTTGATAAATACCAGAAACACGTAAAACATAGAAACAAAAGAGATAAATTTAAAGCATTTGTTGATTCGATAAACGAATTATTTTATATTGACAAATGTAATTGCAAATTAAAAACAACAGAATGCTCGTGTGGATTGATTCCAGAACATCTAAAAGAATTTATGATCGATCAGCATAATGATGGAAAATTCACAATACCTGAATATACACTCAAAAAAATAATGAACTAGAAATAAGGAAATTTTTCTACTTTTCAGTAAGTTTTGGCTGTCGTATGGCGCCAAAGACATTTTTTATTCAAATTTAATAAAATTTTCCTATGAATTTGGAAATTAAAAAATACTTAATATTACAGCCAAATTTCTTATTTCTAGTAAAATTTTACTAAATAAAAATAAATTTTAACTTTAAAAGTGTAAAATTTTTACTTTATACCAGTTCGTATATTATCTATATGCTTTCTTAAATTAAGTAAGTATTTACTCCAATTTAGTTAAGATAAATTTTAGATATTTATTAGATAAGGAAAATTTTCCACAGTTTTAGTTAAAAATATAAAAAAATTTACTTAAAATTATGACAATATGTACAAGTTTTAAGTTAAATATTTATTAGAAAAGAGTAAAAATTTACTCCATTTTAATAAACATGTTTCAAATCGGCGATAAAAAAATTTAGGTTTTGAGTAAAATTATTTCCCAAAATTAAATAAAAGATATGTACTGATGGGTACATGTTATCTTAAAAGCAAGAAAAAAAAAATACTACAATTGAGTTTATAATGTTACTTATACTAAGTAAATGTTTCCACCCCATTTGAAAGTATCCACTCAATGGTAGTAAATATTTCCAGAAATCTAAGAAAAAACAGTTCTAAAATAAGTAAATTATTCTCTGAAAATAAGAAAATTTACCAAAAAGTTAGTACAAATATTCCTTTAAACTGGAAAAATATACTAAAATTTAGTTACACATTTTATTATTTTTTTTTATTTCAGAGTATATTTACTTATTTTATAACTTTTTTCTAGTTTTGAAGAAACGCTACTACTTCGTTGAATGTATTCTTCTATCTAGAAAGAAAATAACGAAATTATATTATTTTAAAGCATTTAAATTTTTATTTAAATAAAATTAGGATAATACCATATTCATATATATGTATATGTACAAAGATATATGTAAATACATTTTAACACATTTGATAACGAAAAATAACACAAAACTATTCAAAATTGATACTTTGTTTTAATTCAAATTAATATTTGTTTTATTTATATACATACATATTTTTAAATAATGTTTTTTAATATAATACAAAATTTTACAAAATTAAGCTTTTAGTTATTAACAATTAAAATTACCAAGTGTTTTTAGCTCTTAAATAGTATTTACTGCCTAATTCGTGAATGTGAATTGGAGGCGATTTTAAAGATGATACAGGTAATATCTGATAGTCTAAATACTCAGAACTAATTGAATATGACGAAAATACTTTTTCATATGATAAAATTTTAATCTTTTGACAAAACAAGAATATAGTGCTATTCATTTCATAAATTTCTTGAATTTTAAATGCAGAAAAATTTGGATCATAACTATAAATTACAAATCCAATTTTATATAAAGTTCCGTAACGCTCAAAGCTTTTAAAACATGTGCATCGATCTATATCTTCTTTTTTAATGACTTTAATTAGTTCATTATGTTTTCCTCGAAATATTTCAAGAAAATATAAAAAATGAGAAACACGGGTATTAGTTTTTAATTTTAAAACTTCGGGTTTATTTAATTATTTTTTCTTATAAAACGGGTTTTGGTACATACCAATTCGGGGTTTACAAAAGTAATAATACAAAACAATAATAATAACAAACAGAGCTTTTCAATAGATACACAAAATATATCAATTTAACGAAACTAGTGTAAGACCGCCAAACAATGGGTGCGTTCACACTATGCGCGTAAACATCCCGCCCCCCTTGCAGTAATGCAACAAAGAGAGCTAAAGATAACGCGGGTAAAAATAAAAAATCATAGAAAAAAAAGTAAAAATTTTTAGAGTACAATTCATTATTAAAAAAATTCAGTTAACAATTCAAGAAATTCAATGTAAACAAGTAAAATAATATTAGATAGAAATATATATAAAAAATTTAAGAGATACGCCCGTTCATAACGTTGATCACTATGGTAGCTGGGGTCTGAGTTGTGCCTGAGAAAGCTGTAGGTGGTGCTATGGGTTGATGGTGTTGTTGCCTCTTTTGGGAACAGCAATTATGTGGGCAATTTGCGACCTGGGCGTTGCGTCGCTTATTTCTATTACGGCGGGCCTTCTTCGACGGTTTTAACGTTTGGGAAGCACTGCTATCTCGGGCATGGGGCGGTTTTTGTACATCACGCTTATGAGCCTTTCTATTTCGGTGGAGGAGAGTGTGGTGCTCTGCCTTGCATTCCATGCACCTCTCACGACTCGTGCATTTATCCCGCATATGTGAGTGAGCCAAACAGTTGAAGCAGTATTTGTGCTTCACAACGGTTTCCCAACGTTCCTTCACCGACATCTTACGGAACTTTAAGCACTTTCGTAGTGCGTGCTCGTTCCTACATAGCCGGCAATCACGAAGGTTCTCGTCGCGCGGGGTTTTTGGGGCAGTGACAGATTCAGGACCTTCAACTGGTTTACGGTGAACCTATAATCGACGTGAAACACTTGACATATTGCTAAACGGGAGGAAACAGAAAAAAGGGGAAAAACAAAAAATGAATTAGTGGGTTTCTGCACTCGGTAAGAGAACTAGCTTCACGATCGGTCGAGTAAAAATACCGGAAGCCGTTCTCACATCCGCTGTGCGGACCTTAGAATCATGCCCTACATGAGTCTTCTCAATTCGACCTAATCTCCATTCATTTGGGGGTAAATTATCCTGACGAATCATCACTAAATCTCCTACTTGGATATCCTTTTCAGGATATTTCCACTTCACCCGACGGTGAAGCTCCTTAAGGTATTCTTCCTTCCACCGCTGAGCAAAATGGTGATGAAGTACCTTCAACTTTTGCCATCTGTTAGCAATGCTCAAGGATAAATCGGAATGATCGGGTTCAGGGGGTGCTAACAGAGGCGTTCCAACGAGAAAGTGACCGGGAGTTAATGGAACTAGATCAACTGGGTCATCGGTCATGGCAATCAGGGGTCTAGAATTTAGACAAGCTTCTATTCGAGTTAACATCGTAGTAAATTCCTCAAATGTGAATTTCTGCACTCCAGAAATTTTTCGTAAATGAGTTTTAACACTCTTTACACCGGCTTCCCACAAGCCGCCCATATGAGGAGCTCCAGGGGGTATAAAATGCCATTCAATAGGCTGAAAACTATTTCGTACCAGAATTTTCTGTCGCATTTCGGATAAAAATTTCCTTCGGTCAGCTTCCAGTAAGTTGGCCGCACCTACGAATGCAGTTCCATTGTCGGAGTATAAATGGGAAGGAGACCCACGACGAGAGAAAAACCGGGCAAAAGCTGCTGGAAACGTTTCGGTTGACATATCACCAGTGGCCTCTAAATGAATTGCTTTTGTAGCAAAGCAAACAAAAACGAGAACATAGCCCTTAGTGATTCGGCAGCCTCTACCAATATAGGACTTAATGTCGAAAGGACCTGCAAAATCTAAACCGGTATGGGTAAACGGTCTCGAAAGAACTGTCCGTTCAGGGGGTAAAGCAGCCATAATTTGCTCACCGGTTTTCTTTCGATAAATCGTGCACCTTTTACAATTATGAATAACTGTACGAATTAAGTTCTTCAACTTGGGGACCCAGAATTCGCTCCTTATCAATCGAAGCATTAAAGAATGTCCGCCATGAGCAGAACATTTGTGAACATATTCCACATATAAACGGGTAAAACGAGCAGAATAGGGTAAAATTTTAGGGTAGCGTTCATCATAAGTCAAGCCAGGCGACCGAGTTAGTCGACCGTTGATTCTGACAAACCCATTTGAGTCGATAAAGGGATTCAACGTGAGCAAATTGCTCTTTGACGAAATGGGTACAGACTTTGACAATTGAGTGTATTCGGGGATAAAATTCTGTTGACATACTAAAATCAAACGATCTCTCGTAAACTTCATTTCTGAATGGGTTAAGTCCAAAGTGTCATACAAACATTTTCGGGTTCTCAAATATTGCAAACACCTGAACCAATACGAAATAATTCGCATTGCACGGGGTAAATCCGAGAAACGTTAAAGTATGTCATGCGGCGGGGGTTTAGTCTGAACTGCAAAAGCTCGAACTTCTAAATGTTGGTGATCATTGGGGGTAGATTGTGGCCAGAACTTTCGCGATAGACTTAACCACGAAGGTCCGTGCCACCAAAGAGAATTATCAACTAAGTCTCGTGCTAGAATTCCACGGCTTGCCAAATCGGCGGGGTTGTCCTTGGAATCTACATGAGACCAATTCTCGTTACCAACTTTTTCCAGAATCAGTGAAATTCTGTTCTTAACAAAGGTTGGCCAATGGCAAGGGGGTTTTTTAAGCCAAGATAAAACAATAGTAGAATCAGTCCAAAAATAAATCTTATTCTTGGCCAGATTTAGTTGACTGCATAACGATTCTACCATTTTCGCCATCAAAGCCGCTCCGCAAAGTTCTAAACGGGGTAATGTTTCAGATTTTACAGGAGCTACCTTTGTTTTAGAAGCAAGCAAATGCACAGTGATACCTTCTGAAGATAAGCTTCGGATATAGAGGGCTGTACCGTACGCCTTTTCAGAAGCATCACAAAACGCATGAAGTTCAACTTCATTTTCGGGTAGAAAATTAACCCATCTTGGAATGTTAATTTTCTCAATATTAGGATAGTCATCCAAAAAAGGACGCCATTGAACAAGGGTAAAGGGTTTTAAAATCTCGTCCCACTCTGTCTTATCTTTCCAAATCTGTTGCATTATAATTTTTGCAACGATAATTTTCGGAGATAGCCAACCGGCGGGGTCAAATAGCTTAGCTATTTCAGACAAGACAGCACGTTTTGTGACTAAATCCCGGCGCGGCTGCGACACGAGTTTGAAATAGAAGCTATCGTCTTTAGCATCCCATCGCAAGCCTAGGGTTTTAGTAGTACTAGCATCTGAAAACTTTAAGAAGTCTGCATCAAGCAGATTCTCTTGGGGTATGTTATCAAGGAGACGCAAATGATTAGCCGTCCATTTTCTCAGAACGAAACCAGCCGAACTGAGAACTTGGATTAGCTCATCGCGCCTCTTGCAAGCGTCTTCAAGCTCATGAGATCCCGCTAGTACGTCGTCGACATACATTTGGGATCTTAAAATTTCAGATGCCGCAGGACTTTGGGGTTCACAATCGTTTGCCAATTGTAAAAGAGTACGAATCGCTAAATACGGTGCACAGTTCACTCCAAACGTGACCGTAGTAAGCTCATAGTCCTGCACTTCAGCTGCGGGATTGTCACGAAACAATATACGTTGATAAGGGGTTTGATCGGGACGGACTAATATCTGGCGATACATTTTTTCAATATCCGCATTAAAAACATAGCGAAAAAATCTCCACCGCAAAACTAGAACGGTGAGATCTGCCTGTAGAACAGGACCGGGGTATAAAACGTTATTGAGGCTTACGCCACTGGAGGACGGGTTTGAAGCGTTAAATACCACCCTGAGTTTGGTGGTAACACTATCGGGTTTAATCACTGCGTGATGGGGTAAATAAAAACTGGTCGAAATCGAAGTAGAATTCTCCACGGCCTTGATATGACTCATATCAAAATACTCTCTAATAACATTATCATACTGGGTCTTCAAATCCGGGTTTTTCAAAAGTCGAAATTCATTCCGCTTGAATTGGGACATAGCACTATTTCGAGAATCCCCTAATGATAATTCATTAGAAAATTCGCGACGAAATGGGAGTGAGACTACATATCGACCCTCATAATTCCTATAGGTGGTAGTCTGGTAAAGCTTTTCACAATACTGATCCTCCTCAGAGAGTTGGGTCGCTTGTGGAACTTCTTCAAGTTCCCAAAAACGAGTGAGTTGATTATTCAACTCAATATGGGTACAAAAAGATGAAACAGAATGTAGGGGTTCGGATTGAAAAACTTCACCTGTGACTATCCAACCGAAAACGGTTCTCTGGGCGATCAGGTTGCCATTAGGATGTATTTCTACATCCGTTGTTAAAATTTTGGGATACACATTTTCTCCAAAAAGCATATCCATACGGGTACACATGACGTCGGTCATGGTAATATTGGGGAAGCTCGAGGCTACAATATTTGAAATAGTACACGAGGGCAACCTACCGGTAATCTTTTCCACCACATATGCACAAACTTTAATCCTAAAATCGGGATCAATCCGACCGTCAGTACGCACATTGTGGAGGATTTACCAGCTAAGCAATCCATCATGCCAGTGACATTTGTCGATGGCACCGAAAAAGTTGGTATAGCAAGCTTCTTTTGTAACCTTCGGGAAATAAAAGTACCTTGCGAACCAGGGTCAACCAGCGCTCGGGCCGCACATCTGATGTCATTTAGGTGAACTATACAAATAGCAGAGCCTAAAAGGACCGTAGATTTAGGGTTTGACTCAAGGTGTGTGGAGAAAGTATGCAAATTTCTTGCCGCTGTGGAGGTTGAAGGGTTAAAATTAAGGGTGGGTTGAGTTTGGTTGCTAGCTGGGTTAGGGTTTCTATTCAACGGAGCTTGAATGGGTGGTACAACTGTACTAGAATTTATCTGGACCTGAGACGAAGCTACGCTAGAATTATATTCCCGTGGTCCTATATTCTTATGAAGCAAAGAGTGATGCTTCTGTTTGCAAAGAGTGCATACATGTATGCTCTTACAATTCCTAAATTCGTGAGAGGTTGCCAGACAGTTTGAACAGCATTTAAGCCTCTTCACTGTCGACATTCTCTCATCAGAACTCTGACCCAAAAAACTAGGACAAAGTCTTAGGGGGTGTGATCCTTGACAAAGAAAACAACGACAAACTGTTGGGGAAGTAGTGGTTTTTGATGAAAAACTTTGAACATTTTTCGGGGCAAAAGAAGATTTCCTCGGGTAGTTAAAATTAGTGTTCTTTTGGAAGCCACTATTCCCATATGTTCTATTTGGGTTATTAACGGGTGTTGAATGCGATTGTCTGATATCAGAAATCGATTCAAGAGTTCTAAAATGAGCCGTTAAAAATGTGTCCATATCTTCCCATTTGGGAGATTGCTGACAAAGTTCTTTCGACTGTTCCCAGAGGCTCAGAGTGTTCTCGGGCAACTTAGTAGCACAGATGTATACTAACATAACGTGATAGAATATTTCCGGGGTAACTTCTAACAATGAAAGATTCGTTATGCAATCGTTGATGGTTCTTTGCAGATTTTTAATATTCGCGCCTGATTCCTGAGTAATGGGTTTAATACTTAAAAGGGTGCGAAGCTGTTCATTTATAAGCGCCCCTTTGTTCTCATATGTGTCAACCAACTTTTTCCACGCAATCGCATAGCCATCGTTGGTCAACGGAATGGTTTGTATGGCATCATGTGCATCCTTCGCAGTTTTCTGCAATAAATAATACAACTTCTGTACCGGGGTTAATCGGGGATTATTACCATACAACGCTGAGAACATATCGCGGAATGATGGCCAACTTTTATAGTCGCCATAGAAAATTGGGGTATCACACGGGGGTAAATTCATAATAGGGGTGGAATAATTCCCAAGTTCCATGGACTTTTCAGCTTGAGCAGCCTGTTTTAAACGGTCCAATTGGGCCGTAATCATGGAAACCCCTCGGGTGTATGTGGTATAAGAAGCCATATACCTAGATTTTATTTCCACAATATTTGGGCTCTTCATTTTCTCTGTCTCAATCAACAAAGAATCATATGTTGACCGAACAGCTTCCCATAAACGGTTAATTTCCTTTTCGTGGCTCAATAATGAGCCAATATTATGATCAGCAATGGGTATAAGGGCAATAAAAGCCTCGAATTCCGCCAAGCGATCGGCATTACGAATCATTGTAGCCATATCCATTTTCGATCTTAAGTAATAAGGGGAAATTTTGAATTAAATTTAAAAGAAGTGAAAATGGTAACCAGAAAAAATGTATTGGTCTCTAAAAAAATGGCCAAATCGAAAAAAAAATGAAAACTGATTAATTAAAAACAATAGAAAATTTCAAATTAATCACCAAATTTTAATAATGCAGTGGGTTAAATAAGTAAAGGGGGAGAAATGTTTATAAAAAACGAGTAAAAAAAAAATTGCACAACAAAAATTTTCAAATAAAAAATAAAGGTTTAATTTTCAATTATTAAAAATGGGTTCAAAAATATTTAAAAAATTAAGTAATCTTACAAGTTGTTCAATAAATCGGGTAAAATTATTAAATTTTAGGGTTAAAATAACTTGAACAACAATATCTTGTGGTGTAAAATTACTTCGCTATATGAAAAAGGTATTAAAAGTGTATATACACTAGTACTGCCGCAAAATATTTCCGGGTACTCACTTTGCACTAGAAAAATTTATAATTTTTAGTTTGAAAAAATCACCGAAATAAATAAATTTAATTTTAAATGCAAAAAAATATGTTCGTTAGAGTTTAAAAACGAGAAAAAAAACGGGTAAAAATCACTTTTTGCATATAATTTATTAGTAACCGGTTTTTATTCGGTCATTCGCAAAGTTGCAGCACTAGTGTGTAGTATGTGTTTATAAACAATCACAACAACAACAACCAACAAATGCAGCGAGTATATGAACGGGGGTTGATTAAATAAACAAAATATATAAATTTACTCACTTTATCACTTTTTTTTTAATGGGGTTTTCACAAAAAAAAGAAAATATTAAAAATTAATTAATAATTATTCTCTTTAGTAAATAATCACAAGTTAATAATTTAATTATATCGGGACTTATTTACTGATTAAACCAACGAGTAAAAAAATGTCTCTTTTGTTGTAACAAGCACACAATATATATGAAAAACAAAAGCTTTTGTTACAACAAAAAATAAAAGAGAATAAAAAATACTTTTAAAAAAATTAAAAAAAAAAATTTATTTAAAAAAAATATATGCACAAAATTTATTAAAAAACTGCACCAAATATATTATTTATTAAAATTTTTAAACTCTTTTTCACATAAATCAAAAAAAAAGCTAAATAAAAACTTTATCTGAGTTATTGCAACAAAATTTAATTTTGTTTTGCCGTCGGCAAAATGACTTTTTTTTATGGGATGTTTTTTGTGAAGTTTTTATTTTAATTTTTGATTTGTAAAACAGTTGTTGGGTTTTTTGTTTGTTTGTTGGTTTTATTTATTTATTAAACACACACTTTTTATTCACTTTCACTTAACAAAATAATGTAACATACCTTTTTTTAAAAATGGGTAGTAATTAAAAAAGTTATGAGGATGACAAAATATGGCGGTAAATATGGCAGAAAATAAAAACACTGGGGAATCTGAAAATAAAAATATTTTCTTAAAATATTTCTAGGATCTCGGGGGTTTAAATCCGGTTCGAAGGACCAAAATGTTTTCCTCGAAATATTTCAAGAAAATATAAAAAATGAGAAACACGGGTATTAGTTTTTAATTTTAAAACTTCGGGTTTATTTAATTATTTTTTCTTATAAAACGGGTTTTGGTACATACCAATTCGGGGTTTACAAAAGTAATAATACAAAACAATAATAATAACAAACAGAGCTTTTCAATAGATACACAAAATATATCAATTTAACGAAACTAGTGTAAGACCGCCAAACAATGGGTGCGTTCACACTATGCGCGTAAACACATTACAATATGCAGATTTGTCTATGTTGTACTTTTTTTTCCCCATTACATAAATTGTCTTTTCAAAATTCACAACTGTTTCCGAAAAAGATATGCAAAATTTAATTGCTAATGATAACACAACATTTCTTCTCGAATTAATATTTTTTACATAAGATTTAAGTTGCCGATGTTTTGATTCAAAGTTAAAAGTCCATAAAAAAGAAAATGGTCCAGAATGTTCCAAAATTCTACAATAATGTGACAGAAAGTAATGTTTTGGTTTTAAATTATCGTTAAAAAGCGTAACGTATTGTTTGTTATGGTATTCTATATGAGTTTTTAAATTTACAATATCTAAACTTGAGAAGTCGGTCAATCTTAATAAATCTAGTAGCTCAATTAAATTTATCACAAATTTCTAAACATCACTATTTACGTCTACCAAGTCGCCAATAAATAATGAAAAAAATGCGCAAATGTTAACATTTCACTGCCAGACATTTTCAAGTTGAATGATTTAAGATGTCTTAGTTCTATTTGTGGTGATTTATTTCCATTATCTTTTTCGCCATAATTAAAGTTTTGTTTTCTAATATTAAATAGTTCAAGATCAAATATTTTATGAGTTACGAAAAACAATAATATATGTATGACAAAAACCATATTTTAATACACCCTCTAGCACATCATGTAACAAATCCGCGTAAAAATTTTCTACGACGTGGTAGTTGTTAATTTTATTGAAAATACTATTTTCTCTTATTCCAGTTTTTTCTAGATTATTTAAAGTTAAGTCATCTTTGTAGCTTTTTATATTTCTTAATTTAGTTAAATCCTCTTTAAAGCTAACTTTCGATTCCGCCTTATCGATTTTCAGAGTCTACAAAAATATGTGGACGTAAAAGATCTTGAAAATCCTAATACGTTATTCAAAGCTAAATTGTCTCCGACAATTAAACCTAAGCATAGATAGATTTTTTGTATACCATTTATAGTTATAATATCTACACCATTTGTATCTAAATCATTAAGAACTTCAATTAGCTTAAAAAAACATTTATCGTTGCCAAAATTTTTAACATCTTTAGATTTAAACAATGCAGCAATAAAAATATTTTTTAGAGTAAATTTTAAAAATTCTGGAGCAGAAGGAAAAGATATATATATACCCAAAATGCTGGAGCTGTGTGACCCGAGGGGATTATTAACTTCAAAATCATCAAAATATAGAAAATATGGTATTACAAATTTATTACCATATTGCTTTACCTTAGTTTTCCAAATTGCCCCATTGCAAAAATTTTTTAATGTACTACTACTATTTATGTTTTGCATAGTTTTTTTGAACTCATCATAAATGCCCGAAATTTCAAAGAATTTTTTTATATGAAATTTAATTGGAAACAAAACACCTTTTGTTGAAACTTCATCCATTGTATTGACATGGTTTAAAACCAAATTGCTAATTGTATTATTTAATTTAATTACAGAATGACTTTCCCACAAATTTACGCTTTTTAATGTTTTTATGAACTTATACTCTGTATCAAAACCTTCAAATGGCTTATCACAAAAAGACACAAGATTTTCTAGGCTATTCTTTATAACCATTAAATTATTAGATTTTAATTCATTTAATATTTTTTGCAATTCATCTCTAATCGGATGTGTTATGTTCATGTTCATGTTCATTTTCTAATGTTTGATTTTTTATATTGTTAATGAACTCCACTTCGGAAATATCATTTTCAGTTTCTATATTAGTATTAAGTTCCAGGGATTGACTTTTGTTTTCTGTATCACTCTCTATATTTAAATCTTCGTTTACTTCTAAATCACCAATATTATTTTTAATTTTATTTCGAACATGTTTAGAAAAAGCTTTAAAGTTACTAAACTTTTGACTACAGTTTAAAAAGGCACATTCGTATAAATTGTTTGGTGGTAAATTATGAAAATATTTAAAATGACACGCGATCTTTTTAAATTCTATAAATACTTTTTTACAAATAAAGCAATGCAAATTCATATTTATTTTTTAAATATTTCGTTAAAACTATAAGTTAATTAAAAAAAAAGAAAATTATGTATATCTCACCAAATTTTGTTTATTAAAAAAAATATTTTGATTTTAATCGATCATTCTTAAAAAGTAAAAAAAAAAATAATCTATTAATATAAAACGTATCAAATTTAATATAGGACGTAAGAATGTAATTAATAATTTAAACGTAAATAATAATTTAAACGTTGCCTTAGATATTTTTAATATCAGTCAAAATGGTAGATAGAGCTGTACATCTCTCATTGTTTTCTACTTTTATTTCGAAAAAATACTCTTGCATAAAAAGCCAAATTAACTTACAGTCTTCTGGATATTTTATGTTAATAGAATTAAATATTTTGAATGACAGATCCAGGCACGATAGAATGTTATCCAGCTTGTAAAAAATCCCTCCAAAATAAACATAAAATTCATGGTAATTAAATACTGAGGATCCAACGGCTTCTTTTTTGCAAAATATTCATCAACCTGAAGTTTAAGTTTTGTATTAAGTTCAGAATTATTAGTTGCGGATAACATAAATGATCTTTTTGAATCTTCAACTGAAGCTTTTTCGTATCTTCGCCTTTTTTTGTCAATAACAATACATTTTCTCGATGCTGGTTTTAAAACCGAGCGTAAAAGCTCCAGTAGAACGCTATCTCTTATATCTGAAATATTAAAACGATTAATGAAAAGTAATAAATGTCTTCAGTTAATATTTTTAATGAATTTATTTTTTATAAAAAGTTTTATTACCGGAGTTGTACTTAGATTTTTTAAATTTTGACAAAATATCTAAATTTTCTTTATCTTTAACATCGCGTTCTATAATTTTTAATATCTGCGAGCAAAATTTCTCCCATTTTATATTAAGTAAGTGTTCTTTTCCAGGAAACATTTTTGAAAAGTCTGTCAATATCTACATGTTTAAATAACAAAATTTATAATGAGGTTTAGTTTATTATATCATAATTAAAAAACTAACTAATTTGTATCCAAAAGCTTGTTTATATATAGGCCAATGAGTAAAAATTTGCTCCAAATCATTTTCAGATGAATTCAGAAAATTTCTTCTAATATAAAAAGTGCTTTCCCACTTTTGAATTACATCAGACATTGGCTCAATGTTATTCATTAGCCAGTCTTTATCATGTATTATATCACTTTCGTCTGAAAATTTAATTATTCAATTTTGTTAAGATAATAAATAAATGCGTATTTTAAAATTTTTGTTTTCGCAAAGACAAAAAATTTTAAAAAACGTACTTCCGAATTTTCGGTTACGTAATATATTGTAAGAAAACTAATATAAGCTGTAACACAACTTGCTATCATTCTACGAAATTTTAAAATTATTTTTTTGTTTATGTCATAATAAGTCAAAATTGATTTTCCAGCAAGGGATGATTTTAATACTGCTTCAATACTAAACTATTTTGAATATACATACAAATATTAAATATATAATAAAGAAAAAATATTAAAACAAACTTACTTCTTCTTGATCTATTAAAGAACTGATTGATGACTGTTTTGAAACATTAAACGAAGATAACATTTCATTTTGCCAGGTTATAAGGTGATGTTCAAATTTTATTCTTACACCAAATAATGGTTTTGGTACTATAACATCTAAGTGACTTGGGGTCATATATTTTAACGCATTTGTGTCAATGTTATATTCTTAAAATAAACAAAATTAAAATGTTAAATTGTTTGTTAACTTTATTATAATTAAATTAACATTTTTTAAAACAAACATAGTGCTCACTGAAAAAAATACATTCAATAATTACCTCTAAAAATATCCAAAAGCTCATCTCCTTTAAGTAATGTTAATATCTCCTTTAAATTGTCTTCTGATTCCATAATAATGGCACTTTAATTCATCCGTCAACTCTAATAAATAAATCAATTAAAATTTAACAAAAACAATCACACACACTTTTAAGAAATATTTATGCACGACTATGCAAGCAAAACCGCGTATGTACATACATATACATACATATATGTAATACATTGAAAAATAAAACACAACACTATAAAACTAGCCAAAACTTTTATAGTAATTACATACTTACCACATAAAACTCAATAAATCACTGTTGTTTTTAATGTTTTTATTAGTTTAGTTTTTTAATTAATTATACATAAAAACACAATTTATATTTTTTATAAATTTAATATTCTAAGACACTTGTTACGACTGACGCGCAAAGAATGAAACTAAAGCAAAAAGAGAAACAGTTACTTTAAATATTCCATTGTTACATAGTGTAGTTTAACTTTGTTACATATGTTTACTATTTAATCGTTAATAATTAGGTAATCGGTTTTATTATTTCATTGTTTTATATCAAATATAATTGTTTTTAATATTATTAATAAAAAATTCAGAAGCGAAATTTATTTTATATACGTATATATTTCTACACAACTATATATGTATTTATTTATATAATCTTAAAAAATACTAATATAGGTATTTGCTTCAATTACCCAAAACATTTGCAACGACTATTTGAGTATTCATGTACGTATGTACATGACGAGACTCATCAACACTTGTAACTGATCTCTTTCTCTTCTTTGTTTTATGCATGATATAGTTACATAGGATATACCCCTTTCGCATTGGGCAAGTCACTTGCTCAAGTTAGTTTTTTATTTTCTTTTATTTTTCTTTGAACTTGCTTTCATGTTCAGACTCAGCAACTGACTTGCCCAAGTTTCGTTCTCTTTTACTTATTATACTCTTCACACAGTGAAAAAGGGTATATATAGGTTTGTCATACCGTTTGAAATTTCTACAATTATCAATTATCTACACATACATACAAACGTGGTATAAATTAACGGTATAATTCATAAAAATTAAAAGAGCTTTATAAGAGGTATATAAGTCAAATTTCCATAGAAAGTCAGTTTAATAAACCCTTTATAAACCTTTAATAACTTTTATGAATAAGGCTGTAAGTCTTTAGTTAATGAGAAAATTAAAAAAAACAATTTTAATTTTCTTTTCGGTCAGTACGACCGCACTTTATTGAAGTTAAAATTAGACTTAAAATTATTTTACATTTTTCTTAATTTTTATACTTTATAATTTTGCTTATTCTAACAGATTTTGAAAGTGGCGTGATTATTGATTTCATAAATTCATTTCTTAAGAAATAAGTCGTTGAACTCATTTCCAAAGAAATGTTGAAAAAGTTATTTTGGATTTTGTAAATTAATTTCTTAAGAAATAAGTCGTTGCACTCATTTCCAAAGAAATGTTAAAAAAGTTAGTTTGTGAAATGTCAATGTAAGCGTCTTTGGTTATTTTATTTTGCTCTAGTTTATTTTCAAATAAATGTTAACGTTAGTTGAATTTAATAATTTTATTATATTTTTGATTTGATTGATTTTTATTATTTACTTTGCTTTTAATTAATGTTTACGTTAACTCCTCCCCTCTTAAGTCGATTGTCCTCGATCGATTATTAATAGAATTGGGGGTTGAGATTTCCAAAAATGGTTGATCTTTTATATTCGGAATATAACCCGTGGTTAATTGTGGTTTTGGCAACGTGAACCGTTTCCGTTTACTATTGTAAATTATTATAAATGATATAAAAAAAAGAAGTATAATTGCCACATCTGTACTAAGGCTTATTACATATGTATTTTTGTTCTTACTTGCTAATATTTTAATGTTATCCTCATGCTGCAGTTGTTTAACGTATAAATTTTCAAGTTTTAAATTAAGCTTTGTGTTATTATTATTATCTGTGATCTTTGTAATCATATTAGGTAAGACAAGTGATTCATATATCTTGAAATTAACATTAACATATGTTTTATTTACTACATTAATTTTACAGTTTTCGAATCTGATAAGAAATGTTCCTTTCTGTTTTATTTTTATTCTACTGCAGTCATGAGTTATAATTCCTTCAAAGTTCTTAAATATAATTAAACCTTGAATTATTTCTTTAATTACAGTTTCTTCTGAATTTTCAAGTTTACATGGAGCTTCCTTAAAATCTAAAATATTTGATAAGCATTTATTATCTAATACAATTAAATTCTTTTCCAGATTATCTTTTACGTTTATATTATAAATGTTGTTATTGCTATCAACTAATATTTCCGTTTCATTTAATACAATTGATTTATTTTGAATATTTGGGAGCGGCTCAAATTTTATTTTTGACAAAACATTAGAAGAAAATTGTGGTATGAATAATGTTAGAATGATATTGTTATTTTGAAAAAGTACAACAATTTTTATGTTACTATAACTGTCGAAGTCCGTAATTAAGTCTAGTTCCTTTTGTGTCAGAATGTCTGCAGGAATAACGCCTACCTTACAAGAGAAAATTATTTGTCCAATGTCTTCGACGTTGTTGTCCAAAAGTATAATGTCATTGTTAATTCTATATATGTGTTGCATGAATTTAAATTCATCCTCGAGTGTTTTGATTCTATTTTGAGTGTCATATTGGAACTTAGTAATGTAATTGCTAATAAGAGCCTGTTGTTTATTTATATGCGTTGTGATATTATAAATCTGTTCACTTATGAGATTGCTTACAAAGGTTAAGTTATTAATTGATCTGTCGGTAACCTGTTCGTTGTCATGTATTTTTGATATGGTCTCACGTAATTCTTTTTCGTCGTTACTGTCCATCGTTCCTGCAATTATCTTTAAACCTTTTCCTACTATATTAAAAAGTCCTCTTTTGGATTTTGAATTTATATGTAGGTTATTAATTCGTGCATTGAGTAATTTATAATTTTTACTAATTGTGTTGATAAGTTGTTTGTCTTCAAAAGTAGTGGCATTTAAAGTTTCTATGTTTCTGGAGATAACGAGCATCGTATCTTCATACGCAGTCAAGTTTATGAAGTGTAAAACCTTGTCGTAATAACTTATTGTCTTCTGTTCACCTGTCCTAATAGGTATATATCCGTTATTATTGGTCAAATCCTGCACATCCAGTTGTTGTCCATTTGTCATTAGTATCCAAACAAAGATTGCAAGGAGTTTCATTTTGTCCTGAAAAATACAATTTGATTAATTTTGTAGCGCGCATCGTAGAATACTTAAGATTGCTTAATATTGTTTTTATGAACCACTCTTCCCGATTTGGTTCTGATAGTGGTATTTAAATTTTGTGCTACTATTTATTTTTTATATTTAGCTGACAGTTTGTTGCCTAGCCTTTTGTTTATTTTAACAAATACTTCATCTCCCTCTGCATATTCTTTTGGGGGAGTTCTATTTGCATTATGGTATTCAAGATCTTGTGTTTGTTTCTTTTCTAACTTTTTGATTGTTTCTTCTCTATCTTTGGCTAAAAGTTCAGGATTCGTACTTACGCGTCTCCCAAAAAATGCTTCAACTGGTTTTTTTTCCGTTACCGTATGAATAGAATGGTTGTATTCGTTTACGGATCTGTCTAGGAGTTCGTGAAATGACCGGTGTATTCTTTCGGTTTGTAAACAACGCATTATTTCCTGCAAGGTTGAGTGAAACCGTTCAATTTGGCCATTAGAGCAGCTTGTATAGGGAGCGGTTTTGAATATACTTATTCCGAATTCGTTCTCAATCATAAATTTTATGGATTCCGAGTTGAAGGATTTCTCGTTATCCATTACGAGGGTTTCTGGGATGAGTGCATAAAGAATTTCTCTCAGCGGCTGCCTTATGTCTTCGGCCGCTTTAGATTTTATAGGTTTTGCAATAGCATATTTAGAAAATTTGTCAATTGCTGTAAGTACAAGTTCTTTTCCAACTAGGAATATATCGAGATGAACTATCTGTCCTGGGAATTGCGGAATGGGCGTTGGTTGAATCTGGGGTTTTGGTGGGTGACGATCGTATTTATTTTCTTTGCATACAACACATTTTTTTATGAGGTTTTTAATTTTTCTAGACATTGCGGGAAAATAATATTCTTCCAGAATTTGTAATTTATTTTCTCTTGCATTTCTGTGAGCACGTTTATGGATTTTCAGGATGATTTCTTCCTGCTCTTGATCGTTCTTAATATCCCTAACTTGTTTATTAGAAAATCTTATCTTGTAATTGTGAAAATGATTTGCAAATATTTCTTGTATTATTCCTATGGTTGATTCGGATGCTTTTACGCAATTAATGATTGACGGATATAAAAATTTTTTTAAAATTTGTACCAAATTTTCTGCGTTAAATTCAGGTTGAGAAATGGTATGTCTGTGGTACATAGGGAACACAATTTTGAATTTATAATTGGGTATAGGAGCGTTTTCAAGGAAGATTTGGTTTTTAAAAGCATTTATGGGTGTATCAACGTGATATATTAAATTATGAGATGAACTTTCTGCGCTATTTGTTGCTATAGATAGTGTATGAATATTTGTTTCGCGTGGTATTCTTGAAAGTGCATCCGCAACGTGGTTTGCTTTCCCTGGTTTATATAGGAGTTCATAATTATACTCCTCTAGGATATCCTTCCATCTTGCTGTTGTTGTTCTTGTTGCTTAATGCATAGATGAGAGGTTGATGATCAGTATATATTTTAACATTTGCCGGTCCGTATAAGTAGTTTCTGAATGAGTTTAATGCCCATATAATGGCAAGGAATTCTTTCTCATTAGCGGCATAATGTTCTTCTGCCTTGCTAAGAGTTCTTGAGATAAATGAAATTGGTTTATTGTTCTGTGAAAGAACCGCGCCTAACGCATATTTTGATGCATCAGTTGTGAGTTCCATGTCTTTTGTGAAATCGGGGTGCGTTAGCAATATGTCTTCGGATACCAAAGAATTTTTTATTTTGTTGAACGCTTCCTTGGCTTCCGAGTTAAAATTTATTGGGATAAGGGAAGATTTTTTCTTTGAAATTCTACCTTCCTCCCCTCTTAAGAGCGATGTCAGAGGTTTAGCTAGTTTTGCGTAGTCCCTCACGAATCTTCGATAGTATCCAGATAAACCTAAAAACGATCTGAGTTCCTTAAGTGTTTTAGGTTCTGGGAATTTAGCTATTGCCTCTACTTTGGTTGGATTTGTTTTAATTCCTTCCGCGGATATAATGTACCCTAAGAATTCGACTTCTTTGTGCAGAATCTTGCACTTATCTAATTGTACTTTTAAGTTTGCTTCTTCTAAAGTTTTAAAAATTTTGCTAATATTCTCCATATGCTGGTCTTCTGTCTTACTAAATATGATGATGTCGTCGATATATACGTAACATCTTTTCCCTATATGATCACGAAGAATGTCGTCGAGCGCTCGTTGGAAAATTGACGGGGCGTTCTTTAGACCAAATGGTAACCTGGTAAATTCATATTTACCATTACAAACAGAAAAAGCGGTTTTTTCGTAATCAGCTGGTTTTAGAGGGATTTGGTGAAATCCACTCTTTAAATCAATTACCGTGAAGAAATTATTTTCACGTAATTGTGAAGTAACAACATTAATTTCTGGTATTGGGTATCGGTCAGAAATGGTTACAGAATTTAATTTTCGGTAGTCAATGACCATTCTATATTGTTTATTTCCTGCCGAATCAGGTTTTTTTCCAACAATCCATACCGGAGAGTTATATGGGGAACGCGATGGTTTTATAATTCCGTCTTGCAAAAGTTTATCAATTTGTTTTTCAATTTCGGATTTCAATGCAACAGGATATGGGTAAAATCTAGTATAAACAGGTGAGTCGGATTTTGTACGAATCTCTCCCATTACTTTAGTTGTGTAAGTCAATTTTTCTTCAGGTTCTGAAAATAATTTCGTATGGTTAGCTACAATCATACCTAATTTTTCCTTTTGTGTTGGAGTTAAGTGATTATCTTGTATTTCAATTGAGTTCAAAGGAGCATGGGATTCAAGCTGCTTCATTTTTATTTTTGTACCATTTTTTATTTGCAGAAAATTTTTATTTACATGAACAACAGCATCGAGTTGCCTAAGCGTTTCATTTCCCAGTATACCATTGAATGATTTTAATGTTGGCATTAGGTAAAATTTTATTTTTTCCTTAATATTAAACAAGTTAGCGAAGGTATGTTCTCTAATTTCAACATCCCCTGCAACTGATTTTGCGTAAAAAACGTTCTTATTAGCTAAAGGACGTTTGACAAATTGTGGTTGGATATAATTTTTTGTTGACCCTGTATCGATCAAGATCTTAAGATTTTCGCCGCTCTTCGTTGTGAATTCTATGTAAGGCAACGAAGAGCTTAATTGTCTAAAAAATGAATATCATTAAACTCCAAATATTGGTTGTTTAGCATCTGAGGATCTTGAGTGGAATCAAGATAGTCGTCTAAAGTTTGTCCTTCTTGTTTGTCTGATTCTTGAAGCTGTGTCTCGTACTGCTGATACTCGGTGTCCAGGTGAAAATTGCGAGCAATTTTCCTTTGTGGTTGATTGACTGATGGTGGTGGTCTATCTCTATTATAATTGGGACGTGGTCTATTGATATAGTCAATTCGTCTAGTCCGAAGACTCTCATCTACCTCCATGGGTTCTGGAGTAGGTAGTGGTTTGGGTCCTTGTGGTCTTGGGGGTGGTTGTGGTTGAAAATCAAAGCGTCTGTCCGGGATGAATCTATGATGAGGATTATTAAAACGGAAATTTTCGCGAGTCGTTTGTGGGTTATGAGCGAGTTGAGGAAAGAATGTCATAGGACGTGAGCGAGGAGAAAATTGATTCGAATTATGATTACGCGTTGATTGGTTTTGTAAACCGTATCCACTTCTATTGAAATTGCTACCGTGAGCATAGTTTGTCCGATATGTTTGATTTTCAAGCTTCAAACATAAGTGCAATGCCTGAGGGAGGTCTATTGGCTCTCTCATGCCTAAAAGTTTCGGGAGGTCCCCGTTAAGTCCTCGTATGAATGTGTCCAGGGCTTTGTCTCTGTAAGTCTGCGTTAGCAGGCAAACAGATTCATTTGACGCGTTTAGAGTTCCCAATTTATTCAATATAAGAGACAAATGTTTGTATACTTTTTGATAAAAGTCCTGCACGGAGGTCCTACCTTGTACAAGAGAGGTCATCTGGTACTCGAGAGTCGCCAGATCTCTCTTATCTGTGTAATGCAGAGACAGACATCTCGAGATAGCTGTCCAATCCAGAGGGGTGTTATAAGATTCGAGGGCTATGTCGGCCTCTCCAACTATTTTATTTCTGATGGTATTCAGTATACCATAATACCTAGGTGTACCCTTCATGCTATCGTAAATTTTTAAGACGCGCTCAACGCTCTTTTTCCAAGAGTTAAATTCCCCCTGGCTTCCAGAAAACTCTCTAAGACTCTTAACAATATCGGGGATCTTGTCAAGATCTCCCAAATTGTTTCTGAATCGTTCCTCTATTCCCTGATCTGTAATAATATTTGGTCCTGCATTAGGATTAATCGCTTCCTGAACTAATTGTCGTCCTTGTCTAGTAAATACTTCCGTTGCAATATTTGAAATTAATGCGTTCAGTTCGTCTAAACTGAGCTGTGAGTTGGGTGGTCGGTTGCCGCCTTGAGGAAGGACAGCGGGTCGTATTAAATTTTCAGGGTTAGACATTATTATTTTATTTTAATAAACCTTTTTTCTTCTAATCTTTTGTGATATTTTATTTTAATAAAAATGCTTTAAATAAGAATGCTTTAAGTATACTTTTGCTAATACATACAAAATATTTTTTTACTTAATTTCTTGAAAGAAAAAAAATCTTAGCTTACTCTTAAAAAATACCTTGTGTGGATAGATGGCTAGCACTTTATGCTACCTTTTTGCTGCAGCTACTAAGGGGCCTTTTCTATCACGATTTTCCCACTTCTCTTAATGGCTGGTTTTTCTTGATGGTTGATTTTTTGATGGTTGATTTCCTTGATGTTTGATTTTTTGATGGTTGATTTTCTTGATGTTTGATTTTTTGATAGTTGATTTTCTTGATTTTTGATTTTTTGATGGTTGATTTTCTTGATTTTTGATTTTTTGATGATTTTCCAGATTTCTTTACTTTATTAATGATTTCAACACTATATCAGTTTTTCATATATATTTTTTTGTTTAGTTGTAGTTTATTTCATTTTTAGTGGCTTTTATTACTTTTAGTTTTATTTTTTATATATATTTTTTTTTTTTTTTTTTTTTTTAAACCGCACTGCTTGAGAGCTTTCTTGGTGTTTTTTATCACTTTCAGTTTTATTTAAACCGCACTACTTGAGGGCTTTTTGGTTTATCACTTTTTACGGATTTTAACGATTAATATGCGCTGTGCTGCTTTAGGACTTTTTGCGCGATATTATCTACGTTATTTCCTTAAATATTCATTTAAAGGTATAAAATTTGCTCGGGCGCCAATTAAGTCTTTAGTTAATGAGAAAATTAAAAAAAAACAATTTTAATTTTCTTTTCGGTCAGTACGACCGCACTTTATTGAAGTTAAAATTAGACTTAAAATTATTTTACATTTTTCTTAATTTTTATACTTTATAATTTTGCTTATTCTAACAGATTTTGAAAGTGGCGTGATTATTGATTTCATAAATTCATTTCTTAAGAAATAAGTCGTTGAACTCATTTCCAAAGAAATGTTGAAAAAGTTATTTTGGATTTTGTAAATTATTTCTTAAGAAATAAGTCGTTGCACTCATTTCCAAAGAAATGTTAAAAAAGTTAGTTTGTGAAATGTCAATGTAAGCGTCTTTGGTTATTTTATTTTGCTCTAGTTTATTTTCAAATAAATGTTAACGTTAGTTGAATTTAATAATTTTATTATATTTTTGATTTGATTGATTTTTATTATTTACTTTGCTTTTAATTAATGTTTACGTTAACTTATACTGGTTAGAGTGAGCCAAAAAATTTTTTTTATTTTATATTTTATTAAAATTTTTATTGTTTTATTTTTAATTTTTCTTTTAATTTATTTTTTTTAAGCACATAAGTAAACTTAATGTATAATATTACAATGGGATGTTTTTATATATGTATGTTTTGTATGTACGTATTTCATATGAGATAAATGGTGACATAAACAATTGTTGTTGCATGACAACACGTTGTGAAGGGTACATAAGATTCGGCATGGCCGAATATAGCACTCTTGTTTGTTTTTGGTTTCTCAACAAAAACTTGCTCGTACTTGCCGAGTACAGGCAAGTGTGTACTCAAAAATGAGCAAGTTTCTCCCTCTTAACCCGACCTTACCCCTTTTGCCTATAAACACAACACTTGCGCAAGTCACTTGCGCAAGTGACTTGCCTAGTCTGAAAGCCGTGATAGTTGCACGTAAGAGATGATTTCCCGTTAAACTTTTTATATATGAAGTTTGATGTTTCAAAGTAGTGAGAGAAGCAAATTAATGTATGAGATTTTAACATTAAAAGAAAATCGTTGGTTTAATGCAACCATTTTATGTTAATAGCCAACATTATCTTTTATGTAGTAGTGTCAACTTTTTTAAATATAATTTCCAGAATTGTAGGAAATTAACATGCTCATTTATAGAAAATATTCATTCTTAATTTAAGTAAAATTTTCAGTAAATAAGTAAAGATTTTAAATAGTATTTAATTAATAACGTAATCAAATTTAACAAATTTGAACAAGTAGCCATTTTGCATTGTCAAATTATTTGAAAGTAAAACTTTCATAAATTTGAGGACGTTACATTCTAAAAAGTGAAAAAAATTTTATTAAATAATGGGAAATGAAATATTGTTTTGCTTTTTTATTTATCTGAACTAGATTTTAGATAGTTTTTATTAAAAGCTGATAAACAAAGAACTTAAAATATAGATATAGGAAATTTTTCCTAAAATACAATAACATTTTCCAAAAGTTAAGGAAAAATACGAACTTAAGTCAAAGCCAACGATTTACAAATTTTGAGTATGTTAAATTCTTTAAACTAATTGGCAGTAAATCATTTACTAAATCAATTTTTTTGAACTAAAATTTAAATTACAAATCTCAATGATGTATTTGTCTCAAATTTAGGAAAAATTTTTTAAATTCTAGTAAATATTATCTTGCGATTAGTAATATTTTCCTAAAATGCAACAATTTTGCTAAGGAAAATTATGAACTAATTACAAGTACATTAATTTTTTTTTTACTCAAATTTAGATTTTTTTTATTAAATTCAAATAAAATTTCCTTAGTTTTAATAAAAACTTACACGGCTTTCAGACTAGGCAAGTCACTTGCGCAAGTGACTTGCGCAAGTGTTGTGTTTATAGGCAAAAGGGGTAAGGTCGGGTTAAGAGGAAGAAACTTGCTCATTTTTGAGTACACACTTGCCTGTACTCGGCAAGTACGAGCAAGTTTTTGTTGAGAAACCAAAAACAAAAGAGTAATAAAAACAAACAAGAGTGCTATATTCGGCCATGCCGAATCTTATATACCCTTCACAACGTGTTGTCATGCAACAACAATTGTTTATGTCACCATTTATCTCATATGAAATACGTACATACAAAACATACATATATAAAAACATCCCATTGTAATATTATACATTAAGTTTACTTATGTGCTTAAAAAAAAATAAATTAAAAGAAAAATTAAAAATAAAACAATAAAAATTTTAATAAAATATAAAATAAAAAAAATTTTTTGGCTCACTCTAACCAGTATACCACGTTTGTATGTATGTGTAGATAATTGTAGAAATTTCAAACGGAGTGACAAACCTATATATACCCTTTTTCACTGTGTGAAGAGTATAATAAGTAAAAGAGAACGAAACTTGGGCAAGTCAGTTGCTGAGTCTGAACATGAAAGCAAGTTCAAAGAAAAATAAAAGAAAATAAAAAACTAACTTGAGCAAGTGACTTGCCCAATGCGAAAGGGGTATTACATAAGCCTAGAAAATTTATGGATTTATTTTAAGTAAATCTTTTTCTTAAAGTTTAGTATATGTCTTTTTTTTTAGTGTACGGAAGACGTTATGGCAGTGACATTAGAAAGTCGCACAGAGGAGTATTTGGCCTGAAAAGCTGGCCAAAAAGGCAAAACTGAATTTTAAGAAATCTTAAGAACTAAGTACGCAGCTCGACAGATAACAATATTTTACATTATATTGTAAATTTTGAAGACTTTTAGTTGCGATTTGTGGCTCTGAGACCCTGCTAAAGTCAGGAAAGTTAAGAAAATTATATGAGATTTAAATGTTTTTTTCGGCTTCTGGATGTTTATATGTATAATATTTTTTTTTGCGGCTAAACGAATAAAGGTTTAACAATGATTTTTTTTTCGCTGAAAGGTTTGATCAAAAAATATTTAATAAAGAAAAAAATATTAAAATATGTTGAATATTCATGTTGAAACAATTCGTTCAAAAGCTAAAAAAAAAAAAAAATTATACACTTTTTTGCAAAAAATTAAAAAGAAAAGTTTTTTAAAAGTGAGGTTAGCATCTCTACGAATTATTTTTGATACAATATTTTAAACTAATGGGTCATTTTAACATATTCCACCCCCTGTAGCGCCGCTCCTGAAAAAGAATTTAACATACTTTTTTGTAATCTACTCATCAAGAGCTTTCACCCGATATGTCACAACCCAATTTAGGTGGCCCGCATAACACTAACAATATTTTTAATACTAAAGGCGTTGCTCCTGAGAAAGTACTTACTATACCCGTTTTTCTTTCGTAATCTACTCGTCAAGGGCTTTTATCCGATATGTCACAACACTATTCAGGTATGTCCAAAATGCACGCATAATATTTTTAATGTCTCACCGCCATTCAGGTATGTCCGAAATGACGCGCATATCACTTAAAATATGTGTATTACAAGTAGAACATTTTTGTATATTTCCACCCCCTGTACCGCCGCCTTTAAGAAAGAACTTAATATACCCGTTTCAGTTTTAAAATCTAATCGTCAAGAGCTTTTACCCGATATGTCGCAACCCCATTAAGGTATGTCCGGAATGGCCCGCCTAGACGCCTCCAAATAAGCATATTCATAGTATATCTTTATCTATATATATAAAAGTGAAACTCTGTGTGTGTGTGTTAGCTATAGACTCCGAAACTGTAAAACCAATCGGACTCACACTTTGGAAAGTTGTTGTACACATTCCTTAATTTAATTTTTAAAATTCAACTTAGTTAATAGAGTATGGAATGTAGTTAACTTGATGTGGGACGTATTTAACTGACGAATTTATCTTCACAACCTCAATGAGAATTACAACATATAGGGCTTTATGTTATTAATTACAACATATATTACCTACAGTAATGTACTATATAGGTTGCCATGTGTTCTATTTGGGGTTTGTTTATATAGTTTTTGCAACGTGACGAATAGTTGCTTACTCCATTTGTATACAAATTCCGCATGTTCGCCCCTCAAGCTCATTAAATGGTAAACCGCGACATCGTTTTTAAAGTTAAGTAGTTAATATTTATATTTCATAACATAATATTTTTTATTGTTGTTAATTTAATATTATTTAGTTATTATTTATTAATTTAGTATTTATATATGTATTTATTATTTACTAGAAAAGCCCGGCGCGCGTTGTGCTACGCCCCTTAATGAATAAAAATGCATTCTGAATTTTAATTGAATATCAAGTGCAAGAAGCTAAAAATTACAATTTTTTTTAATGGGCGTAGCATTGCCCACTTTTCTAATCACGAAACTGTATAGGCATGACAGCTCAATATGTGTGCAAATTTTCAGAAATATCTGTGAAGTTCAAGTTGCTGAAAATTATAACTTTTTTTATGGGCGTGCCACCGTCCACTTTTCTAATCACGAAATCGTATAGTCATGACAGCTCAATATGTGTGCAAAGTTTCAGAATAATCGGTCTAGTGCAAGTACCTCAAAATAAAATTAATTTTATAAACTTTATAAACTATTAATAATGATCATAAATCAGTGGTTTTCATGGGCAACCACGTATGTCTTAAAATCAAATTGTTCAGGAGAGCTACAAAACCGCGTTAGTGCTGAACGATTTTTGAATATATATAGAAGTTACGTTGTTATGCCATTAAAATAATCGGAATGGGTCCATTTTATTTCGAGACATTTTTAGAACCAAGCAATATGGCATTATTAACTCAAAATCGTATAAAATTAACATACTCGGTTGCCCATGAAAACCACAGAAATAAAGCAGTAGACATTGATATAGGCAAAAATTGTTTTTTTAATAACTAGTAAATACATAAGTATGTCGTATAATAGAACTCTAAGACGCAAAAGCACCAACGCATTATCATTTAAAGAATTGTTTCTCGTTTGTCACTTATGTATGTGTGTTTTTGGCCTTAACAACTCTTTTTTTTATTATTTCATTTAAGGCATATGAACTTTCAACACTTACTGGAACTCAAGTTATGTTATTAGTTGCTTCAGAGACTGGTCACGTCTATACGTTTGCAACACGAAAATTACAACCAATGATAACTTCAGAAGCTGGCAAACAATTAATACAGACATGTTTAAACTCTCCTGACCCACCTAGCGTAGGAGGTGGTGATCAAAGAATGTCAGCCACTGGATTTGAAGAAACAGAACTGAGTTACAACATTGCAGATGAGGACTCAAAAGTAAGACAATTAATTTATGGTCATCATGGTCACGCTCATCTCGGACATCCGCAAACTGCAGTTTCACATTATAATCTTGACCAAAGTATAATGCAGTCACCATATAGCGGTGGACAGCCTTCCCCTCTTTCACATTCCCAAGCATATACGCATGGTCATGCCCATCATTCGCATGTGCCACATGTCCCTCACTCTACACATTCTCATATGTCACACACACATCCACAACGGTAAAAAACCGTTCAAAATTATACAAAATTACACAAAATAATAAACGAATTCATGTTTAAACATGAAAAATTTTCTAGCTGTATACTTAATCTCAAATGTAAATTTACAACTCATCTTAATGCTTAAAGATCTCGTTCTCTATAAATTAAAATATATTCCAATTTTTATAAATAGTTTATGATTAAATAAAATTAATTAGAATATGTGTTTCTACACAGTCACATGTCCCATTGCACATGCAAAAAAGCATGAATTTAAAACTAGTCATTTCTGATGCAATGTTAACCCAATTTTTTAATACTATATATATATACATATATATATATACATATATATATATACATATATATATATACATATATATGTATATATACATATATATGTATATATACATATATATATATATACATATATATATATATACATATATATATATAAATATATATATATATATAAATATATATATATGTATATATGTATATATTTATATATATAGATATATATATTTATATATATTTATATATATATATATCTGTTTGTGTACAGATATGAACATATATATCTATAAATAATGTACTAATATTTGGTATATGTATATTGGGTCATATTATAACTCATAATGTTAATATATACAAGGCTATAGATATAATATTTTTAACTATTAATTATAAAACAACCCCTGATTGTAACGAAGTGCCATTAATGCAGATAATTCTGAAATAAAAATCAATAAAATACAAACTTTATAGTGCCATGATAAATGTAAGTAAATAATATATACATATATACTTATGTATATATATTATATTGAGATATAATAATGTGCAATAAGAATTATTTTTAATTAATTCATATGTGTAAATAAAAACAACACAAAAGTTATATATTCTTTTTTAATTAAATCGGATCGAAGAGCGAGCGTGATCAATTATTTATATAGAAACATATATTCAGTAACTTCCACAACTACTCATAATTATACTCGTATTTAAGTAAACAATTTTTTAAATAAAAATTACTTTTGACAACTTAACAATTTTATACTTTTTGAATTACATTTACCACATAGGAAAAAAAAATTATTAAAAATAATACATAATTTAAAAAAAAATCATAAATTTTTAAGTATCTTCAATGTCACCTTCACATAAGGCCAATGGTCATTATTTTGCATTGAAAGGTATTGCGTAGCTCACATCGAAATACTTCTAGACTAGGAATCTCATAAAATATCGCCTTTAAAGTAAATTATTAATGAGCCCTCTTCATGTTTTAATAAATTTCAAATATTGGTCAATATTGGGTACCTGCGGTAAATTGACAATTAAATCTACACTTTTTAACCGATTTTTATGGTTTATCGCTTTTTTTTTCCATGATAAGTAGCTCTCAGAAAAAAGTTTAAAATGTTGAATATTTGCGTTATATTTTTTTTAATTCCATTTTTAATTTGAAAAATATTACGAATTTTGCACGAAAAAATTGTTTTTTCTCCATTAATTTCTAAATAACTCCAAAACGATAAGAGATAGAGAAAAATTGTATTCCACTAAAATAAATACAATTTTGTTACACATTGGTGTTTAATTTTTGAAATCGGATAACTGGTTCTCGAGTTAGGAGGAAATAAGTCTCCGTACCTGATTAATTTAGGGGGAAAAATTTGACACGCCCATAAAAAAAAATCAAGATCTGAGGGAAAAAAACCGACAACGTATTTGATTTCAGCGCGTCAAAATCCATATAGTCCACATAGTTTTATTAAATGGAGGATTTTGCTGCAGAGCAGTGTTATTGGTCATACGGGAAGATATGCGACCATCAGAGCCTAAACGATTTATTTTGGTTTAGTTACTTGTCACAAGCAATTATTACTAATACTACTTTTTTACAAATGCATAAAAAATGAAGAACGGATAGAATGCATGGTATGTAACAGCTTAAGACATCTTCGTACTATTTCGTTGGATACATTAATTTGTACAAACTGTAAATGGTATTACTTCTTAATATTATTATCAACCGCTCCATATACTAGGACACGACTTACTAGCCTCTGCGTGATCACTTAGATTTGGTAATCATCCACCATTATTTTTTTTTCTGTGAAACCAATGAGACGTCATGCTTTGTTTTAATTTCTCTCCCTGTTTTTCCATTTAAAATGTCACTTTCTATAAATTTTTATAACTTTCATCTTTGGGCTAAATCGGAATATTAGTAACACAAATTTATATGTCGTAATGCAAGAGTAGGTCAACAAAATAATGTCCTTCCAACATCGAATAAAATGCGATTGTGTTCTAAATGCATGGACGTAAAGCAATAAAACTTATAAAGTATATATTGTTTGAGTAAAAAATATATCTTTCTCCGAAAATTTCTTACATTACGAAAAAAGATATAGATCAAAATACGCCACCGTGTATTTTTCGGTATATTTAAAATTTAAAACGTAATAGCACCTACAAAATTAAATGTACGACGCTAAAATTTTACAATTAAGTTTCTCAAGCTCCAAATTAATTTTAGGACACGTGCTGCTAGCTAGCAGCTATGCTAGCTGTTATCTCGTAAATTATCCCTGAGAAAAACTAACCGATCAATTTTAAATATAAATAAATTTAAATATAACCACTAAAATACAACTGCGCTTGTTGCGTATATCAGAGTAATTGTAAAGAAATAAAACTCAAGAACTTCAAATAGGTAAATTCAATTTTTTGGGAAAATTTCTCTTTCGCTTTATTAAATAAAAAAAAGAAAATTTGTCTTGTAAAAGGAGCTCAAAAATAATTTGGCATACAATGCTTAGTAACGTTAAAAAACGAATCAAAAATATTTATTATAAATAAAAAGCGACGGATAACATTTAAGTACCGTTAACGGTTTTTTGTTAAAATTAATTAAAGATGCTTAAGAAGGTAAAGTACTAAAGTAGTTTTAACCCATACTTGATATATATATTAGAAAGGTTTAAAGAATTTTTACTTAAACATTGCCGGCCACTTAGCAACAATAAAATCTGTTGCAATTAAAAAAAAAAATATTTTAAATAGCATCCAAACAACGTATATTGTGCAAGTTGTGCAAGTCCCGGACTGGTTTAAATTCGACCTTTCATAATCAATGGCATGACTTCTGGACACAACACTAACGCCACCTTGCCTAAATGATGGAAATGTGGATCGGAAAGTTGCAAACCTTAAAACTGTTCCAGAATGGAATTTGATACCGAGAACTGAGGTGTTTCTATTTCGTTCATTTTGTATACCTTAGCCGTAACGAAGATTCGGTGCTTTGCCCCATATATCGACTCGATTTCTCGATACTGTTCTCCGTTAACTTTCGAAACTGGCATTGCGTTCTAAACTCATATTTCGAAATTTATAACAAAATCTAAATGGATGATTTTTATCGCAAATTGGGAATTCGACGTTTTTTGACCTTTATTCGAAAATTGAACCAAAGTGCTCGACAAAACCGCATCCACTTGCATGGAGATTGATCGCGCACGAATTCTAAATGTTCAATGTTTGTTGAAGGTGCCGGTGCAGGCTCTGGAACTACTGTCACTTCTTGCTTATTAGATGGAACAATCGGAAGTACCACAGAAGCATCGACATTTAAAGTAGTTGCGGGATTGTTTATTCCCATCGCCTCTTCGTATTCCAAAAGCCCGTCTTCAAACAAATCCGCCATATCTCCATTGATAATTTTACTTTTAGAATCCATTTTCTATGAAATAAAGGAGGTTAGTATTTGTAAATTGATATATTATGTGATTTGACTAATTTGCACTAATAACTACAAGTTTGGTTATTGGTCGATTCATTATCCCGTTTTGTGTACGAATATCAGCGACACGAACATGACCGTCAGTACCAGGATAAATTTTTACTACAATTCCTAATTTCCATGCGGTAGCAGGTAATTGTTCATTTTTAACTACTACTAAATCATTAATAGAAACATCTCGTTGAGTATGTTTTCATTTGTAACGCTTATCCAAACCTATTAAGTATTCCTCTTTTCATCTTTTACATAATTGATGAATCATAGCCTTCACCTTACAATAACGAATAATAATACTAATTGGACAATCATAAGTTGAAGGTTCCGGTAGAGCTAATATAGCCTAGCCAATTAAAAAATGCCCAGGGGTTAGATCAATGGGTTCACCAGGCTTATCGGGCATAGGACACATAGGACGAGAGTTCAAACACGCTTCTATTCTAGCCAAAATCGTCGATAATTCCTCAACTGTGTAGCGACAGGATTGAACTTTCTTTCTAAAATGGAGTTTAAAACTCTTTACACCAGCTTCACAGAGACTGCCCATATGTGGTGCTCCTGCTGGTATGAATCGTCAAAACCAAAAGTAAAATACATTATTGCCTTACATTCATTTAGAAACGCTCAATTTCATTTGAAGCTTAAACAAAATTTGTACCGTTATCTGGTCTGAAGACAGCCTTTTCGAAAAAAAATCGATGAAAGGGCTAAAAATGTGTCAGTTGATAAATCCGAAACTGCTTCTAAATGTATTGAACTCGTAGAAAAACACAAAAATACACTCGCACAAGTTCATCACTTGATATAACATAAGTACCTTAAGTGATTTTTGTGAACAAGATGCGTTGCATGAAAAAATCGAAAAATATATGCAATAACACGCGGAGCTCTATCCAGAGATGAAAATCTTTCTAAAACATCCTAGAACTTGAAAAAAACGAAGCATAAACCTTTACAGTATCAAGATCCTCAAATTTATGTTTAACTTAATACGCTTTATCCTGAGTATGATCTCCGATAGACTAAGTGGATCTAACCCCCTACTACCTAAATCAGCAGGATTATCCCCGGAGCGAACACGAAACCAATTGTGACTTTCAACATTTTCCTGTATACGACAAACCCTATTTTCCACAAAGCTTGTCCAGAAACAAGGGTTCTTTCGAAGCCATGTCAAGACAATTGTAGTCTGTCCAACAATAAATCTTCGAAATCGGAATATCAATTTCCTTAAGGACATGCTTGAGTAACTTTGATGCCAAAACTGCACCACATAATTCAAGGCGAGGTAAAGATACCGATTTGATTGGAACCACCTTAGATTTTGATACTGGTTGGTTGGTTATCGTGGTAGTTCGCTGCACGCCAACAGTCAAGTAGAGTCTATATGACTCCGTTTTGATTGGACCACATCACTCGTCAGCTCTTAATGTATCTCAGTATAAATCCAAGAGTAAGGGTACTAGATCCACCCCGTGGCCGTGAGGTATCTCAGTAGATAATTCAGTCTAACTTCAGATATCGCAGAGAGGCCATCCAGTATATGTTCGAAATCTGTGTCTTACCCGCCAGTGCAGGACATTCGCAGATGGAAAACCGCAGGTGGAAGACCGATTCCTCCTTCTATCTATCCAGACAGCTGCGACAATGGTCGTTCGATGGAAGTCCGAGTCGACTTGCATGTTTGCCTAACATCCAGTGACCCGTCAATACCGCCAGCAACCTCGATATGTCCCTCCAACTTCGGCTGGTAGGTTGCAATGTACGTCGTGCATCAAAAGAGGGCCACGTAAGCCGTGCCACCTTACACGTGCTCAGCCCACGCCACCTGTCATTAGCCTTCCGGAGAAAGCGTCTTGAGATTTTACTTTTAATAGTCCCTAACGGGATTGCAACTGCAATTGCGTTAGAGATATCCAAAGCAGAATACTAATAAATTCGTGTGAATTTCCCCACTAAAGGTTTCAATACGAATATAAATTACCCGCGCATATGCCTTTTTCGAGGTATCCGAAAAGAAATGAAGTTCCGTAATCTAATCCTTGTAATATTTAACCCATCTAGGTATTTTAGCAAAATTCACCTAATCGAAGAATTCAACAAATTTAAGCCATTCTTTTCTGTTGCATCAGACAGAAAATCATCCCAATCAATATTATCAAGCCAAATGCGTTTAATAATAATCTTAGCCGTAATAAGTACCGGACTTAGCCAACCAATTGGCTCAAAAAATTTTGCAATTGTGGATAACACCTCTCTTTTCGTATATCTCGGTTTTACCTCAAGAGGGGAAACTTTAAAAAAGAAAGAGTCCGAAGTGGCATTTAAAAAAATTCCCAAAGTTTTCGAAAAACTCGATTGTTCAAATAATAAAAGTTTCGCATCCAGTAAATGATCCGACGGCATACCAACCAAAATCGATCCATCATTCGCCGTCCACTTTCCAAATTCAAACCCCCCGCCGATAAAAAAGCAGAGGTTAATTGCTTTCTAGGCATCACAGCTGTAGACAAATGATGTGCTTCAGTTAACACGTCATCAACGTACATTCCTTTCCTTAAAATGTTCGAAGCTAGAGGGAAGTTTTCCCTACAATCCTCACAATTCAATCTAAATGTAACCGTCTGTAATTCATATTCAGCTAATTTTATATCCAAAAATTTTCAATAAATAATTCGTTGAAATGTCGTATGAGACGTATTAACGAGAATCTATACATGTTGGAAATATCGCAATTGAACACGAACTGGAGTAATCGCCAACGAAGAATCAAATTAATAAAATCTGTTTGCAAAGTAGGCCCTACAATCATTTAAACTATTTCCATTCGAAATTTTATTAGAGGCGTTAAAAACAACTCTTAATTTTGTAGTTTTCCTTGAAGTTTAATAACAGGATGATGTGGTAAGTAACATGATTCAGTGGCGTAATGGTTAATAGATTTTATAGATTTCATATAACCTAGTTCTAAATAATATCTTAAGACATCTTCATATATGCCTTTTATTTCAGGTTTACGTAAGAGGGAAGATTCAATTCTAAAATATTGCCTGAGAGCACCACTTTCGATATTCCTAAATTAATTTCCTGAGGAAATTCCGGCTTAAATGGTAATGAAATAATATACCTGCCTGAAGAATCACGTTTGGTGGTTTTCCTGTACATTTCCTCACAAATCTTGTCCGAAGGTGAAAACATTTTCTTCTATGGAGCTTTCTCCAATTCCAAAAATTTCAAAAGACTTTCATTCAGATTATCCTCTTTCGAAAAAGTAATTGATGTTGAAAAGGTGTTATCGGAATGTTCAACTAAAGCTCCGATAGGACCCGTCAAAATCCACCAAAAATTTTTGTTTTTTACCCAAAAATGATCCAAAAATATTTTGTCAAACTTCATTTGAAATTATCTGTGGATCAATATCGGCACCAAGGAAGAGATCTACCGCCAAATGTAATTCTGGTAATTCCTTTCCTATATCCGAATGACAAGTAAATGAACGCAAATTACCAGAAATATCGGGTGTCCCAACTAGAACGCAATTTTTAAATTTGGCGCCATTTGAAGTGTCATTGTTTGACATTTGAACAATTGTTATTGTTTGCTAGTAGAAGGTACGAGGTTAGTAAAAATGGAGCGCTACACGAATGAACAACGCATTCTCATTGTGAAATTGTTTTACCAAAATGGTGAAAGTTTTGCGGCTACAGTTCGCAAATTGCGATCAATTCGGGGTTACAATAATGCTCCAAAAGAGTCATCTGTAAAGAGATTAATGGATAAATTTGCCGAAACTGGGTCTGTTAGTGATGTAAAGGCAACAACGCGCCTTCGACCAGGTCGATCGACCGAAAATGTCGCAGCTGTACGTGATGATGTCGCTCAAACCCCATCCACCTCAATTCGAAACCGAGCTCAGCAAATTGGTGTCTCCAAATCCACTATGCAGCCAGATAACCAGTTTTTTCTTGCCTAGAATTGAAGAAATGAATGTGGAGGGCATGTGGTTTCAACAAGATGGCGCCACATGTCATACAGCCAGAGAAAAAATTCAATTGCTGCATCAGTCATTTCCCGGTCGTGTTATTTCGCGTTTTGGAGACCAGAATTGGCCGCGTAGATCGTGTGATTTAACACCTTTAGATTTTTTTCTTTGGGGTTTTTTGAAGTCGATGGTTTACGCGAATAAGCCGACGACGACTCAAGCCTTAAAAGAGGAAATTGGACGCTGCATTAATGAAATACCGCAGCAGTTATGCAAAAAGGTTATTGAAAATTTCATTAAAAGATTGCGTGTGTGCCAGCAAAGGCGCGGCGGCCATCTGCACGATATATTGTTCCATACATAACCTCATTCTGTCTACTTTACGATATAATAAAGTTTCACGATTTTTTTTTAAATATCTGTGTTTTATTTAAAATTTAAAAATTGAGTTCTAGTTGGGACACTCGATATAAGGCAATACAAAAGCAGAGGCCTCTATATCAATTAATTCATCCATGGAAGATCCAATACGAATCGTACATACTTTCCCATATATGGTTGAAGCATCTTTATTAACGCCGGAGATTTTTACATTGATAGAATGTTGAGGAAGCTGGAATTGATTTCTCAGATTTTCCCAAAATAAAGGAGCTTCAGACGCGGGGTCTATTAAAGGCCCTTGCCGGATACGTATAATTAAGGTTTGTTCCCAAATAGCGACTGTTTGAGCCGGCAACCGCTGAATACAAATGAACACTAACACTAACTTTTTTTTATGGTGTAATCATAATATGATGGAGCTGAATCTAATGAAATGCAAATGCATGCGTTTTTATAGAAATAACTGTATTGCTGTTAATTATAATTTGGGTGGTCATCAACTGGAGTTGGTTGACTCGTTTCTTGATCTTGGAGTCTTACTGGATCCTAAATTAAACTTTGTTTCTCATATTACATTAACTATAAATAAAGCTCGAGGTGTTCTAGGTTTTATTAAGCGTTGGGCTAAAGAATTCACTGATCCATACACAACGAAGCAACTTTACGTATCACTCGTTAGGCCTATCTTAGAATATGGGTCAATCATTTGGGATCCATATTATAACATTCATAATTCTCGTATTGAATCTGTCCAAAAACAATTTTTATTATTCTGTTTACGTGATCTTCATTGGAGTTACTCGACAAACTTTCCTTCCTATGCTAGTAGACTGGCACTAATAAAACTACCATCGCTCAAAAGTCGTCGTACAATGTTAAATGTATCTTTTATGGTTAATCTTATTAATGGTAATGTTTGTTGTGAATTTCTGTTAAATTCTGTTAAATTTAATATACCTTGTCGCAATACGCGTCATTATAATCTGATTTCTGTAAAATTTTGTAGAGTAAATTACGCTATTGCTGATCCTTTTTCAAGGCTATGTAGGCAATGTAATTCTTTGTCACAATTTGTTGATTTTTCTTTATGTTTAAATTCCATAAAGCATAAAATTATTGTGTTTCTTAATTCGTAATTTTTTATGTACATAAATTCTGTAAACTTGTTCACTAAATTTTATAATGCATATTGCTATTTATTATTTTTAAGTCAATATTGTTATTAGTCAGTAAGGATAATGTCCATTGATTAAATAAATAAATAAATAAATAAATAAATAAATAATAGGGTCCCATTTATCTGTAGAGATATCATAAATTGACATTGCAGTTAAAAACTGTAGTTAAAACGCTGTACATTTTTTTAAGAAGATAGTTTCCTTGGTGATCGATTCCAGTTGAAAAAGGGGCCACGAAAGGTAATCACCATTTAAGATGTCAGTATCGCAAGGAGGTAAATTCAAATTGTGGCAATAATTTTCAATATTGATTTCCGGGTCAATAGTCGTGTCCTTGTCCTCGATTGAGCCCCTAATTCATGACTGTCACATACCAGCATATGTATTGAATGCACTTTGATATTTACCCTCAATTACCTCGGTTACTTCCGCTTTTGTCTTTGATTCAGGGTCAATATCATCTAAACAAAGCTCTTACGTTGTCTTCGCTTTTTTGAATTTGAATCTTGGCTTCAGACTGAAAGATGCACGTTAAAAACAATTACTTTAAATATGGATGCTTTTGTGGAAGAAATGTGCAGAGGATTGCTAAATTTGAGAACCTATGACTTTTTAGTTAAAGAGCAATGGTCATTCTTCAAGAATTTAAATATGCATTCTTTTGATTTTGCAGAAAACTAAATATGTTGTTCAGGATGCCATACAAGCATTTCACTTCAACAACGACCAAGCCACTATAATCACAGTAGTTGTTTACTACAAAAAGGACGAAAAACTGGAACAAAAGTATGGCAAGCATATTCGACGATTTTAAAGAAGACACCGTTGCAGTGTATGAGTTCCAAAAGAAAAAATCTAAATTTACAGTAGAGAAGGTATACTACGTTTCTGATGGAGCTCGTCAACATTTTAAAAACAAAAGTAGCTTTGCAAATCTTATAGCTCATGGTAAAGATTTTGGAATGCCAGCTGAGTGGCATTTTTATCCTACTGCTCATGGTAAAGGAGCATGCGATGGTACTGGAGCAAACCTAAAAAGAAATGCGGCGAAGTATAGCCTCCAGCAGTGCTGCCACAACCAAAAAAATTTTACAACCAAAATTCGCTTTAAAAGTTACCAAATGAGATAAAAATAACCAAATTTCAATATGTAGTATTTTTACTAAATAACATTTAAAATGCATATATATTTATAATGTAACGCATGAAATTTGAATACAATTAAAAATAATAACAAAACAAATATAATTCTTTTACCTACATACATATGTATGTACAAGGTGGCGCAAAAGAAATCCTTCTATCAGAAAATGCTACAAATTTTGCAATTGGCCCCTAATGTCAGTTCTGTTTTGACATTTGTGTAGTAAACACATGCAAAATACACGTTAATAAACAATGTTACGCTGCACTGCTCCAGAACGCGGAATATTGGTGACTATTTATTTGACCAATAATCGGTTGGTGACTTTGGCACAACGTGAATTTCGTCGCAGATTTCCTAGCCGTCCAACGCCTACTGGTGAAACACTGCGACATTTAGCCGCTCGCCTCGAAGAGACTGGCACAACACGAGATGCTGCCAGGAGTGGCAGACCCCGGAGTAGCCGTTCTGCAAAGAATATTGCTGCTGTAGCCGAGGATGTCATGGAAGCGCCGTCGACATCGACCAGACGACGTGCCACGCAAATGTCTATCAGTCGACGGTCTTTACAGCGAATTTTGGTACAAGATTTGAAGATGTTTCCGTACAAAGTCCAGACGGTGCAACAGCACACACTGCACGTGCCACAACCGATATGCTGAAGGATGCATTTCCCGGGCGCCTAATCTCCCGTTTTGGCGATTTGAACTGGCCAGCAAGATCGCCTGATTTGACCACTCCAGACTTCTTTTTGTGGGGCTTTTTGAAGTCGCGGGTTTATGTCAACAAGCCTCAGACTCTTGCAGCTCTTAAAGACAATATCCGTCAAGAATGTGAGGACCTATCGCCGGAAGTTTTGGCCAAAGTGATGGAAAATGCCATAAAAAGGGCTCAAATGGCAATAAACTGTGGCGGCGGCCATTTACATGACATCATATTCTCGACTTGATGTAAAAAAAATTAAAAGACCAAATAAAAATACTCCACAAGAAGAATCAAAGTTTTTCATTTTTTTTTTTAATTACAGCCAAAAAACATAGGAAGGTTATTTTTGCGCCACCTTGTATGTAGGTAATAAGTTAACGCATGTATTTACATGTACATATGTATATAAATAATAACAGTTTTTAATATAAAGTAAACAAAACTTGCAGTTTTACTTATTACAAATTCTTGACTTGGAAGCAATAGTTCAATGCTCATTTGTAAGATATATGCCAGTCGGAAGCTGATTAATTTTTTCCCGTTTAGTTTTCCGTTTTATTGTTAAATTTTGTTTTTCTTTACACGTTTAGTTTTTGTATTTGACAGCCGAACAGTATTTTGACACAAACAGCAACTTACGTGCATATTCTTTATAAAAATTTACTTTGTAAAATCTTTTAATTGAATGTTGCCGCCATTACAAGACATGTCATTTCTGTAGTACAGAGTTGCGATCATTTAGTAAAATTAAAAGCTGTTGACAGCATTGTAAAAGAAGAGTATTGTAAACAAGTGAGTAGCAATCAAGGCGAATTTATAAGAGGTGGCTGCACTATCGATTTTAGTCACAGCTGTTTTATTTTCAATTGACCTGGTAGCAATACTAAAAATTGAAGAACATAAAAGCTTCAAAAGTATAACATAAAAAATATGTACATGTGTATCATTATTTTGGCAAAAAAATAACCAAAATGAGAAAAATATTCACATCTCCACATTAAAGAAAAAAATAACCACTTTTGGTTAGAAATAACCAAAAACGGCAGCCCTGGCCTCCAGTGTTCTCATCAAGATCGCATCTTAGATCCAACTGCTTAATTCCATTGGGCAAAGAATTATTGTAAAGAAACACAAATAGTTTTTAGTAGCAAAGATATCATAAGGAGGCATTGAAAACACTGAAGAGCAGATTCGACTCAGCAGTAACAATCGATGGCACGGCTCAATACCATGCTTTTATATCACTTGTCAATGGCAGAAAAGGTTTTCAACCTCTACTTAATGCGAGTTCTTTCCAATCCCAAAAATTAAACCACCAGCAAAATCAACACCTGAACCTAGTAACGCCAAGAAAGGATTGAGAAAAAAAGCAGCAACTTGAAGCGATAAATAAGGGGGATGAAAAACTGGGTAGGTGTAAAAATAGTAACTATATAAATGGATCTGATATGATTAAGATTAAAATCGATTGATTTATTTATATTTTTATTATGTATCTAATATGATTAAGATTAAAATCGATTAATTTATTTATATTTTTATTTTAAACTAGCATATTACCCGCTACTTCGATAGCGCAGTTCTTACTATTTACTGAATACTCAAGTTCTTTTTTTAATTACTAAATGTTTTCTGGTTAAAATATGAAAATTTGTTTCTCTGATTCGTTTTAGTTAAAAAAAAAGTACAGTAAGGATATATCGGGATTATCGGATTAAAAGTCACTAATTTTTAAAAACGTAATAATACAAACAGTAAAGAGTCCGCCAAATAACTTATTTTTTTAAAGCTATTAAAAAAGTGTAGCTTCTGCTGTGTGGCACGTAGCGTCGTCCTGTTGAAACCAAATGTTGCCAATATCCTCTTCTTCAATTTTTGTGAACAAAAATTTATTAACATGGCCCGATAACGACCGCCATTAACTACGGCCACTCCTTGCACATTTTCGAAGAAAAATGGCTTAATTATGCCTCTGGAGCCAAATTCGCACCGAACAGTGACTGTTTTGGGTGTATCGGCTTTTCAATGTATGCGTGCATTTTTATTCTCAATTTGAACCAATAGTCCCTCATTTCAAAAAACGTATAAAAAGTACAATAAAAATCTAAAATATAACCTTTATGGTCTCCCAAAACATTTTTAGTCTCACTTGAAATCAATAGTTCTTTATTTTACAATGCTACCTTTATAAACGTAGAAAATGCAAAAAGTACCATAAAAATTAAAAAAAAGTACCTTTTTGGTCCCCCATAACATTTTCGTTCTCACCTTGTATCAATAGTCACTAATTTCGTAATTCTAGCTTCATAAACATAGAAAATACAAAAAATGCCTCATCAAGATATTGTTGTTTTTGGTTTATCAAGTGATTTAAATGATCTTAGTTTGCCTACTAAATGTGACATTTTAAAATATTATTTTTTTTTAGGTGATCGTGCTAAATTTTAAAACAAACTGTTCTCGAATATATATATTTAATAGCTAAGACATGCGTAAGAAATTACCTTTTTAGTAATTACAAATTTATACCCTTTAACGCCATCATATTAAAAGGCGAGATAATACAGTAAACTATAAAAGAATTCAAAATCCGAGATGGCGTCCGAAAGGGACATACAATTCGACACAAAATTGCGGATATATTTCTTTTTTGTTCCCATAAATATAGGTTTAGATAGTATATATTGTGTAGCTATTATATAAATGGTGGTTAAATTTAAAGGCCGATGATGAATGTAAACCTCACCTAAACGTCAAGTTTTTTTCTGCATTTCATGTGACATTTCTCAATTTCAGACTAACTAGATTGAACCATGGAAAGATACACAATCAAAATGCATTTCGTTCACAACGTGATTCTTTTGGTCAACATAATCGTTCAAATTCGTCCACAATTGGGAGAATTGTAAAAAATATTTAAATTTCAGCAAAACAGGTCTGTATGAAATGTGAAAACATCTGTGAATGCCTTCTTAGTTCGTTAAACGGAAGACATCGCTGGATTTCGCGATAGTGTGGCAAAAGAGCAGTCAACCTCGACTTAACATCGTGCCCAACAATTGGACATCAACATTGTCATTGAAAATTTGGATCATCGGATGGATATGTGCCGCTGAGGTCGAGGCGGCCATTTAGCCTATGTTTTGTTCCATGCAAAATTGAACCATACCAATATTATCATAAGAAGAAATGACAATAGTTTCCTAAAAATTATGTGTTTTATTCAAAATCAACATCGGCCCTTAAAATTTAACCACGCTTTATTGATTTATATAAGCTGATAACGTTTCGTGATTTCATTAACATAAACTTTATTTATCTTAAAGAAGAATTTCTTAAATAGACTGGAGGCTATTGTTTTTTAAGTATTGAGTCAATGGATGTACAACTCTCGTTTTCCGAGAACATTATTAAAGTTTATAATTTAACAGTTCCACTTAAAACCAAAAAATTTACGCCTACTTAGCAAAAAGTATTGGTCTCTATTGGTATTGATTCTAAGCAGTATCGTAAGGCCAAAATGTACTTAATAAAATAATATGGAAGACTAAATCTAATTACTATAATAAAAAATCAGCAATGCACTAAAAAAACAGAAAACGTGGCAACTACCCTACAAGAAATGAATGACTGAAACTAAAACATACATAATTGCTGCTTCAGGAAAAATAATGCATATGCAAGAGTGAGACAACTAAAGTATGTTGATTTTTTCACGTTCTAAAAGGTAAGTAAGAAAGGTAGCAGTCAAACATACATAATTTGTATATTTTCATAATTTTTACTTTTTAGCAATTCTAGCCGTAATGACGATGACGATCGAGAATAAGGATTAAAATGAGGCCCTCCAGGAAAATGTGAAATTACGTATTAATGGTAATAATAAAGTTAATGTAATGAAATACATATATAATAATAAATAATATAAAAGATAATAAATTTTGTTTTATTGTACGAGTCATATTTATATATGTATATACCTGTTGGCTTTGACTGCTATATACGTTAAGTATGACTAGTTAGCTACGTTAAGTTATATACGTTAAGTGTGAGTACTATTTTTGTTATATTTGATTAGAAACAGCTGTAGTGTAAGTAGTCCAGATGTATGTTTTGCACTCGATAGAACTAATAAGTAAGAGAAAGACGCAATATCACATGTAGACAAAAGTTTCAGTAATTTATTCACATTGCCTTTAAGAAATTACTAGAAACTTTGTTCTACGCAATAACCGATATATCAGTCACTAATACGAGTCATATAACCGGTCAAATGACCGTCACTGTTCTTTTGGGTTCGTTTGTGAAATTGGTCTCTTGATGGTGATGCTCTTAATGAACAACTTCAAAGTATACCAATGTTGGCGGCAAATTATAATTATAACCAAAACCGCAATAATATTTTTTGCGAAAACTCGTTTGCATGTGTTGATTAAAGTGTTTATCGATTAAATCTAACGCTGTATGATTCTACGGCATTCATCCTGAATATCTCAAAGTTATAATTTTTAGCTTCTTCGATGATTTATATTATCAACAAATTTTTTACCTCTAGTTATTATACTTCATGCTGTAGAATAGACCTATAGCTATTTTACCATTCCTATTGAAAGTTCTTGAAGGGATGATCCACATCCAGATAATAAACTTTGTTAGCTGGCTTCCGGAAAAGCAATAGCTGCATAATGCTTTTGTTGATGTTGTTGAGGGTATAAGAATAAATGTTGATGATGAGTACATTACTTTTTTGGTTTTCCTCGATCACTCAAAAGCGTTTGAAATTGTCGATTATAATATTTTTTGCTACAAATTAGAAAATATGTTTTGGTTTTTCAGCGACAAGTATAAAACTGTCACATACACAAGAATAGTTATTAAAGAAAAAAGATATGCAATCTAAGCTTAAAAGTAATGTAAAAAAAAAATTTAAAAACAACTTCAGAAACTAAAAACAATTATGTAAAACAGCTATGTTAATAACAAAAAGAACAGGTTATTCAATTTTAGTAGGTATAAGTTCTTTTTCCATTTTTTTCTTTAGTAGCATCTCTAGTGTACGATGACGATTTAACAGATAGTTTCGTTCCAGAAATCACCGATTGCCTAAACGAAATTAAGTTTTTTATAGTTCTTACTGTAGTTTCGTTTAGATTCAACATTTTTCCAAGAAATGTTGAGCGTTCTCCATTTCAATTTTAGTTTCCAAAATAATGGCTTTAACTTTTAGTTTTGGTTTCGTAGTTTTTGACTTTTTCTTTTAGGGATACATAAAATATTTAACAAAATTAAGAAAAAATATAAATAACTGAATGAATATAAAATATTTTTGGCTTATCTTTTATCATAATTCGTTAAAATTAAACTTAATTTAACGTTGAAATTTCAAATTTGACTAGAAAAAATTCCTTTAGCCGGCACTTCTGATTGCATGGATAGTTCAGAAAATATTTACACATTCTAGTTGCTGCCACAAATAAATTTGATTAAATGCACTAAAAGGGAATTCTCCCAGATTTGTGCTATTTTCAATTGCTGTTAACAGTAAATTTGCTTGTATTCACAAAATTTGTGATATGAACAAAAACAAGTAAGAGTGCTATATTCGGCCATGCCGAATCTTATATACCCTTCACAACGTGTAGTCACGCAATAACAATAGTTTGTATCACCATTCATCTCATATGAAATACGTACATACATATAAAAAACGTACATATATAAAAACATACCATTGTAAAAATTTAAAACTTACGTATGTGTGTTAAAAAAAAATATATAAAAAAAAAATTAAAAAAAATAAAATAAAAAAAGATATAAAAAAATAAAAAAAAATATATAAATAAAAATAATAAGAAAAAAAATAAAAAAATTAGAAAATTAAAAAAATATTAAAAAATAATAAGAAAAAATTAAAAAAAGGAAAAACAAATTAAAAAAAATAAAATTGAATTTTTGTTGAACTTTTTTGTTTAAACTAATATTTTAAAATTTTTATTCAGGCTTGAGTTCATATTTAATATTCTTTATTTATACAAAGAATTTTTTACTTGTGATAAATGAAAGAATAAATCTTGAAAAATTATATTTTTACCGACACTAGCCGAGTGGAATGCATTTTCGAAACCAGCTACAATTCAATTTGCATAAACAAAGGGCACGGTGCAAAAAAAAAAATCATTCATTCACTGTTGGTCAGTCAACATTTCGTTGTATACTGACCTCACAGAAAATAAAACAAATGATTATAAACATTGATTGTTAAAAACAATTATCTGTTCTTATCGCTACCTAACTGGTGGCTAGAGCAGGACAAAAATAGTGATATAAATGAAAGATAATAACAAACAAAAGTAAAAGGGTTGCTGTTTGGTTAAAAAATTTCAATCTAAATACACACAAACGTGGTATACTGGTTAGAGTAAACGTGGCATCGAACCCCAGCTGAGCCCAAAAAAAAATTTATTTTTTTTAAACTAATATTATTAAATTTTTAATCAGGCTTGAGTTCATATTTAAAATTCTTTATTTTTACAAAGAATTTTTTAATTGTGATAAATGAAAGAATAAATCTTGAAAAATTATATTTTTACCGACACTAGACGAGTGGAATGCATTTTCGAAACCAGCTACGATTTCATCATCAGAACTCTCTCTGATCGGTGGTTACATGTTGGTTGTAAATATCATCTATTTAACTCACGGGACTTAAGTTAATTGAATTCGGTAACTACTTTTAGTTTTTCCTTTTTCATATATTTTACCACAATGAGTTATTTATGTATTTTGCTGTTGTTTTTATGTTAAAAAAAATATGGGGCCGTGGGTTTTTGCTCATATCTCAGTTGTTTATGTACCGATGTATCTGATTTTCAATACGGATCTACTCCCGAATATTTCTGACATACCTTACCCGGGTCTGGGTCTTAATACCTCACCCGGGTCCAGGCGATGTCGGGGAGCTTCAAAAAGTTGATTTCAACATACACACGGACAGACGGTCAGACTGACAGAGCTTGATCGACTCCCCTATTCATAAGCTTTCAGAAAAAATATACTTTATGGGGTTGGAAATGAAATTGTAGAAATTTCACACGGAATGACAAACCTATATATTAGAGTTCGTTTGGCGACCAGGTCACCTGATTTGTAAATTTGCAATATATTTAACCGTTTTTGCTCTGCAGAAAAATGAGCTCAAAATCCGCGTTTTCAGGTGGGTTGAACCACCCCAAGGGGTGAAAATTTTCCCAAAAAAAAGACCGCCATTATTTTTATTTGCCCAAAAATCTAAAATTATTATAGCCGCAAATCAAATTTTTGAAATTTACTCTACTTTATATACCCTTTTTCACTGTGTGAAGGTATAAAAAAGAATTTAATTCAACCAAAAAAAAATTTAAGCCCAAATAATTTTGAATCGTGCTAAATTTAATAAAATCGTGTAAAAAAATTTTATATTCGTTTATTTTCAAACCGTCTTAAATCAAAACCGTGTAAAAAGAGACCGCTTAAAAACAGAATTAGGTGTAATGTTAAAAATAAAACCAAAATTTCATATACATAAATTATGTATATAATTATGTAACATAATTCAAAAAGTTTGTTCTTTATTTAAAGCTTTTACTAAAGTCTTTTTTTTTTTTTTTTGGTGCCCCGGTGGACTAGTCAGTAGTGTGCTGGTCTGCTAGTTTGGGGGTTGCGGGTTCGATTCCCGCCGGAGACTCTGGACAGGTCTGCTTCTCGTTTATTCTCTTTCTATTCTAAGTATTCTATTCATATGGAACGCACAACATGCCAATTGGGCATAAGTCGTGGTTTGGGCTTTTGGTGCAAGAACGACATAAAAATGTTTTATTATACTAAAGATAAATGCCTAAAAATTTGCGTACAAAATAAATCAAATATCTCAAATTGTTGTTGCAAAAACAATTAATAAAATAGCTAGTACGGTACCCCTTACGATTTAATTAAGCGTGATCCATTTTGAGGTTCCCTACTTAAAAAAAAAAAAACACAGAAAATTCAAATTTAATGGGGAATGATTGTTATCATTTTAAAAATCATTTTTTGGCATTTATTTTTTGAAGATTATGTACATATATCAAATGTTGGCCGTTGCTACTTCGCAGGTGGTCCATCCGTTGAGTCCAATTTTTAATGACTCGTTCGAGCATTTTGACTGGTAACAGGCGAATGACACGCGTGATGTTTTCCTCCAAGGCCTGAATCGAAGCGGATTTGTCCGCATAAACTTTACATCTCCCCACAGGATAGTCGAATGGTGCGATATCACACTATCTTGGTGGCCAATCGATCGGCCCAAAACGTGAAATTATGCGCTCAGCGAAGTGTTCTCTCAATATATCCATTGACTGATGCGATGTGTGGGAAATGGCGCCGTCTTGCTGAAATCAATGCGGCAATTTTGTTTGTTTGCATACCCATTTAGCCAGAAATGGGCGTCATCGCTGAACAAAATTTGCCTCGAAAATGTCGGATTTTCTTGAAACTTTTCAAGAGCCCATAGAGCGAAGCGATGTCGCTTGGGAAGGTCGAGCGGTTTCAGTTGTTGCACAAACTGTATTTTGTACGCTTTCAATTTAAGATCTTGACGTAAAATGTGTCAAGTCGTTCCATACGTTAGTCCAATAAGGCCGCTTTCGCATTAGGCAACTTTAATTGCGCAAGTATAATTTTAATTTTTATTTATTTTCTTTTGAACTTGCTTTTATGTTCACATTGAGCAACTTGGTTGAGCAAGTTTAATTTGCTTATGCTCGAATTTTCCAATTTCTCATAATTTTTAAATATTTGATTCACTTCTAAACAAATAAAATTTTCACACACACAAAATTACACAACACACCGAAGAAGAAATAAAAGACAATGTCAAAAACAAATAAATATTCCAAGACAAGAATGACAGCAGAAGCAGAATTGCCAAGTACAAGCAAGTCTGTACTCAAATCTCGGCAATTCTTTCCCATTCACACCGACCTTTCCTCTCACACCCACAAACACAAGACTTGCGCAATTAAAGTTGACTAATGCGAAAGGTGCCTAATGAATGCTGGGTGTCAAAATAGGTGATGGTGTTGCGAATGGTACGCTCAGTAGGCCGATTATGTTGAACATAAGTTGAACGAAGTGCACGAAACACATTCCTCACAAAAAGTGATTTTTCGTAATAAAGTTGAACGATATGTAAACGTTGTTCAGGCATAAGTTTTTTCCATTATGAAATGCCAAACAATACTAAACAAAAATAACATAACAGCATGACATGTCTCACACGTGATCTGTCAAAAAAGGCTTTTGAAAAAGTATTTACTTGAATAACCCATTACTTCTGCCAAGCGTTTTGTCATGAAACTTACTAAGTTTAATGTTTCCTCATATGGCACTTTGTCCCATTCGTCCAGAATAACAACCTTGGACGTTATAGTGTGTTCACGAATCTTAAGCTTTAACAAATCCCAAAGATGCTCAATTGGATTGAGATGTGAAGATTGGGGTGGTGTATGAAGTTGCTTAGTGATATTTTATAATAAACAAAGCTTGACAATTTCTCATTGTCTTGCTGAAATATATATCTATCAGACAAACCCAATTTCACTGTGCTATCATTTTAATTTGCTTTTAGTAGATCCAAGTACACTCTTTCGCCCATAGTGGATTCAATGAATACAATATTACCTACTCCATCCATCACTATGTTTCTACAGTGAAAGATTTACAGCGAGATTTTCTTTATTAAGTGCCAAAAAAATGGTGTGGCGGTGTCATTGCGTTTGTAACACATCGAAATATCCATTTTAGATAAAATATATATTTTCTAAGTCTTGGTTTCATTTTATGACGATCTAGCTATGTCCGTCTGTTGAAAGCTTAAAACAAAAAAGTTAGGGTGCTCAAATCTTGCCAGAATATTTCTTATACACAAGATTTACTTGGCATTTAAAATGGAAAATCAGAATATTACGAAGAGAGTTATAGGTAGTAATGCAAGAGTAGGTCAAAACAAGTAAAAACATTATATGCGGATTTGCTGAATTTTTGATACCTACCACCAATTTTGTGTACTTTTATAGCACAAAATTTATTTTGTTATTAGCAGTAATCGCTATTAAATAATCCTTTTAAACTACTACTAGCATATTACGAGCTACTTCGATAGCGCAGTTTTTAATATTTATTGAATACTCAAGATTTTTTTAATTACTAAATTTTTTCGTTAAATTTATGAAAACTTATTTTTCTGATTCATTTTATTTAGAAAAACAAAAAGTACAGTAAGGATATATCCGGGTTATGTTTTCCATCTCAACTAAGATCAATGCTACTGAGTTTCAAAATTTTAGATTCATAAATACAGAAAATGCAAAAATTACTATAATAATAAATGTAACATTTTGTCCTTCAGTATAAGTTTCAAAGTCAATTTTATGGTTAAAAGAATTTCATAAAAATTAGCAAAGTAATTTTCTGGTCGTCAATTAAATTAGCAGTGTACGATTTGTGGATTGGATTAGTAATTAACGAAAAAGGTTGAGTCGAAAAAAGAAAGAAAAGCATGTAGCGTAAAGAAAAAACACTTGCTTTCGATAAAACGTTATAAATTCAACTACTACAATTTTTATTAAGATCTTACAATTTATAGAGCTAAAGAGTACTAAAACTGTAACTGTATATAGAATTTTTGTTAAATGTAAAATACAAAAAAAAACATATTGCAATTTAAGAAATTATGAATGTACAGTGTGGGTGAAATTTATACATAACAATCAAATTACTGCAATGATAAATTCAATTTATGGTAACAAATGGTTTTTCAAAATAGTATTCAGTTATGTGCAATGGTATTTAAATTAGTATTTTTAAAAGAGATTTCAATAATTATAAAATAAGAGGCTCCAACATTTCCGGCGGCGTTGAAAGATTTATTTTTCAAGGGTTGAGTAGAACAGCTAGTTTCTGAACTGGTCTTCGAAATATACCTTTTTCCGTTCGAACATCTGCGACTCTAACTTTTCCGTCCTTTCCAGAATACGTATTAATGATTCGACCAAGCACCCATTTAATGGGCGGTATATTATCTTCGTGTACAAGTACAAGTGTATTTGGTTCTACATTTGGTTTTGAATCGCACCAACGACTTTTCTGTATAAGCTCATTAAGGTAATCGTTGGACCATATTTTCCAAAAATGTTGCTTAGCTGCAGTAATTCGTTTCCATCTTTGAAGAGTGCTGATGTCATGGCACTCAATGCTTGATTCAGGTAGAGCATTCAGAGGACCACCAATTAAAAAATGCCCTGGTGTTAATGCTACTAAATCGTTCGGATCACTTGATTGAGGTGTAATTGGACGCGAGTTCATGATGGCTTCAATTTGAATCAGAGTGGTTGATAATTCTTCGTATGTCATTTTAGCACTGGCCAGCGTACGATAGAGATGGCCTTTAGCACTTTTCACCGCCGCTTCCCAAATACCACCGAAGTGTGGAGCTCTGGGGGGAATAAAATTAAAGGTACTAAATGGTTTGGAACAAAAGTTACATAAATCATTTTCAAAAGACTTATTCCTAAATAATTTTTTAAGATCCAAAAGCTGAGCATTGGCTCCAACAAAATTAGTAGCATTATCACAATAAATGTTCGAGGGCAAGCCACGACGCCCAATCAACCTTTTTAAGGCAGCTATAAATGCGTCAGAGGAAAGGTCCGATACGGCTTCAATGTGAACTGCCTTAGTAACAAAGCAAACGAAAATTGCCACGTAACACTTATATGGTTGCTTTCCTCTAATTTTTAAATAAGTAGGTATAGGACCACAAAAATCGACACCACACCTTTCGAATGGCCTTGCCGGAGTCACACGTTCAACTGGCAATTCACCCATTACTTGTTGAAGAAGAATTGGTTTATATCGTATACAGCTGACACAAGAACGAACAATTTTTCTAGTAATGTTTCTAGCACCGATTATCCAGAAATTTTGACGCACGAATGCAAGAAGAGCTTTAGGGCCTGCATGATAGTTTTTAATATGTATATCCCGTATTAAAACGTTTACAAAATGACAATTCTTCGGCAGCAGAAATGGATGTTTACGGTTTTCAGAAATATTTGCCTGTTGTAATCGACCTCCGACTCGAATCAATGGAAAACCTTTCTCGGTTTGTATGAAGAGACTTAGTGATTTAAGAGAATTTCCTATTTGTTGATTTTTGTTTAACTGGTTGATCTCTTCAGAAAAATTATTTTGTTGAATTGTCCAAACAGCACACAAGAGTGCACGGTGAAGCTCGTCTGAGCTTAGTTCGGTATTCTTGTTCTTGTAGCGTAGTCTAAATAGCCAGCTTATGACACGCAATATTTTACTGTATGAACTGGTACGATCCATGAATTTCAGAATTGGGTTTTCGGTTATATGACACTTAAACGTTGATTTTTTAACAGCTGAATCTACGATATCATTTTGTAGAGGTAGTGAAGTTTGTGGCCATTTGTTAGAAGGTTCTTGAAGAAATGATGGGCCAGTATTCCAGATCGATGACAATAAGTCAGGTAATGTGCAACCTCGAGACAAAATGTCTGCAGGATTGTTTTTCGTTGGTACATGACGCCAACTGCAATCTGAAGTTTCGGATTGAATATCCGATATTCGATTGCCGACAAAGGTCGTCAGCGAAGACGAGTGTTTTTTAAGCCACATTAAAACCACAGTTGAATCTGACCACAAAAATGTCTCAGGATTGAAGTTCTTGAAAACTAGCAATATTTTAGAATATAGTTTCGAAAGTATATGCGCCGCACATAATTCTAGCTGCGGTATTGTTCTTTTCTGAACAGGTGCTACTAGAAATTTTGAAGCTACTAAGTGAACAGATACATTATCCTTGTTATCTGTAGAACGAACGTATAAACAGCATCCGTATGCACGTAATGATGCATCGCAGAAGCCATGCAATTGAATCGATGTTTGATGTGGTAGTATGTGTCTTGGCACTTTTAATAAATGTAGATTTGCAAGGTCGTAAATAAATTTTGTGAATGAGTCTCTTACCTTTTGGTTGACTTCTGTGTCCCAATCAACTTTAGCAATCCACAAATCTTGCAATAAGACTCTTGGTTGAATAACAAGAGGGCAGATTAAACCCATTGGATCGAAAATGCATGAAACTAAAGACAAAATCGCACGTTTTGTGATTATGGCATACTGCTTTTTGGGTTGAAAAGCAAAAAGAAACTGGTCTGTAACTGGATTCCACGTTATGCCGAGCGCACTGGTAATATCTTGGTCATTAGGTTTTATGTGTTTAGCTTGATTATCGTTAGACTGTAATAAACGGTTATTAGACTTAAATTTTGTCAATTCGAACCCACCTTGTTTCAATAGCATTGTAGTTTCTTCTTTGATTTTGTAAAGTGTCTCGACATCATTTGCTCCAGTCAATAGATCATCTACGTAAAATTGTGTTTTAATAATTTTTGAACCGAGTTTGTAAATATGTTGATTTGTATCAGCCAGAAAGTGTAGACTACGAATGGCCAAGTATGGTGAGGAAGACATCCCGTATGTTACTGTATTCAATTGATAGGTGGCAATTGGCTGGCTTTCGTCATATCTCCACAAAATTTTTTGAAAAATACGATGAGACGGATGCATAGCTACCATTCTATACATTTTAGAGATATCTGCTGTTAGTGCGTATTTCCAAAGTCGAAAACGAATGAGCAGCAAAAGGAGTTCATCCTGAATTGTTGGACCGATGCACAATATGTCGTTCAATGATTTCATTGATGACGTTTTCGATGACGCATCAAATACCACACGTAATTTGGTACTGACACTTGATGGTTTCAATACGTATTGGTGTGGTAAATAAAAATGAGGGCTCTCTAAATTTGGCGTTACTTTTGACATATGTCCTAACTCTTCATATTCTTTCAAGAATAACGAATATTGTTGTTTTATATCTGGATCACGAGACAAGCGTTTTTCGAGAAATTTAAATCTTTTCAAGGCTGTGTGGTATGACAAACCGAGTGTTAAAGGGTCATTCTTAAATGGCAACATTACTTGAAGTCGTCCGTCACTTAAAACTTCAACATTTTTGTTGAAATTTGTTTCACATGCTTGATGTTCAGCATTATATTTTGCTTTGGAGGAGGAAACTTGTTTCATAGACCATAAAACATCTAACTGCTTACTTAAGATTTCGTCAATGTTATCTATACCTGTTGTGTACGACTGGAGGTGACACACATTATTTGACGTTTTATAGCCTCCTGACACTACGTAACCTAGGCAAGTTTCTTGTAGAGTTGGTAGACCATTCCCAAGCTTTAATTTGTGTGTACCAAGTATTTCGAAAAAGGTATCGGCACCTATGAGCATGTCGATTGGTTGAGATTCATTGAACTGTTCATCGGCTAAATTTATGTTCGTAGGCAAATTCCAATTTTTGATCTCTAAATCCGTGTCGGGCTGATATCCGGAGACACGATTTGTGATGTAAAAGTTCATTGGGTATTCGGTGCTATTGTACCGAGAACGCATTACAATTTTGGTTTCGAATTTAATTTTTGTTGAGGTGGTTCCGACACCGATTATATTTACTGACGTTTTTATTCTAGGCAAATTGAGAATTTTTGCAAAATTTTCAGTAACAAGGTTTACCTGTGAGCACGAGTCTAACAAAGCACGACATAATATAAATTTGCCAAGGGAATCGCGAACTAAAATGACAGCCGTAGCTAAAATTACTCCATTGAATGCATTTTCTAAATGCACATTTACAACTGCAGATGATGAAGATACCAGAGGCGGTGGTTGAAAAACCGTCGGCGATGAATCAAAATTTTGCGTTGCGGCTGTCGTTCGATGAAGCATCGTATGATGAGATTTATTAAAATTTTTGCATTTGTTTTTCGATTTACATTTGGAAACAACATGTCCTTCTGAGAGACAATTAATGCATAACCCTAATTTTTTGACTGTAAAGAAACGATTTTCGATATTCATAGCTTGAAATTTTGAACAACCTGTTATCCAGTGGTCTAAACACTTGCATAACATACACGATTTTTGTTGAGTGTGAAATGAACGAAAATGTTGTTGACGTTGTGTTTGACGTTTCTGACACACTGGTGTGGGTTCCGAAAGTAAAGGCGAATCCTGTGACGATTCCAAGAATTGGCATCTTCGCTCTAAAAATTTACAGAATTTATCCCATGTGGGCAATTGGGCATAATCAAGCTTTTCGTTCCACTTTACTTGAGATTCATAATCTGTTTTTTCATTTATTATATGAATAATCAACGGATTGCATATGTCATCAGAACTTCCTAGTGACTTTAATGAGCTGTAAATAGCTGACGCGCCATCCACTAAACTTCGTAACTGTAATCCAGATGACGTACTTACTTTGGGCAAACCATAAAGATTTTGAATGTGCTCCATAAATATAAGAGTTTTGTTGTCATAACGTTCTTCTAGCCGCTTTCTTGCTTTTACGTAGTTTTCAGATGTTACTTGAAACGCACGAATGGTATCCAACGCTTGTCCCGACAGACAACGCAAGAGGTGGTTAAACTTTTCGATGTTAGACAATGAAGAGTCGTTATGGACAAATTGTTTAAATGATAATATAAAGTTTTTGTATGTTGAATATTTCCCATCGAATTTTGGCAACTCTAGACCTGGCAGTTTATTGTATGAGGGAATAGCAAATGAAATCGAACTATCAAGACTCTGACGTTTGTAATTATCACCCAACAATTCTATTATTCTTGATTTTGTTGTGATACACAAATCCTCTATGTCAGCTCTTGCTGTGTCTTTTTGATTAAGTTCTTCAATATTAGTTTGTATAGACAGCAGCTGTTTAAAATATGCTTCGACTAATGACAAACGACATTCAAGTTCAGCAAGAGACATAGAAGAAGAGATAAGATTATTGATTCTTGTTACATTTGCCCTTGTTGTTTGGCGTTGTTTCACAAGAGCCTCTAATTCAGACATTGTAAGAGAAATATTACACTAGCTCTTTTATTTAGTAAAGTTTATTGTGGTTTGGTTTTTATAACAGTTTGCAATTACCGCTCTCTTAACTTTGTTGGTGATTTAAATTATTGTAGGCAACGACAAGCGAAGAGATTTCTGCAAGTAGTACTGCTATTGCAGAAGTATGTACATATATATATGTGATGAGTGTTAATTCACATACATATATTTATATAATAAAGATGACTTTAATAATTTTTCACAAATTATTTCAACAGAAAATTATATGTATTAATTCCACTGCGTTTTATGCTCGTGCCCCACGTTGGGCGCCAAAAAATGTACGATTTGTGGATTGGATTAGTAATTAACGAAAAAGGTTGAGTCGAAAAAAGAAAGAAAAGCATGTAGCGTAAAGAAAAAACACTTGCTTTCGATAAAACGTTATAAATTCAACTACTAAAATTTTTATTAAGATCTTACAATTTATAGAGCTAAAGAGTACTAAAACTGTAACTGTATATAGAATTTTTGTTAAATGTAAAATACAAAAAAAAACATATTGCAATTTAAGAAATTATGAATGTACAGTGTGGGTGAAATTTATACATAACAATCAAATTACTGCAATGATAAATTCAATTTATGGTAACAAATGGTTTTTCAAAATAGTATTCAGTTATGTGCAATGGTATTTAAAAATAGTATTTTTAAAAGAGATTTCAATAATTATAAAATAAGAGGCTCCAACAAGCAGTTTGACCTCGAATCGATTATCACTAATTTTAACAATCTTGTTTACAAACGTCAAAATACAAAGAGTGCAATAAAAGTGCAAAAAAAGTACCTTCTTGATCGCCTATAACATTTTCAGTCTCAACTGGAATCAATTTATTATTTATTCACATAAACATAGAAAATCAAAAAATGCCATAAAAATTAAAAAAATCACCTTTTCGGTTGCCCAAAACATTTTCAGTCTCACCCTGTATTAATCGCCGATAATTTTAAAATTCTAGCTTAATAAACGTGGAAAAAAAAAGTATCATAAAAATTCGAAAAAGTACCTTTTGGTCGCCCGTAACATTCTCAACCGCAGTTGGAATTAATAGTCCCTTGTTTAATTAATTAGTTTTATCCTTCCGCTATGGAATATGGTTGTGTATACGCTTGAACAACGCTGGGAAATATTGCGACATTACTTTGGCCGATTTTGCCAAAAAAAAATTATCTTTTCAGATGAAGCTCATTTTGATCTTGACGGGTATGTAAACAAGCAAAATTGTCGCATTTGGGGCACAGAAAACCGGCACGCATACATTGAAAAGCCGATACACCCAAAACGAGTCACTGTTTGGTGCGGATTTCGGTCCAGAGGCATAATTGGGCCATTTTTCTTCGAAAATGACAAGAAGTGGCAGAGTCAATGGCGATCGTTATCGGGGCATGTTGAACGAATTTTTGTTCACAAAAATTGAAGAGGAGGATATTGGCAACATTTGGTTTGAACAGGACGGCTCTACGTGCCACACAGCCGAAGCTACACTTTTTCTATAGCATTAAAAAAAAAAAAATATTTGGCGGACCCTTTAGTAAAGATAGAAAAGGAAGAGAGGGTTGCCAAAAAAAAAATATATGAAAAAAACATAAAAATAAATTAGTAGGAAATAGAATAGAAGAAAGAAAGAAATATAGATTCTCTACGAGCCCCATTGCATGTTCACCAACCACCCGATCCCCACGATGAATCCGATAATATTCCCCAGCTTGCACTCCAAAACATCACCCAACTCATCGTGGAATCGTTTACCTAACCATCCTCCATGCCATATTGGCCCTGTCAGAGACCCACGCCCTGATACGCCCTAAAATAGTACCCTAATGCAGGCCTCACCTTGTCCTCTTCACCTCAAACAGTCTGTCGGATCCTACCCAACAATCCCTATCCGAAACTGTCAGCAGGGTTGTCGTAACAAAACTGATCTCTGTGACCTTGTAGTCTGTCAAATTACCCTGACATTGAATACAATCCTGGAGACCAGTTTCTCATTAAATTCTGTGGCGCATGTTAAGTATCCTACCCAACCCTGACTCACCTAGCCTAATCAACCTCCTTGTCGCCATTCCCTTCACCCAAAACTCTTTAGGCATAGTGCAGAGAATGGTGTCTCAAGACCCCTGAGGTATGCTTCTCATAGCACCGGTGATACCGAGTGAAGCACACCTCTGGACCTTTGTAAGGAGCTTCCTATAACAACCCTTCTCCAATACCTCTCACCATACAGTACATCCACATGTTAGAATGGGTCTTACCACCGTCGTGTAAATCCAATTCACCACCCTTGGTTGTAGGCCCCAACTCTTGCCTATGGAGTTCCTGCAGGTGTAGTAGGCTTTAAGGCACCTTTTCACCCTCTCCCGAGTGTTCTGACCCCATGACAGCTTACTATCGAGAACTACACCGAGATATTTCGCCCCGTTCGCTAACTCTACCCCATCAAGCATCGGTCGCCTAAACGCTTCGACCTTGCATATCCTGGTAAAGAGAACTAGCTCAGTCTTCTCCGGGTTCACACCCAGTTCATTCTCCGAAGCCCAAGAAGATAATGTACATAGTGCCGGTTGAAGTACCTAGCTAATCGTCGGAAGAAATCTTCCTCTGACCAGCAGAACTAAATCATCTGCATATGCCACAATCTTCATACCCTCGCTCTCAAATCTCCTCAAAATAACATTGATCGTTAGTAACCACAACAGGGGCGATAAAACCCCCCCTGTGGTGTCCCTCTGGTCACTGCCTTTCTAATGCTAAAATCTCCTAAGCTAGAATTTATAGCCCTACTCTGACTCCCAGCCCATACAGAGCCGCTCTAATTACCTATATGCTAACATTGTTAAAGGCAACCTCCATATCCAAAAACGCCACTAGCGTATATTCCCTAACCTGCAAGCTATGTTCTATAAAACCTACCACATCATTCAGTGCACTCTCAACAGATCTACCTTCAGATAAGCATGTTGAGCTTTACTGATGATGTGGGGATCAATAAAACCCCTCAGATGTAGATCGACCAGTCTCTCTAACGTCTTAAGCAGAAAAGACGAAAGGCTGATAGGTCTAAAATCCCTTGGCTTCGAGTGTCCTGCCTTACCAGCCTTGGGTATAAAAATAACCCAATATTAAACAATAAAATATTTTAATATATGATTTAAAGTAAATAAATAAACTCTTCTTTGCATAAAAATAATTATGTTCTTAAAGGTACCAAGTTGTTTTGAGAATTTTCGCCTCCTACCCTATTACGAATGTGTTAACATTTTTTCTAAATTACATAATCTCTTATGTCTAGTGAAATCCCTATTACAAATTTTATAAAAATTTACTCTGTTATAAGGAATTATACATATTTTCCCCTTTTTGGTACCTTTTTGTCCCCCTAAAAATTTCACCTAAATAAATTTTCATTTTCTATTAGGCGATTATAACTATTAAGTTATGTCCTATTAAAAATTATCAAAGAAAGATTTTTTAAAGTACCAAAAAAAAAAAGGAATAATTTTGACCCCTCACACATGCAAACTTGAAAAAATTGCCGAAATAGTATTAATATTTTTTCGCGGATAACCTAATACAATTAAAAATTTTTTCTAGCTTTATGTGTTTGGAAGTTACATAGGGTACTAAAAAAGTACCAAATTAAAGTTATTACCCCTTAGGTGTTGAAAATTTAAAAAAATACCAGTAACCTGGCAGCTATTTTTTTGTGTAAATTAAAATTTTCATCAGATATAAGGTAGAAATTTTCCTTCTTAGTGGAGCTATACATCGAAAGAGGAACACATTGTCCAAATTTCATGTCTCTAGCTATTTGCGTTTGGGCTGTGCTATGATGAAGAATTCATGTTACACTTTTATACGGTGGCCCAAATAAGACCTAGTGATGTTAAACACGTAACTATAACTCTTGTAATAACGTTTTTCTTTAAATAATTTATTTTTATATGTCAAATATCATTTTGCATTACGCGGCGTAATGTTTCTGGTTGCAGGCGGCGTATTTCGTCTCGAATATTCTGCTTGAGTTGTCCAAAATTACACGCAGCATGCGCCTAGCAGTATGCGCAGTAACTCCATCTTGTTGAAATCAAAAATTAGGATGTTGCTCCACCATTGGCCGCATTGTCGATCATTGTTCTGTAAGAAGCCCCGGTGATCGTTTCTGGCGTTTCATCCTCATTCTCAAAGAAATATGGGCCGATGATTTTTGTGTCCATAACACCGCACCAAACAGTGCATCTGATTGGGTGTGACTGATGCTGATGTATTGCCCTTGGATTTTCTGTGCACCACAACCTACAGTTTTGTTTATTCACATAACCACTTAAATGGAAATGCGTTTCATCCGTCATCAAAAGATTATTTAAAAAATCATTTTGTGTGGCTAATTGTGTAAAGCGAATAGCGTATTGTAGTCGTTGTTGGGGGTCTTGCTCTAGAATCTGTTGCACAATTTGAACTTTGTATGGATACATCTTAAGATCCAACTTTAAAATTCTCTGTAATGTTGTTCTGGGTATTCCCAATTGGCCGGAACGGCGACGAGTTGAGACAGATGATCATTTGCAACACTGCTGCACAGCTTCCACGTTGTCTTCAGTACAAATATTTCGATGAGCACCTCTTCCTGGACGGTCGGCAACTGAACCCAGTTGCTTAAAACGGCGAACTAAACTTGTAATCATGAAATGATCTTACGTTAAAAAAATGGCGATAATTTGGCTGCGTCAGAACAATTGTTGTCGACTGTACGTATTCATTTTAAATTTCCAAGAGCTCTGTTATAATCTGCAAAAAGAAAAAATAAATTATGTTAAAAAATAAAAAAGTTATTTGTGTTTCACATCAGCTGGGGTTATCTAGATAGATATGCTTAACTTTCTTTGTGTAAGAGTGTGACTACCTAGAGGTGGTGAAAATATAATATTAGCTTTGTGTGTGCATGTCACCTACTTTCAAAATTATATAATTAATGAATTCAACTTATATAATCCATTACAGACTTCTTTTTTTTAATTTTTGTCTATATAAAAAAATATGTCGTCAAAATTGTTTGGTCATTCTATTGATAATATATGATTTTTATTCAAGCATGAGATCACTTTTATTTTTTTTTTATAAAAATTTGTTTATTAATGACCAATATTTCGCTACCTATCAATGGGTAGCTTCTTCAGGGTAAATATGTATACAAATTATATAAAACAAAAAAAAAATTTAAAACAATTACAAAAAAAAAATAACAAAAGGTGATCTCAAACTTAATAAAAATCATATATTAAAAAAAATATGAATTTAAGACTAAACGCTAGATTAAGCGTTAAAGCGGGCGTGTGGACCTACTTTTTAAGAATTATACTTGTACTAGCATATTACCCGCTACTTCGATAGCGCAGTTCTTACTATTTACTGAGTTCTTTTTTTAATTACTATACGTTTTCTGGTTGAAATTATGAAATTTTTTCTCTCTGATTCATTTTAGTTAGAACAAGTAAGAGCACTATATTCGGCTGTGCCGAATCATTTTTCCAAAATTTTGTTAAATACATAATTGAACCATACAAATATTATCATTATAAAAATAAATAATAATAATTTCTTAAATAATTTGTGTTTTATTTAAAATCAAAATCGGCTCTTAAAATTTAACCACCCTTAATAACGTCGATATGATAGTAAAATGTTTCCGTAAATTTAGTCTTTTAGTGAAATTGGGCGTTAAAGTAGGCGTGTCAATAAAGTTTCTGCTAATAAATACTACTTAGAAATTTCATTATAGTCCTTTATTTTCCCAAAAACTTTGTCAATAGAGAAATTACATGAATTTAAGATAAACCGTTATATGGGAGGTAGGCGTTAAAGTGGCGTGTCACCTAAGCTTTTTGGCACAACAACAACATTGATTAGAAGGATATATGTGGCAAATTTCATTATCATACCTCTAATTTTGTCGGTTTTATGAGCTTTTAAAATCATTAACGGTAGATAACGTGAAAAGTGGGCGTTGTAGTAGGCGTGTCAAAGTTGTATAGTCCTTTATTATTCCAAAATCTTTATTAGTAGAGAAATTATATGAATTTTAGTTAAAACGTTATATGGGAGGTGGGCGTAAAAGTAGGAGTGGCACCTTAATTTTCTGGCACAGTAATGACATTGACTAGAAGGATATACGTAGGAAATTTTATCATCATACCTCTAATTTTGTCGGTTTTATGAGCTTCTAATTTTTACTAACTGTAGATAACGTGAAAAGTGGGCGTTATAGTAGGCGTGTCAAAGTTGTTTTTGCTAATGAGTACAACTTAGATGTTTCAATATAGTCCTTTTATATTCCAAAATCTTTATTAATAGAGAAATTATATGAATTTTAGGTAAAACGTTATATGGGAGGTGGGCGTAAAAATGGGCGTGGCACATTGATTTTCCGTTACAGAAAAGCCTTTCACCAAAAAGCAAAGTGTGCAAAATTTCAGAATCGTACATCTAATTTGGTTCGTTTTATTAGGTTTTAAATTTAAAATGTACTGAAAAATACACTGCGCGGTATAAATTTTCGTACATTTTTATCTATAACTCCTTTTCTAATGCATAGATGTAAGCAATTTTTGGGGAGAGATATTGTTTTGACTCGAGAAATATATATTCGAAGTTTCATGACTGTATGTTTATGCGTTTGGACACAATTCCATTTTATTCGATGTTCGAAGGACACGGTTTTTTCGACCTACTCTTGCATTACGAGCTATACCTCTCTTCCTAATATTCCGATTTAGCCCATTTTCAATACCAAACAAACCTTGTCTATAAGACTCTGGCTAAATTTGAGCCCCCTAGCTTTTTCGGTGCGACCTCTATCGTGCTTTCAACAGTCGGACAGACGGATGGATTCAGAATATATATACTTTATTGGGTCTAAAATAGATATTTCGATGTGTTACAAACGGAATGACAAAATTAATATACCCCCACTCTCATGACTATATAATTTCGTGATTAGAAAAGTGGGCAGGGTCACGCCCATAAAAAAAAGATATAATTTTGAGGTACTTGCACTGGACCGATTTTTCTGAAACTTTGCACACATATTGAGCTGTCATGACTATACAGTTTCGTGAATAGAAAAGTGGGCAGTACCACGCCCATAAAAAAATTATAATATTTAGCTTCTTGCACTTGACCGATTTTTCTGAAACTTTGCACACATATTGACCTGTCATGACAATACAGTTTCGTGAATAGAAAAGTGGGCAGTGTCACCCCCATTAAAAAAAAGTTATAATATTTAGCTTTTTGCACTTGATATTCAATTTAAATTCAGAATGCATTTTTATTCATTAAGGGACGTAGCAACGCGCGCCGGGCTTTTCTAGTCTATGTATATAAAAGTGAAACTCTGTCTGTCTGTGTGTGTGTGTTAGCTATAGACTCCGAAACTGTAAAACTGATCGGACTCAAACTTTAGCAAGTTGTTGTACACATTTCAGGAAGTGTTTATGGGTGGTCAAAAGTGGGCGGGGCCACGCCCGTAAAAAATAGTTATCATTTTTAGCTACTTGCACTTGACCGATTTTTCTGAAACTTTGCACACACATATTGAGCTGTCATGACTATACAGTTTCGTGAATAGAAAAGTGGGCAGTACCACGCCCATAAAAAAATTATAATATTTAGCTTCTTGCACTTGACCGATTTTTCTGAAACTTTGCACACATATTGACCTGTCATGACAATACAGTTTCGTGAATAGAAAAGTGGGCAGTGTCACCCCCATTAAAAAAAAGTTATAATATTTAGCTTTTTGCACTTGATATTCAATTTAAATTCAGAATGCATTTTTATTCATTAAGGGACGTAGCAACGCGCGCCGGGCTTTTCTAGTCTATGTATATAAAAGTGAAACTCTGTCTGTCTGTGTGTGTGTGTTAGCTATAGACTCCGAAACTGTAAAACTGATCGGACTCAAACTTTAGCAAGTTGTTGTACACATTTCAGGAAGTGTTTATGGGTGGTCAAAAGTGGGCGGGGCCACGCCCGTAAAAAATAGTTATCATTTTTAGCTACTTGCACTTGACCGATTTTGCTGAAACTTTGCACACATATTGAGTTGTCATGACTATTTAATTTCGTGATTAGAAAAGTGGGAAGTGCCACGCCTATTAAAAAAGTTATAATTTTTATCTTCTTGCACTTGATGTTCAATTAAAATTCAGAGTGAATTTGTAATCATTAGGGGCGTAGCAACGAGCGCCGGGCTTTTCTAGTAATATATAAAATAAAAAAATTTTTTTTGCCTGGGATTCGATGCCACGTTTACTCTAACCAGTATATATGTATGTTGTTCTTGAAATTGTGAAAAAAACGAGTTGATCGTGGTTTTTTGCTCATGTCGCAGAAAGTTATGGGGCGATTGTGCTGAATTTCAGTAGCGATTCATTCCTTGATATTTTCAAAAGATTGATACCATACTCAGATCTGAGGAACATATAGTTGCTTCTAAAAGTTGATTTCAACCAAGACTCGGACAGACGGTCAGGGCTTAATTAACTCCTCTATTCATAAGCTTTCAGAAAATATATACTTATTGGGCCGGAAATGAAAATTGTAGAAATTACAAACGGAATGACAAAGCTATATATACCCTTGTGCACCACAGGTGAAGGGTATAATAAGAAAATAACACTTTGTCGTTTACTATATTCTTCAAAGTCTATGTATACAAAATATAAAAAATATATAAACCCCCCAATGGGGGCCAAAAATATTCTGTTATCATTGAACGGTAGCGATTCCCTTTCACAGTAACGTGCCGGTCTTGATCACCACGGAAGAAGTACGGCCCAATGACGCCGCCGGCCCATAAACCGCACCAAACCGTAATTTTTTTCGGGATGCAATGTAACTCATAGAGTACGTGTGGATTGCTGTCTGACCAATAACGCATATTTTGCTTATTGGCAAAGCAATTCAGCCAGAAATGAGCCTAATCGCTGAAGATGATCTTTCGATGAAAATCCGAATCATTTTCAAGTTGTTGCTCAGCCCAATTCACGAACATACGACGCTTCTGGTGGTCAAGCGGCTTCAGTTCTTGCTTCAATTTGGTCTTGTAAGGATATAGGACAAGATCTTTTCGCAAAATTCGCCACAACGACGTCACAGAGATGCCCAACGCTTGAGAACGACGTGTAAGAGACACATTTGGGCTTTCTTCAACTGAAGCCTCACCGGCAGCAATATTCTCGACACTACGGGCACTTCTTTGTCTCACTGGCACGGGGACATTTTGTACTGTGCCTGCGGATTCAAATTTTTCCACTAGACGCTCAATTTTTGATCTAGTAGGACGATTATGACGACCATAAATTGAACGTAGCGCTCTTAACGTTGAGGCCACTGACTCCGAATTTCGGTAGTAAATTTTAATAATTTCGACTCGTTGTTGGCTTGTATATCTTTTCATCATGAAATGGCAAACCTTACTGTGCCTCTTGAAAACCCCTTTAGCTTCAAAAACATCGAAAATACAAAAAGTAACCTAAAAATTCAAAAAGTAGCTTTTCGGTCACCCATAACATTTACAACCTCAACTCGGATCAATAGTCACTAAAGTCGAAATTCTAGCTTCATAAACGTAGAAAATACAAAAAGTACCCAAAAAACAGAAAAGTACCTAGTTGGGGTTTCCATACAATGTATAAATTCCAAATTTAAAATGTTTAAATATTTATGCAACAAAAAAATATTTTCAAAGACATGATTTAAAATGAGTAATTTTACTCTTTTTTGCATATAAGTAATTATGTTTTAAAAAGTACCAAACTGTTTTCCCGAATTTTCCCCTTTCTACCCTGTTATGAATGTGTTTAAATTTATACCAAATAACCTTATACACATTTTCTGGTGTTTTTCACTTTTTGGTACCTTTTTTGTCCTCCTAAAAGTTTCCAAAAATTTCACCTAAATAATTGTCCATATTCTATTAGGCAATGGTAATTACAAAATTTTGTCCCATTGAATAATATTAGAAAAGTTTCTTTTAAAAAAAGTACTAAAAATAGGGACAATTTTTACCCCTTATATATACGAAATTGGAAAGAGTGCCGAATTCCTATTATTATTTTTTCGTGGAACCGATTTCACCTGTTTTTACCCTTTTTACCCCCTTAAAGTACGAATATCAGTCAGTTAGTCACGCTACTCTTTTATCTTTATATATAAAAGTGAAGCTCTGTGTGTGTTAGCTATAGACTCCGAAACTGTGAAACCGATCATACTCAAACTTTGGCAAGTTGTTGTACACATTCCAGGGAGTGTTTATGGGTGGCAAAAAGTGGGCGGGGCCACGCCCATAAAAATAAATGATAATTTTTAGCTACTTGCACTTGACCGATTTTTCTGAAATTTTGCACACATATTGAGCTGTCATGACTATATATTTTCGTGATTAGAAAAGTGGGCGGGGCCACGCCCATAAAAAAGTTATAATATTGAGGTACTTGCACTGGACCGCTTTTTCTAAAACTTTGCACACATATTGAGCTGTCATGACTTTATAATTTCGTGATTAGAAAAGTGGGCAGGGCCATGCCCATAAAAAAAGTTATAATTTAGAGGTACATATTTGCACTGGACCGATTTTTCTGAAACTTTGCACACTTATTGAGCTGTCATGACTTTACAATTTCGTGATTAGAAAAGTGGGCATTGCCACGCCCATAAAAAAAGGTTATTATTTTCAGCTACTTGAACTTCACCTATTTTTCTGAAGCTTTGCACGCACATATTGATCTCTCATGATTATAAAATTTCGTGATTATAAAAGTGGGCAGTGGGCACGCCCATAAGAAATAAGTTATCATTTTTAGCTATTTGCACTAGATCGATTTTTCTGAAACTTTGCACACAGATATTGAGCTGTCATGACTATACAGTTTCGTGATTAGAAAAGTGGGCAGTGTCACGCCCATTAAAAAAGTTATAATATTTAGCTTTTTGTACTTGATATTCAATTCGAATTCAGAATATGTATATAGATTAGCATAACTAAATTTAATTTAAATTTCATTATCATACATCTATTTCTGTAGGTTTTATGGGCTACTTAATTTCGTTTAGAGTAAATTATTTGAGAAGTTGGCGTTTAAGTATGCGTATCAATGTTGCTTATGCTGATAAATTCAACTTAGATATTTCAATACAGAGTCCCTTATTCTTTCAAAACCATTGTCCGTAGAGAAATTATATGTATTTAAGATAAAGCGTGTAACCTTATTTTTTTTGGAATTATACATACATAAGTATATTGACGAGAATATATATATGTATATGCAAAATTTCATCATTATACATCTAATTCGGTCGGTTTTATGAACTTTTTAATTTAATTAACTGTAAATTATGTGAGAAATAGGCTTTGAAGTAGGCATGCCATGTCTCTACTTATACAATCAACTTAAATATTTTGATATAGAGTCCTTTATTCTTGCAAAATATTTGTCCATAGAAAAATTATAAGAATTTGAGATAAAGCGTTATATAGAAGGTTGGCGGTTAAGTGGCCGTGCAACCTTAATTTTACGGTATTACAAGTCTTTTGATCAAAAAGCAATTTGCGCTCTACATCAATGCGAATTGCATATTATTCGATGTATTGACCTACTCTTGCATTACGATCTATAACTCTCTACCTAATATACGGATTTAGCGCATGAGATAATATCCTTCACCGTCATGTACATAAGTAGGTATAATGTATAGATTACATGCAATACGATATTTTCTTTATTATTTCCGGCGCCATCTTCGATTTTGAATTTTTACATAGTCAACTGTATTCTACTAGTCAAGCTCTTTCGTTTTATACCCATATTGCTAAAGTTGAAAAAATTCGCTGCACAATTTTGTTACAGACGCCATCTTGAATTTTACACTTTTTATAATTTACTACTGTAATGTACTAATCGAGAGTTTTTTTGATACTAATATTGTGGTGGTTAAAGGGGACAAAGTCGTAACTATATGACTCATATATTCGCCATTTAATATAGGAAGCTATCTTCAATTTTTTTTCATATCTAACTAAGTATATTTTAATACTCAAGTCCTTTCATTGGAACCATATATTGACTCTCTTGGTTGTTGTAAAAACTTAAAAAATATAAAAATAGCTGATCGGAAACGAGAAAGCCGACAAATTATCCAAAATGGGAGCTCTTCTGAGTACTATAACTTTGGAGAACGCCAAACCCCTTAAACGATTTAAGGATGAACTTAAACGTTGGGCGAGAGGAACGTCAGAAAATGGCAAAGCACTGATGTCGGTAAGGTGACAAGAACACTATGGGGTGACCCAAATCTTGGGAAATCAAAGGAGATTCTGAGACTAAGTAGACCTACACTTGGAAATTAACCGGTGTAATTACAGGTCATACGGAGTTGAGAACTCATCTAGCTCGCATGAGATTATCTGAGGAGACAACATGTAGAGCTTGCGAGGAAGAGGATGAGACTCTGGTACACTACCTCTGTCATTGTCCTGCGTTTAAGCATATTAGGCGCGAAAATTTTACAGTGGATACTATTATTGTTAGAAAAGTTTTATTTGTAATAATGATAATTAAAATTAAATTAGATTACAAAACAAAAACCTATTTGATTATTTTCATCTATATATAACATAAGTATTTTTATAACAATTATCTAATAATTATTAAAAACATAACTTCAACACTTTCCCCTGTTTAAAATAATTATTTAATATTTAAACGATCACATAGCAGTTTTAAGCGCATTTTTGGTAATGGTTTTGTCAACATATCAGCTGCTTGTTCTTCTGTTGAAACTTGTTTAACTGATAAATTACCATTTGTAACCAATTCTCGAATAAAGAAATGTTTAATTGCAATATGCTTCGTTCTTTTATGAAATTCAGGATTTTGTGCCAAACGTATTGCTGCGGTGTTGTCAATCTGTATACATGGTACTTGATTAAAATTTGTTACTTCCTTAAAAAGTCTTGTCAACCAGACTAACTCTTTTGCAGCTTCGTTAGCAGCGACAATTTCAGCCTCGGTAGTAGATGTTGATACCATTGCCTGCCTCTGACTTAACCATGTTAAAGCTCCACCTGCATACGTTATTACAACACCAGATGTTGATCTTCCAGTAGTAATACATCCCCCAAAATCTGCATCACTAAAGCATTCTAATGACTTAGGTCCTTTTTTATTATAAATAATGCCAACATCTAATGTTCCAGCTATATATCTAAATACACGCTTAACACGTTGCACATCTTCCTTAGTTGATCTTTCGAAGTTGCTTCATATTGTTGCTTTAACGCTTGCCACATTTCAAAAGCGCATTCCTTATCCATCACCTTTTGATATATTTCATCACTTATTGTGCTTGTGATAATGCTCTTTGCATAACAATTGGCCTTATTATAAAACTCACATTTTTTCTTGTATTCTTTTTTTTGAGACTCTGTTGTTTCAGTTCCAATAGGATCCGGCTTTCTAAGCTTATTTTCAACTACATCTAGTGCTCCTTCATAAAATTCAAAGAGGTCTCTAACCTTTCTTTTCCATATAGGCCAATCTGCTTCACTCGATAATTGTTTAATTGTCTTGCAGAATTCCATTTCGTAAAGGTAAAATTATTTAGTCTTGAACTAATCTTAAATATAATTTCTTTATATATTAACTTCTGGGCACATAACCTATTGTTAGAAAAGTTTTATTTGTAATAATGATAATTAAAATTAAATTAGATTACAAAACAAAAACCTATTTGATTATTTTCATCTATATATAACATAAGTATTTTTATAACAATTATCTAATAATTATTAAAAACATAACTTCAACAACTATGCCAAACTTGGAATACCTGGGGAACTCGAACTGGAGATCCATAAGGCGTTACATTGAGGGGACTGGGTTCTTGGACTAGTCCGTTATTTATGGGAAATTATGTCTATGGTTTTTGTTTGGAAATTCCGTTTTCCATATGGAGCGCACAACATGCCAACTGGGCATAAGTGCATACCTGTCATGGGTTTGGGCTTTTATACCCCTCCTTTTCAACCTAACCTAACCTAAAAATATGTATTTTCGTTTGTAAATTTTAGGAAAAAACCGAAGCAGTTGTACCCTGGCGCTTATATCTCAGTTGGCTTCAAACCGATTTGTTAGTGTTTCTTAGAAATAGTTTTTGAGATTTCGGCATTTAATTTGGTATCATAAGCGTGGTCAAAAATTATTTATGATTTTGAAAAAAATTTATATATATAAAAAAATATAATATATATATATATAAATATATATATATATATATATTATATAAACGTTTCCTTTTTGTTTTTTCTTAAATAATCAAAATTTTGTATTATAATTAAACAATGTAATCTGTATAACGATTAATCCGTACAGAACTGTAAAATAAGACCTCTTAGTCTTTTGCACGAAACAACAAGCAAAAATAAAACAAGTAAGAGCGCTATATTCGGCCATGCCGAATCTTATGTACCCTTCACAACGTGTAGTTATGCAATAACAGTAATTTGTATCACCATTCATCCCATATGAAATACGTACATACATATAAAAAACATACATATATAAAAACATCCCATTGTAAAATTATAAATTTACGTATGTATGTTAAAAAAAAAAATTAAAAAAAAAATTTAAAAAAAAAATTATTGAGATATAAATAATAAATATAAAACAAAAAAAAAATAAAAAAAAAAATAATAATAAAAATATAAATAATATACATATTAAATAAAAAATAAAAAAAAAATTAAAAAAAATTAAAAAAAAATTTTAAAAAAATTAAAAAAATTTTTTTTTTTGGCTCAGCTGGGATTCGATGCCACGTTTTCTCTAACCAGTTTACACGTTTGTATGTATGTATGTTGTTGTTGTAATGTTGTTTTTGTGAAAAAAAATCGAGGTGGTCGTGGGTTTTTGCTCATATCTCAGTTGTTTATGTACCGATGTTTCTGATGTTCAATACCGATCTACTCCCGAATATTTCTGATATTTAATACCTCACCCGGGTCCAAGCGATGTCGGGGGGCTTCAAAAAGTTGATTTCAACATACACACGGACAGACGGTCAGACGGACAGACTGACAGAGCTTAATCGACTCCCCTATTCATAAGCTTTTAGAAAATATATACTTTATGGGGTCGGAAATAAAAATTGTAGAAATTTCACACGGAATGACAAACCTATATATACCCTTTTTCACTGTGTGAAGGGTATAAAAACAGCAGACAGTTGTCCGAGGACTTCGGCCACGGACTGTCCCTGCAGGCTGTGTAAGAAACACGGCCATTAAGTTATACGTAGAATACGACATCCGATAAGACAGAAAACATATATAACAATAAATGATAAATAATATATTTATTTATTTCGATATCCCATACAACAAGACTATAAGTCTTATAATTAGAGTACAGGATTAGACATAAGTTAAAATTAAATTTAATCATAATGACAAATAATTGTAAAAGGAAAAAATAAAATAATTTAAATAACAAGCAAGAAATAATAATAATACAAATTATAATTAAATAGAATTACGAAAAAAAAAAGAAAAAAAAACTAAAACAAAGTTGTTACATTTAGGAAAAATGTTCCTTAAGGGCCCTTTTAAATTGCGCAGCATTGCTTAAAAATTTAATGTTTGTAAGTAAGGAGTTCCAAAGACGAATCGAATGTATAAAAAACTGCCAGTCTGATACCAAAGTTCGATGTCTTAACTGATTTACGTCAGTAGATCTGCGGAAACGAGCAAACGTGATATGCAGGTTCGTGGGTTTGAATGATTTTATGTAGTAGTATTAGTGTTCGTAATTTCAAGAGGTTACAAAAAGATACTGCATATAATTTCGACTCAACAGATGATATTCGGTCAAACTTTTTTAATTTAAAAACATACCTCACTACTGCATTATAAGTTTCATTAAATTTCCTGTAACTTGTGGTATCACAGCTAGCAGAAATTTCGCATCCATATAATAACGTTAAAATTAGATATGTTTTGGCAAGCAACAAGCGTATCTTAAATGGTGTAAAATATTGTGTTTTCCAAGGAGCTCTTAACATAGAGTAGGTTTTCCCAGAGACGAAGTTGATGTGATCAGACCACGTTAACGTATTATTAAATATAATTCCAAGATTTTTTGTTGATCTCACAATTTCTATTTGTTGATTGTTAAACAAATCGATGCATCAAAATTTATTCTCATAGATTTTGGTGTTATGACTACGCATTTAGATTTAGACGGGTTAATACAAAGACCATTTGCAGTTGCCCAACTGTGAACACGTTTGAGATCTTCATTAAGCTTATGTACGCAATCATTTAATTTTGTTTTGTTTGCGCCAATATAAACTTGTACGTCATCAGCATAAATATAGACATTAAAATGAGACAAATGTTGATCTAAATCATTGATGTAGATAGTAAAAAGTAATGGACCAAGAATGGAACCTTGTGGCACACCTTTAGATACATATAAGGGACGTGAAAATTCATTATTGACGAATACTGATTGTTGACGATTCGATAAGTACGAAGATATCAGATTTGTTGACGTATTAGAAAAATTAAACGTGGTTCGTAATCTCATACATAGAATATTGTGGTCAACTCTATCGAACGCCTTCGAATGATCTAAAAGTACGAGGAAAGTAATATAACCATTTTCAACATTATCTCTTATTTTCTCGGACACATCAATTGAAGCGGTTGTACAGCTATGCTTTGGGCGAAAACCAGATTGCCTATCGGTTAAGAGAACGTTATCTTGTACAAATTTATATATTTGTTGATGTAGCAACTTTTCAAATACTTTTGACAGATAAGGTAATATAGCGATTGGTCGATATTCATTGTTTGCCTTAGGAATAGGTACAATTTTTGCATATTTCCAGCTCGAAGGATAGAAAGATTTAGTTATTATTGTATTGAATATATAAGTGATATACGGCAGCAAAAATGGGAGGATTATTTACAAATTTAGGATGTATGTTATCTGTACCAACGGCATTAGATTTAACAGCTAAGCATCTTTTAAATACATCCTGCTGATTTACACAGTTGAAACTGAAAGAATTTTGGCAGCTAGCAGATTGGTGATTGTAGAAATAAGGGATAGTTGGTAAACTAGGAATTTTTAAAAATGTCTCATTAAGGCTTTCTATATCAACTTCAGTCGTTTGTACTATGTTACGTTTACAAATACCAATCTCACGTATATTTTTCCACTTTTTTCTGGATTCAACAGCAGATGCAAAAACACTAGAATAGTAAGATGATTTCGCTCATTTGATCTTTCTGTTTACCTCTCGTCGGGCAGTGCAATATTCTTCACGTAGCTCTTCAGTTTTAAAGCGTTTCCAACGACTAAAAATTGAATCCCTTTTTTGTATAGCAAGTTTTATGTCAGTAGTAAACCACTGCTTAGCTTTGTAATTATGTTTAACTGTTTTTACCGGCACAGAGTTTGTAAACATACATTTTATATTTTCCTCCAAAAAATTAAGTTGATGCTCAACAGATGGCATGACGTAAATCATTTGCCAATCAATGCTTTGTAAATCGAAAGAGAGCGCATGATAATTAATATTATTAAAATCATAAAAAGAGACAACATCTGGTGTCTTATGAAGAGTAAAATTTAGCGTTATGAATAATAAATCGTGCTTAGATATAAGCAAATTAATTTATTTATTTGATAGTTACTTTTGATAATATACATAAGCTTATGGTAAGAAAAATAGGATAAATATGTTTTTAAATTAAAAAAGTAAGGATAAATGATAAATAACAGACGCAAATCAATTTGATTATTTGGAAGTTACTTTTGATAATATCGGCTTATGATAGAAAAAAAAGATAAATATGTTTTTAAATTAACATTAAAATTTCTCGCAAAAACTAAGACAATGGTTGTGTTATCAATAGTTGTGGGAGCATCGTTTCGAATATAATCCATATTAAATGTATCGCTCATATATTTCGCTTTCAATATTTCATCAATCAAAACAATAGCCGAAGGTTTGTGTCCACACTGAAACAGCAGCTACAAACTCAAACACTCAACCAAACACCACACATATGTTTGAGTGTATGTGTTTAAACAATTTTCATTTGAGAAATTTAAATATTAGGAAGATATCAACCAATATGAAATGTATATCAAACGAAAGATAACATCTTCATTTACCTACAAAAATTTTTTTTAAAAAAGTTATCTCGCCGTTTCCTCATAATCAATGAAATAAAAGCGGAACTCACTCTTTGATGCAAACTACCCTTGCGAGTCGTGCAGACCGTGCAAGTTTAGCAAACAATTTAACTTGTGCACGACTACAAAAACAAATTCTATTAAATTGCAATTTGCATCACTTGAGCAAATATGCACAACTAAAAATCAGTGCAAAGTAATATACACAAATTTGCACAACAGATACACATTTTTTTACTCTCAGGATTTAAAATCTCCACAAATTCAATTTCACACAAAAATTGTGATATTATATTTTTCCGTAGATTTAGGTATTGTAATTTATTTAAAATGAATTAATTTTCTTTTCGAAAATATTAAAACACAGAATCTTACTTATTAATTTAAAAAAAGATTTGTTGTTTCTTTAATACCTAAAAAATCAGCTCGTTGTCATAAGTTTGCAACACACATGAAAAATGCACTCACGCTTGATAGCAAAAAATTAGTGCATATTTGCACTAATTGCAAAAATGCTACCAAGAGTGAATTCCGCTAAAGATTACAACAATAACAATCTGACATGACTCCCTATACCGTAAGAAAAGACGTATTCTACGCCAAAAAATATAATATTCTGCACCGCCGAATTCAACTCAGGAACTAACTACATTATTGGAGAATGTTTTTTTTTCATTATTAATATACATAAGTGATTGGAGTATTAACAAATATACAAAATAAGAAGGAATCAGTAATAAAGAACAGTTTTGGAAATATGTATGCATATGTATATATCTGTAGTGTTTTGACAAAATAACTTTTTCAAATATTTCAAGAAAGAAGAAAAAAACAAACCAAAAAGAATTAAATTAATTTGATTATTTTTGTTGTGATGACGCTTTTTCCATAGCTTACAAGACACGGTTTAATAAAAACGATTCGGAAATTTGTACACTTTTGGCTTTTGAGTTAAAATAAAAACAAAAACTATGAATTAAGAACATAATTTATGTAGTTAACTCTTTTTATTCCTGATATCTCTTATTTTACATTAAACAACGCGTCGCGACGCCGATCTAAGCACATGAAGTATCCTAAAAATCTAACTTTTATGATTAAGAAATCTGAATTTTTTTATATCGACTTAAGTTGTTTTATCAAAGGTCCATAAAAAAGACATTTTATATATAAATATGCACCTATATTACCAATTCGGAACCAGTAGCATTGCATATTTGTTTCACATTAAGAGAATTGACTATTCTGTCACTTATATGACAAAATTGTAATTAATTTATATTTCTGTCAAACAGAGAATTCTCATCCGAAATAAATATCTGAAAATATTTTTAATCAAATGTGTGTTTATCCCCGAAAATGGATCGATTTAATCATAAATCGTCAAAAGATGATTAACAAAATCTATAATATCGTGTTATTACACTAAGTTCTTTACTAAGTAAAACATAAAATTTTATTTTTATTATAAAGAAAGTACATCAAATTTATGTTAATTTGAATTTCATATCATGGTTAAATATCTGGAACCGCGCTAGTATTGAAAAATATAAACGCAACCTTATGTCTCTGCACTTTAGTAACTTTTTCCGATCTTAAATTATTTACTAGAAAATTTACAATTCTCATTAAAATAAATAAGTACTTATATTTGATTTTTATTTAAGCTTGAGATCACTTTTTTGTTTTTTTATAAAAATTATTTATTAACCAATATTTCGCTACCAAACAATGGGTAGCTTCTTCAGGGTAAATATGTATTTATACAAATTATATTAACAAAAAACAAAAAAAAAAGGTTTTTGAATTTTGTTTAAAGTACCATATTAAACAATTGTATTTTATACCTACCGGCAATTTCATGAACTTTTATAGCACAAAATTTATTATAATGTTATTAACAGTAATCGCTATTGAATAATCTCTTTATACTAAAATATGTATTACTTTCTTTGTTTAACTTCCTTTTGTTATTAACTTATTTTCTTAAATTTATTCTTACAATGAAACCTTAAGTATTTAAGTAAGAGCTCTATATTCGGCCGTGCCGAATTTTTTATACCCACCACCAATTTGATATACTTTTATAGCACAAAATTTATTATTATGTTATTAACAGTTATAATAATAAAGGAATAATCTCTTTATATTAAAATATGCATCACTTTTTTCTTGAATTTGAGATTAAGCGTTATATGGGAGGTGGGCGTGTCACATTTCGTTAGTACAAAGCAATGTTTGCGAAATTTCAGAATCATACATCTAATTTTGTCAGTTTTATTACGTTTTAAATTTTAAATATACCGTAAAATACACTGTGTGGTATAAATTTTAGTACATTTTAATTTATAACTCCTTTCCTAATGCATAGATTTAAGCAATTTTCACGGAAAAATATTTTTTTTTACTCAGGAAATACACTTATAAAATTTTATTGTTCTACGTCTATGCGTTTAAAAGTAATCGCATTTGATTCAATGCAGGAAGGACATTCTTGTTTTCTCCGTGTTTTGCGCTGTGTTACAAACGGAATGAAAAAATGCTTATAACCCCTCACCATTTTTATACAAAATGGTGTGAAAATGAGGAGCAAAATTTAATTTATTATTGATTGATTTTAAAATATCTTATATCAAAAGGAGTTAGATTTATGTATTAGGTTCCGTGTGCGAGCCAAAGATGAAAAAACTACCTAGGGTTTTACTAAAGATCAAATTTTTAATCAAAAGATTTTTTTTTTTAATTTTATAATATTAGTAGAGCACTTTCGTTTTATGTTTTGATGAATGTTCCACAAATGAAAATTTAAATTACAATAAGCGCAAGACACGGAGAAAACAATCATTCATTGCTAGTCAACAAACATTCTCATGAATACTGACTAAACAAAAATATTGATTGTCTGTTCGTATTGCTTTCTTCTTTTGTATTGCGAATAATCACACTTAAAATTTACTTTAAATTATTAATTTTAAACACAATAAATTAAACTTATAGACCGATCTCTGGTGTTATACTTCTACTAGCCATCTAGTAATGTTAATATGTAATTCAATCATGAAAGAGTCTTAGGAATCTTATGAAGATTGTTGTTGCTCGTTGAGATGTGTGCATAGATTATATAACGATTCTTTCGTAAAGCATGTGAAGAATTATATTAGACTCATCTAGGAATACTCTTACAGCTCGTAAAATGCTCAATTCTTATGTAAAGGGTTGCTACATTTTAAGGGCCGTTGTTGAATGTGAACCACACCTAACCGTTAAGTTTTTTCTGTATTTTATTTGACATTTCTAAACTTCATACGAACTCAATTTGAACCATGGAAAGATACACAATCGAGCAACGCGTTAAAGTTGTTCAGACTTATTATGAAAATACGCGTTCAAACCGCAATGCATTTCGTGCTCTTCGTGATTCTTTTGGCCAACATAATCGTTCAAATTCGTCCACAATCGGGAGAATTGTGAAAAATATTAAAATTTCATCAAAACAGGTCTGTCTGAAATGTGAAAATATCTGTGATTGCCTCCTTAGTTCGTTGAATGGAACCTCGACTCATCATCGTGCCCAACAATTGAACATCAACATTGTCATTGAAAATTTGGACCATCGGATGGAGGTGTGCCGCCGAGATCGCGGCAGCCATTTGGCCGATATTTTCTTCCATACATAATTGAACCATACCAATATTATCATATTACAAGTAAGAGTGGTATATTCGGCCGTGTGGTATAATCTCACATCGTAGCTTAACCTATATTTCATGTTATACGCCATTTTTCCTGATTATTTCCGACGCCATCCTTGATTTTGAATTTTTACGTAGTATATGTATTCCGCCAATCAAGCCTTTTAATTTGATACCTATATTGATGGGTTTAGAAGCCATCTTTGATTTTTAATTTTTAATTAATGTACTGTATTCTACTGGTCAAGCCCTTTCATTTGATACCAATTTTGAGGGGGTTCAAGAAGTTACATTTTAAAATATCAGATTTGACCCATATATAAATTTATTGTCCGCCATTTTGTAGTGGCTGCCATCATGAATTTTAATTTTTTCATAGTGGTTATATTGCAATAGTCAATTACTTTCAAATGATACCAATATTGACTCTCTCGGTTTTCTAGAAGCTGAAAAAAATTTATTTTCGTTTGTAAATTTTTGGAATATATATTTAAAAAAAATCCTATAACTATACCGATTAGGGCCCGCTTTATCCAAAATTTTTCACGAATATCTCTAGAGGCATATTATATCTACAAATAGTAGCAAAAGTACCTATAAATTATTTATGGCTGAAAAATTTTAATTTTGAAGGAAAAAATATGGGGAAAAACAGAGGTGTTTATTCGCTCATATCTCAGAAAGTTATGGAGCGATTGTGCTATATTTCAATAGCGATTCATTCCCGGATATTTCCAAAATATTGATACCATACACAGATGTGAAGAACATATGGTTGCTTCTTAAAGTTAATTTCAACCTTTTTTTATGTGGTCGGAAATGAAAATAGTAGAAATTACAAACGAATTTACAAAGCTATATATACCCTCGTGCGCATGAATATGTAAAGATATTGTAAATGACAAATTAACATGAAGGTAGTACACGGCTGGCAAAAACGACACGTGTGTGCATGTGGCTTGAAAGGCACATAAGTGTCCCAAAATATGAAATTACTAGGCATGTAGCCATGTTGCTTAATGATGACATCTAAATTACGTCACAGCCACATGCGTATGTGGCTTTTTACATTTCGTGTACTACAGGCTTTACAGGTCGCGGTTTTGTCTTCAGGGGGTAGTATCCGTATAGTGCAACGGGTTGTGAGATGCGCCATTGACGGGTGTTGGAGTGTGTCGAGCAGTTTAGACAAGTGCTCTGTTTTTGCTACGGATCACATAGGTCAAAATTCAATATTTACGCGGCCAAAATAATGTGTTTACTTATATCTTTTCTGCGTGATATTATAAGTCTTATTATTTATTATACCCTTCACACAGTGAACAAGTAAGAGCGCTATATTCGGCCGTGCCGAATCTTATATACCCTTCACAACGTGTAGTCATGCAATAACAGTGGTTTGTGTCACCATTCATCCCATATGAAATACGTTCATACATATAAAAACATACATATATAAAAACGTCCCATTGTAAAATTATAAATTCACGTATGTATGTTAAAAAAAAACAAAAAAAAAAAATTTTTTTTAAAAAATTAAAAAAAAAATTTAAAAAAAAAATTATTATGTATATAATATATATAAAACAAAAAAAAAATTAAAAAAAAAAAATAATAATAAAAATATAAATAATATATTAAATTAAAAAAAAATAAAAAAAAAATTAAAAAAAAAAAAAAAAAAAAAATTTTTTTTGGCTCAGCTGGGATTCGATGCCACGTTTTCTCTAACCAGTATACACGTTTGTATGTATGTATGTTGTTGTTGTAATGTTGTTTTTGTGAAAAAAAAATCGAGGTGGTCGTGGGTTTTTGCTCATATCTCAGTTGTTTATGTACCGATGTTTCTGATTTTCAATACCGATCTACTCCCGAATATTTCTGATATTTTAATACCTTACCCGGGTCCAACCTATGTCGGGGGGCTTCAAAAAGTTGATTTCAACATACACACGGACAGACTGACCCTTTTTCACTGTGTGAAGGGTATAAAAAGGGTATATATAGGTTTGTCATTCCGTATGAAATTTCTACAATTTTCATTTCCGACCCTATAAAGTATATATTTTCTGAAAGCTTATGAATAGGGGAGTCGATTAAGCTCTGTCAGTGTGTCCGTCTGTCCGTGGGTATGTTGAAATCAACTTTTTGAAGCCCCTCGACATAGCTTGGACCCGGATGAGCTATTAAAATATCAGAAATATTCGGGAGTAGATCGGTATTGAAAATCAGAAACATCGGTACATAAGCAACTGAGATATGAGCAAAAACCCACGACCACCTCGATTTTTTTCACAAAAACAACATTACAACAACAACATACATACATACATACAAACGTGTATACTGGTTAGAGAAAACGTGGCATCGAATCCCAGTTGAGCCAAAAATTTTTTTTTTTATTTTTTAATTTTTTTTTTTTATTTAATAAATTATTTATATTTTTATTATTTTTTTTCATTTTTTTTTTGTTTTATATTTATTATATATATTTTAATTATTTTTTTTTAATTTTTTTTTTAAATATTTTTTTTTAATTTTTTTTTTTTAAATGTTTTTTTTTAATTTTTTTTAACATACATACGTAAATTTATAATTTTACAATGGGATGTTTTTATATATGTATTTTTTTTATATGTATGTACGTATTTCATATGGGATGAATGGTGATACAAACTACTGTTATTGCATGACTACATTGTGAAGGGTATATAAGATTCGGCACGGCCGAATATAGCGCTCTTATTTGTTTTGATTTAGTTAAGTTTGTTAGGAAATTTAAGTAAAAAAATCACATGAAACGCATATAAACATTTATTTTATCCAAAGAAACACACACAAAAGGAAAGAAATTTTTTAAAGTTATTACAATATTACAAACACACATTAACACAACAAAATGGAAAAAGCGTACAGTGCTATTTAGAACAAATTCTGTATTTATTTCAATTAAATTAAAATATATGAGAATGTTTATATTACAAATTTTACATTGAAAAACATTATTCCGTCCGTAATTGATTCATCTTGCTGCTCGTCATCTAAGTCTGGTTCAGTGTTGTTAGAATCTGCCGGAATAAGCATATTTATAGTCTCCGGGCAAAATGTTCTTTTGATTGATTTTTTCTTAGGCCTCAGGCTGCTTATAAGTGGATCTGAACTCTATAGTTATCTGTGGTACACATCAAGATCACCATATTCTCTGGAAACTTCCAAGCAAAGTTTTCGCGATATGCACGGAATTGTTTATTCTGGGCTTCTGTGGCTTCTTCTGTTAGCTTACCTATTGGTAGCAAAGCGTTTTCTATTTTAGTGGCACCATGTGTCAGTATCTTATGCATGTTCGGAGTCATAGGATGCTGTAGTATTCGGGAGTAATTAAAACACGCTGTCGTAAAGAATAAAAGTATATTTAATTCCTAATTATTTAAAACTAAAAATATTTAACAATAAAAGATGGTGCTTATGGCAAAAACGAACAATTGAATCTTCCAATATAATAGATGTGAAGTTACCATATAAACACCTTAGAAAAAGTATTCATACATAGCGATTATAACAGATGCCATCCATAAAGACTTACGTATGATATGGCTGTATCTTTGGCATAACAGTCGTATTTTTGTGAATCTATTTTATGTCCACTTGAAATATTCTCCAATAAGACTTAATCTAAACATCAGACCGTAGTTTATCCCAGTTATATCAGCCGCCAATTGGGGATTTTCGAAAAACCTTTTACTGGTATTATCATCATTGATATTTCGGAAATATGTTTTGGGCATGTCTACCAATAATCCAGTTTCAATCCGAAATCTTTCTTGGATGTGTATATTTGTTTTTTCTTAATCAGTCTTCCTTTTCCTATATTTTGTTAATAGTAATCTATATGCCAAATGTAAAACACTTTTTGGCATGCAATATAGAAAGCTCAAAAATAACACCAGTTAAATTTAACGTTTCCTCTTGTGTGGAATCTTAATAGAGACTAGTCCTCTCGATCATCAACGGACATCTCCACGGGACTGCCGCTGGGCAATACTTCGCAGGGACCGTTGATATTTACGCCTCCTCCTCGTTGGACCTTCTGTCCCTTTCCAGCCCTCTTAGGCCCTTTATTATTCGGGAGCACACTCCACTGAAGGCCTCCTAGTTTTCCTCATTTTGAGACATATGCCGAAGAAACTCTAAAGGATTCATCATACCCGAACTCCACCCCATGTACCTAGGGAATCGGAATAAGACATGTTCCGCGTTTTCTGCCGCCTCTGGGCATTCTAGGAAGATTGAGAATTTTCATGGCAACTCTGTGCAGGTATTGCCTAAATGCGCCATGGTCCGTCATGTACTCTTTCAAGTAATAGTTTACATCGCCAATTTTCCTATTCATCCATGCCGCAATATAAGGTATGCGTTTATATGTCCTTCGTCCTTTGGTGGATTTATCCCACCTTCTTTGCCAATTTCTGATTGAAAATGCTCTTTCCTGTCTATTCCTGCCTGGTCTGTTGTTCGCTTATTGTAGATTCCCTGGATCTTCGCTGCCAGTATTTCTATTGGAATCATTGCCGCTATAACGCATACCGCGTCGTCCGAAAGCGTCCTAAAGGCACTTATCGTCCTGCGCGCGCATAGTCTATGAACAAAGGACATTTTCATCTTCAAAGCCTGTGCCCAAATATGGGCGGACTAGGTATCATAAAGGAACAAGATCAGCAAATCAGCGTTCAGCCACATTTCTAGACGTTGATTAATTTGCTACCACAATCACAAAAATGCAATTACCTTTTCTTTATTACTTAATTTCTTTAATTCTGAGAATAATAAAAGTCATTAGCGTTTTTTCCTTCACTTCGAATAGAGGTACCTTCACTTAATTGTCGATGTCTTATTTTGTTTATAGGTTATGTGACTTACGTGAAAGTAATAAGACTTTACACTTATTTCCGTTTTGGATTTTACATGATTTTTACAGAACAAATCCGAAAACAGATTTGTAAGGTCACACCCGTCATAGCCATCTGATCAGAAATCATGTTATTTCAGTCTCTACCTGTTATTAGCATTTTTGGGATTGAATAGTCTTTGTATTCGCAGCCTATTTATAGCCTTCACCTGTGGTACACAAGGGTATATATAGCTTTGGCATTCCGTTTGTAATTTCTACAATTTTCATTTCCGACTCTATAGTGTATATTTTCTGAAAGATTATGAATAGAGGAGTCGATTAAGCCCTGACCGTCTGTCCGTGTGTTGGTTGAAATCAACTTTTGGAAGCAACTATTTGTTCCTCAGATCTGTGTATAGTACCAATCTTTTGGAAATATCCGGGAATAAACCCCTATTGAAATTCAGCACAATCGCGCCATAACTTTCTCAGATATGAGTAAATAAACACGACTGCCTCTGTTTTTTCCCCTATTTTTGCCACCAAAATTAAAATTTTTCAGCCATAGAATAATTCATAGGTACCTTTGCTACAATTTGTAGATATAATATGCCTCTAGAGATATTTGTGAAAATTTTGGATAAAGCGTGCTCTCTCTCTCTCTCTAAATTTTTTACTAAAAATATATATTCCAAAAATTTACAAACGAAAATCAATTTTTTTAGCTTCTAGACAACCGAGAGAGTCAATATTGATATCACCTGAAAGGATATATAGCAATATAAGCACTATAAACAAATTAAAATTCATATTGGCCGGCACTACAAAATGGCAGACAATAGACTTGTATAAGGGTCCAATCTGGTATTTTACAATGTAACTTCTTTAACCCTACGATTCATAACCGGGTAGCCGTGTACCTTTTTTGACTTTAAAGTGCTGCTGTGCCTATAATTTTTGAGATATGGACATAAAACTCCAAATCATGAGAGATTTTGGCTAAACTAAGATTTAAATACGAAAAAATTCAAAATATTTTCAATATTTTCTTTAAAAAATGATTTTAAATGTTTTACCCCCCCCCCCCCCATAAACACACAACCGGGTCCCCGGGTACCCTAATGCAATTCCTATGTAAATGCCTGACATGTAAATGAAAAAACGTTTTTTTGTGTTGTTTTTATTGGAAATAAATGTGTTTTTTATTTATTTTATATATATTATATTATAATTCATCCGAATCACTATCGTTGTTATTGTGGCAATTGTAGCATTTAGTAATTGTTATGGCGTGCTCATCGCATATCGGCGTGCTACATATGCTGCAATTTTTCCTAGTTTTTCTTCTGCGCTTATTTGGAAGAAGTTTGCACATGTAGCACACGCCCGTATGTACTTTTCTGCCCCTTTGTCGTGCTGACGGAGATGTTGACGGACCTGCAGCACAAAGCACACTCTCCAACGGCCTTCCGATGATGCTTTCAATTGCATTTTTTGTTGAAAATTGGCGCACGCTTTGCACATTTGAAATTCTATTTTCTATAACAGGAATGCAGAGGTTTTCTGCCAGTTGACGCAGGAAATTCTTCCTGCGCGTCGTGGTGTATCGTGCAGTTGGATTATTTCCATAATATATGATGTGTGATGCAAATGCGCTCACATCAATGATGTTATAGAAAAATGCCATCGGCCATCTTCTTGTTTGTCGCTGGGTCGTGTATTCTTGGAGCGTTTGGTCCATTACGTCCACCCCACCTTTTGTTTGATTATAAGAATTTATAATTTCTGGTTTCCCATTCTCGTCAATTTGTGCATCATCATGCATACTAGAAAGAAGGATGACCGAGTTGGACTTCCGCTGCTTATATGAGAGCAGTGTTACGTTGTCGTAGAAGCCAAATAAACTTAAACCAACTTCTTTTTTTTGTCTTCTTTCATCTCCGCAGGGATGTAAGCTTTGTTGCGGCGGAGTCCCCACAATGCTGAGCTTTTCTACTTTTAGTTGCCTAGCCAACGGCAGCGTCGTAAAAAAATTATCCATTGTTATATTTCGTCCGCTACCGTAGTATGGCCCAACTAAATCTCTCACCACTCTTTCGCCAACACCAACTTCACGACCAGTTTCTTGTTTGCCAGTATATATTTGGCCATGAAGTGGATATGAGTTTTTGGCATCGCAAATCCACCATACTTTTATGCCATATTTTGCTGGCTTCGAGTCAAATATTCTGATGGCACATAATATCTGGCAAGATTTGCATTGAGCATTATCCAAATATCGCGAATTGGCGCCGCCTTGTCTTGACGCTGCCGCTCTACCCGTGTTCTGGGGTCGTCAAACCGCATAAAACGCAGCAAATCGAAAAACCTGTTTATTCCCATGGTGGCGCGGAATATTGGGTGAGCCTGTGACGTCCACAAATCTCTTGCGTTTTCGTCATTAGAATGATTTGTGCCAGCCATCAAAATCATTCCAATGAACGCATAAATTTCGTTGATTGTCGTGTCTTTCCACTTCAACTGACGTCTATTGGGATTCGCTTCATTGTACGCATTATATGTGGCATGCGCTTTTCTATTTATGTGGCGCACTATTATATCCACCATTTCCACTGTGAGGTATGATTTGAAACACTGCAAAGGCGTCATATTTTCAGTAATCCGTGCTGGACCACAGCGGTCTCTGAATATATTGTGGCTTCTCACTTGTTGGCAACTACGTGGTGTTCGCTGCCATTGTGTGCCGTCACGTGCAGTCATGTAGTCTGCTGGGTTTGTTGTTGGTGCATCTTCTGGCATATCATCATCTTCACTTTCATCATCAAAGAAAATTTCCTCTGGTGCGTCAATAGCAGCTGCAATTTCGTTTGCGTTGTCAACATTCAAATCTTCATTCTCTGATTCCGAAACTTCGCCAGTATAGGCCACATTTTCTTCATTTTGGTCTTCCACAGGGTCCACTTCAAGGTCCTCATCTTGAGTCGCTTCCTCAAATAAACGTTGAATATATGTGCTTCTTGCTTCATCACTCAAATTCCAGTATTCCCTTGTAGACAAATATCGGTCGTTGCGGCTCATTTTTCACTAACTTCACTGTTCAAATATTCAACACAGACTGGCGAAGCAAATGAAATATTTCAATTTTACGACACAAATGAACATCTGCTACCTAATTCAAAAGCAATTAAGCAAGTAGGTACCGAAAATAAGCAAAATAAGCAAATAAACAACCCTTACATAAAACCAGTTTCTGCCTACTTGTGTCGCTTTAGGTACTTATATACGAACAGAAACCAGTTTTTTTCCAAATATCAAATTTGTACAGTTGAGAACGCAAAATATAATCAACAACAAAAATATTTACAGGAAAATATTATTTTATTTCAATAAACGCAAAACAACCTACTTCGGGTACCCGGGTACCTGGTTATGAAATTAAAGGAGTTTTGCTGGTTATGAATCGTACGGTTAAGCCTTTCAATATTGGTACCAAATGAAAGGGCTTGAACAGTAGAATACAGTAAATGTTAAAACAAAATGGCTGATCAAAGTTTTTTAAGCCCATCAATATGTGTATCAAATTAAAGGGCTTGACTAGTAGAATACAGTTAACTACTTAAAAATTCAAAATTAAAGATGGTGTTGGAAAACATGAACATGAAATATAGGTTAAGCTACGATGTGTGATTATACATGATGATGAAGGGTATTGTCAGATTCGGCACGGCCGAATATAGCACTCTTACTTGTTTTTAATTGGACATTTTGTATTTATGAATTATAACAAAAATATGAGTGTTTATAATTTTGTCAGCTGCACTCTTTTGCAGCCAATTTTTTTGTTTTTTTTTGGTTAAAGGATTGTACTTTAATATAAAAAATTATGGTCGTATCTTATCGAGAAGTACAATAAATTGACCTTTAAAGTTAAAAATTACTTTAAAAGTTGTCTAAAAAAACATCCTGTGTTTGAAACTACCAAATTATTGGAAATATTCATTATTTCTAATAAACAAAAACAAAAATAAAGATTCATACCTGTGTTATCGCAATACAGCCTTTTCTCTTTATAAACTGGCACCGAAAAAAATATAAACGTTGCAACTTTTGTTTGGTTTATTAATTAATTTAAGTTCCAATTGCCTGTATGCGTGTATCCCAGATAGGCATTAGTCCATTTTGTGTCTAAATATCTGCAACTCGAACTTTGACATCTTTGCATTAACCTACGTTTATGATGCAACCATCGCGCCATTCAGTGAATGGTAATGAATTGTCTTTGATTATTATTGATTTACCAAACGATAGTTTAATGTTTTGCTGTTCGCTTTTCCATGACGTTCCAATTCGGTGATATATTAATTTTTTCAGCGTTTGGTGAAAATATGATGTAAGGCCTATATGGTTTAGCTAGAGCATGTTTGTTGTTTGTTGGATTAGAGAGAAATGTGATTTTTGAAAAGACCAAAACTTGCTCCAAGAAAATTTTGGCTTTTATAAGAAAAAATAGATTTGGGAACACCCTTTGAATCGATCAAAACAGGCGCGGAAAGCAACTGTACGCGTGGTAAAGCAAACGAACACTGCACCGTATCCTTTTAACGTTTTTGCATTCCTCAAATTAGACGATATAATATAAAAGGGATCGGGGAAGTCGACACCAGTGTAAACGGAAGGGAAAAGTTAGCACGTTTAGGAGGAGTCGAAGAATGAAATGTTATAGTCTTATTGCTCGTACCATGATATGCTGCTCTGCATGGAGCAATACCCATGTGTGAAATCGGCAAGGTGCTTAGAAAATGAAACATTCCTTTTGTAATTATTTATTTTTGCTTCGACTCATAGACAAAAAACAAATTAAAAATTTTTGTCTCAAATTGTGTTTGTGTGATTTTTTGGAAAAGTGGAAGATATTTCAAAAAATTTCATATGATTTTTTTACCACGAGATGGCGCAAAAATGACTTAGCAAAAAAAAGGATTTCAGTTGCTTCACAAAAACAATTTTTAAAAATATTTTTTTTTTCAATCTCGTTCTGGCTTTGGTTTCAAGTACTTCTATATATTTGTAGTTAAATTAAAATATGGAAATAGTATTTACAAAATAATTTCTTTTGTTGCACTATAAATATATTGTTACGTTTATACCTTTTATAAACGTTGGCTTACTTCCTTTAAATAACCCTTAAGTTCTTTTATTGCAATCAAAAACAGTTGAAATTCGTTGTAAAATCAAGAGCACTTTATTTACTTAAACACACTCAGATATTGCAATTATAGCACTTTACCTTTTGTTATACACCTTTATTGTCAAACTCACTTTGACACACACTTAACAAGCTCTACTGTTATACTGAACATGTTAGCTGTGTTGTTCGGCTATTTATAGTAACATAGTGGTGTTCCGTAACATTCGACAAAGTTCTCGTATGTACATTCAGTACATTCGAAAACCGTTACATTTAAATTAAGACGTAATGTTAATGTTAAGTAATATGCAGGAAAAATAGAAGTGCCTAAAAGTATGCTACACATAATAACAACTTAATATCATGTTCGAACAAACAGCGAAATAAACTAATACAAATAAAACTACAGTAACTTAAACTACAACAACTAAAAAATAAATTATAATGTAAATTAAGCTATTTAAAAATAAATCTGTAACAATATATTTTTTGTTAAAAATTTAATAATTACTTAAGTTTGATGAAGTGATATACTATAATTTCTTGTCACACTGAAGATACACTTGGAAACCCTAATTTTTTTACATACTCTATTTAGCTGTAGCTTTAAGTTACGTAAAATAACTTTTAAATAATATAAATTATATTCAATAAAATAATAAATTAGATTCTATTATAATTGACTCCGATTATTAAGTTTTTTTCTTTTTCATATTTATGCTTCGGTTTATTACGTTATTTGCCATTATTTATATCTTCCAAATTAGAGGTCATAGTGTGACACATTTATTATACACTTCACCTGTGGTGCACAAGGGTATATATACCTTTGTCATTCCGTTTGTAATTTCTACAATTTTCATTTCCGAATGGTGATACAAACAATTGTTATTGCATGACTACACGTTGTGAAGGGTATATAAGATTCGGTACGGCCGAATATAGCACTGTTACTTGTTTTTAAGTTACAATACAAGTGTGTGATTGTAAATATATTTCAGTTATACTAGTGCGACTATATATGTAAGAGACGTTTTTATTATCTGTAAACACTGTTTTGTAAACTTAAGTATTACCAAAGAATATAAATCATATAGAATGCGCATCACGTACAAATAAAAATTTCTTATGGCGGGTTCTAATATTGGAACCCGCTCTCTTCATTACGAATGGCTCTCATATAGTTTCGCTTACAATATTTTGTCAAGGTAATTTGTTGTTGGTTTCTTTATTCATATTTATTTAAGGCCATGACTGACTATCAGATTTAAGGCCTAACTATATTATGCTTTTGCTGGCTTAAGCAAATGTGCGGATACACAAAATTAAATGTATGCAACTATATTGTACTTAAGAAACTTTTCGTCAAGTTTCGTCAAGTGTCACTTGCTTAAGCAAACTGCGAATCTGATCGTACTTTGCTTACGAAAATAGATTTTCATTTAATATGTACACACTGTTGCATTATTTAGCACTTTTTTTATTAATGTTGTCATTTGTTTTTTTAAATTAGTGAAAAAATGTATAAATTTAATAGTTTATAGTAAAATATTTTTACATTTTACACATTAAATAATAATTTTGTGACAATATCAATATATTTAGGATATACAGAAATAAAACAGCTTTTGCAAAAGTACAAATATTTGCAACTAATCATAGTAAGTATTTAAGTTTAAAAAGTACAATATATCCACCGACAAGTCTTCAAAAATTTGCTTAAGCATTTGACAGACTTTTCGTTGGTTTTTGACATTAGCTTAAGCCAGCAAAAGCATAATATAGTTAGCCCTTTAGTCGTTCGATATGTCAAAAATTGTATGTGTGTTCAGAAAGTGTGATAGTGTGGACACAAAGTGCACATGTGTGACAGATTTTTTGACAAGTGTGTCCGATTTGATAATCTTTTGAAAATTTTCATAAAATAATAGTTTCTGTGCGATCAGAGTTGCTTTTTCTAAGCAAGTATGACAGTGTGGCATCCAATAACACATTTTGTTGCGATTTTTTCATGTAGGACAGAAAACTATCAGATTTTTATTTGACATAATCGCACGTCTTTGTAGGATAGTCAGTCATGGCCTTTACCATGCACTCACAAAATTTTGTATGTAAATGTAATTTGTTGTTGGTTTCTTGATTCATATTTATTTACCATGCACTCGTTTAACATCATGCGTTAGACCAGGAAGCAAAGAAACAAAATACGAACACGTGTTTGTCTGTTGTTTATGCATGTATGTATGTATGGATGGATTAATGTTCTTTAAATAAAGAAATGAGAAAATATAAATTTACATTTATAAAAAGGTCAAATAAATTCAAACAAATGTGAACAAACATTGTTTTGAAAACAAATACGCTCGACTGTGTTACAGTAGCAAAAGCATATATATATTGTTGTTGTACGAATGAGATTGCATCAATTGTGATCGAATTTTATTTGCCCTTCTTAGCGAAAATTTTATTGTACGTGTACAATTTTATTGATTTGAGATAATTTTAATACAATGAAATTTATTATACTTAGGTGAAACTTTTTTTTTCAAGCATTTGAATTTCACTTGAGGTATTTTAAATAAATAAAAAAGGCGATGTTTTCTAATGTATTACAGACACTTTTACAAATTGAAGTTTTCGAAAAAACTTTCGCCTATTGTCAAGTACACTCAATGTTTATACATGTAGCTCTAGTGTGATATTTTTTATTTTAAAGTGTAATTTATAATTTATTTTAGCTACTTTATTCTCTAAAATTACAATTTTTATTAAAATTGCTGTCACTGTTTCGCCAATAATATGTTGGCTCGTCAGGAAACAAATAGTTATGTATGTATTTTGTGATAAACGAAATTTCAATTTTATGTAAGAAAGGCAAAACTCAATAAAAAATACTTATGTACCTGTTCCCTGCACTGCAATTATTTGACCGTTTCCTAAAAAAAACCCACATGCAATAAATGTGCAAAAACTAGCTAAACCGAAGTCAGGTAGAATTTTTGTATTGTTGTATTTTAAGAGCCACAAATCGTCAAGGACACTTCGCCCGAAATTTTTTTTGGTGATTTTTTAAAGGCTCTGCAGTTTTTTATTTTATTTTGAAGCATTTCATAACACATTTCAGTTTCAAAGCTGCAGTGAAGCATTACGTACTGTGTGTCTAGAAATTATAATAAAAGTAAATAAAAAAATAAAAATAACGCAATAAATAAAAACTCTACTAAAGCAATGAATTCGAGTACAATAAAGAAAAATAAATCGCAATCGGGCATAAAATGCTTCGTAAAAAATGCCAAAAGTCGAGAAGACATTTTAAGGGCTTAAAAATGTTTAAATTTCTTTCGCCGGATATGATACTAGGTCAAATTTGGCAAGAGAATTGTCGAATTCCTGGGAAGAATTTTAATAAAAATCTTTATATTTGCGAAAATCAATTTTCAAGTTCATACGTTGGGGAAAAAAATTAAAAGCTGACGCCATTCGAACTGTAGATATTGATGAAATGGAGGAAGAATTGGAAGATTTTAACGCAGAGTTAAGGTCCTCCCAAAAAATTTAGATTGGGAAAATATTGAAGCCCCCTTCTGTAAAATTGCGAAAATCAAACTCTACGTGCAGATCACAAAAAAATTCAAAAAATTTTAAAATCAAAGCGACCCACACAAAATATTAAAAAGTTAAATCGTAAAAATATAAAAAAAGTCTATTATTGAATCGATTCTTTGTTTACAAAATATAAGCGCAGAAAGCAAAATTTGTAAGCTTTTGTTGAGCTCTCGGCCAAAGGAATATTCTGAAAATGTAAAATATTTAGCTCAGAACATATTTTACAAATCTCAATCCACATACTTATTTCTAAGGGTCAAATTAAATTTGAGTCTTCCTCACATTTCCACCTTGAATCGGTGGGTGCCGATTAAATTTCTTCAGCCCGGCTTTAAAAATAATGCTTTCGAATTCGTGGGGGAAAAATGCTCCCAGTTGGATGACAGATGTGCTAAGCATATGGTTTTAGTTATGGATGAAATGAGCATAAGAAAAGAGTTGAGGTATAATAGAAGTCTAGATTTAGTTGATGGATTTGAAACAACTGGATTTGAAAGGACTAATAGAATTGCCACTCATGTATGTGTTTTTATGATTAAATCTATGTTTTATAATTTTTCAATCATTCTTAATTACTTTATTTCCTACAACGGCTTATCTGCGGATACTTTAAGTGAAATAGTTAAAGAAAATTATAATATTTTAAAAAGCATGGGTATAAACGTTCGTGCCCTTGTATATGATCAAGGCTCGACCAACAGAAAATGTTTCTCCAACCCTAAAGTATCTGTGGAAAAGCCGTTTTTTGAAACTAATGATCAGAAAGTTTTTTGCATGTACGATTTCCCCCATTTAATTAAGTCTTTGCGGAATGGCTGGTTAAAGTGTGACATAAAATCACCGGATGGAACGGTAAGTTTTCAAGTAATTAAGGAATTGTATGCAAGTCCAAAAACAAAAATGTGCCCAAAATTGACACGGCAACACATTTACCCTAACTGTTTTGAAAAAATGTGTGTAAAATTTGCAACACAAATTTTCAGCAGAACTGTTGCGGCTGCTATCAAAACTATTTCCGAAACCACAAAATTTAAGATAAATTCCACAAAATCGGCCTTATCAACAGCTCAGTTTGTAGAAAAAATTGACAAGATTTTCAATTGTCTTAATAGTGGCTCCCTTTATGGTGATAACTGCTACAGATCTGCAATTCAGCTTAACAGTGAATCATATAAATTTATTAAATTTTTTTGCAACATTTAGAAAATGTGGAGTTTTTGGATAAAAAGAAGCGTGTTTTCTTTTTAAATGGAATGAAGCTCACTCTTAAATCAGTTCTTATGTTAACCGATGATATTTTAAAAGGTGTTGATGTATATTTTTTAATGACAAAATCCCTTAATCAGGACAAATTAGAAAACACGTTTTCTGTCTTGCGGCAGAAAGGGGGCAACAATAACAACCCGTCTGTAGCCGAATTGAATAATATTTTGACAAAAATAATGGTGACTAAAATAGTTCAGTCAAGCTCTTCTAGCAACTGCGAACTTGTACAAGACGAAATAGCGAATGTTGATGCTGGCTTTCAAGCAGATTTATGTATTGAACATAAAGAACCAAGTTGCTATGAAATTGACAATGTTGATTTCGAGAGCCACATATATGCAGATTATTTTCTGGAAGATGTTTTTGAAAATTCTGCAGTTATAAATTTCGAAGTAGTTTCTATGAGATACTTTGTTGGATATGTAGCATTTAAAGCCATTCCAAAATTACAATGCAAAAAATGTTGTGACGAATTGAGAAAGACGGATGAAGTTCTAACAGCACCAAGCGAGCTTTTTATACACTTTAACAATTGTCAGTCGCTTACAGATTTTGGAAGCTTAGCTGCTCCATCAGATAAACTAATGGATGCTAGTAAAAGACATATTTTATTATTTCATAAAATTTTTAAATCTGAGCCCCAAAAAATTGGTATAAAATCTTTTATTATTGAGTCATGTAAACGCTTGACTCCGCAGTGGTTTGCCGACGCTTGTTTACAACACAGAATAGAAGTTTTGGACTTTCTACTATTACTACTCCTCCGAAAGCATTGCTCTTGGTCTATAGAAAAATGAAGTTCCAAGAAAAAAAAAATACAAAATTTAGCAAACGAGTGATGTAATTTATTAAAGTAAAACAACTTTGTTAATTATACAAGGGTGGTTCACATCCTTATTGAACACTTTTTGATGGCAGAAATTAATGAAGTGGGAAAAACATATAAAAAATTATTTATTCTTAACAAAAATACATACATAGTTTGTTTTTATTTCAATTGTTTTATAAAAAAAAACAACTTATTACTTTTCCAATATTATTATTTAATTTATTTTGAAATGAATAAACTTTTCAACATTCTGTTTGTTCTAAAAAAAAATAATACATAATTCTCAGCTCTAGTTTTTTATATAAAGTTTTTTCTATGTACCTGATATATCTGATATGTTTGTATTAAAAAAAAAACAAAAATATTTTAATATAAAATCCCTTTCATGATTATATGAATAAAAATACTAAACTGAAAAAAATTAAATAAATTTTTTTTTAAATTTCTTAAAAAAATGTTGACAACAAAATTGTTTCGTTTATTAAAACGAAATAATATGCATTTTTCCTTATGTTGTCAAACTTTAGTATATATGTAGGTATAAATATTCAAAGTTTTTGAAAGAAAATATTTAAGATTCAAAAAAATTTAAACCAAAATAATTTTAATTTTTAAATATACAAAAGAAAAGAGAATATTAATATTAAAATTTTAACAAGACAAATAATAAAGTAGCTAAAATAAATTATAAATTACACTTTAAAATAAAAAATAGCACACTAGAGCTACATGTATAAACATTGAGTGTACTTGACAATAGGCGAAAGTTTTTTCGAAAACTTCAATTTGTAAAAGTGTCTGTAATACATTAGAAAACATCGCCTTTTTTATTTATTTAAAATACCTCAAGTGAAATTCAAATGCTTGAAAAAAAAATTTTCACCTAAGTATAATAAATTTCATTGTATTAAAATTATCTCAAATCAATAAAATTGTACACGTACAATAAAATTTTCGCTAAGAAGGGCAAATAAAATTCGATCACAATTGATGCAATCTCATTCGTACAACAACAATATATATATGCTTTTGCTACTGTAACACAGTCGAGCATATTTGTTTTCAAAATAATTTTTGTATACATTTGTTTGAATTTATTTGACCTTTTTTATAAATGTAAATTTATATTCCCTCATATCATTGTTTGAAGAACATTAACACATCCATACACACATGCATAAACAACATACATACACGGGTACGTAGTTAAACGTCTGACTGACAACAATTTGTTGAGATGATGAATAGAAGTTGAATTTGTGCAAGAAATGAAAATATCAAAACATAAACAAACATACATACATACAAACTGAAGAATTTACAAACACACGCAATTACGTATGAGAGCGAAACATTGTTATGCTCTTTACTTTGCTTCTTTCCCTTTTGCCTTACCGACCGCGTCATAAAATTTTTCATAAAATATTTCAATTTGGGCCTTCATGCGCATTCTATATGATTTATATTCTTTGGTATTACACATTTATTCGATTTTAATATAAAAGATTGTGAGTGCGAGTAGGTCAAAATACTAACGGGTCCATCTATATCTGTAATGTAAACAAGGTTAAAAAAATAAGTTAATAAATAATTGTATACATATAATCTGTGTTGATGGCAATGTTCAAAAATATTTAAAAACAATCCGATTGTTGGATAGCAGCATCCTCAAAAACTAAAATATCAGAGCTGTATAAATAGGCGATTCATACTTGTAACTAAAAAAAATAATATGAATTCAGTTCAGCAAAGAAGTTATGTAGAGAAAGCAGCTATAAGCGAAGTTATTAAAAAGAAACACTAAATGGTTAAGTTATACATTTTTTATCCTGACAATGTAAGTTTTTTATTCTTTTCTATGATATTAAAGAAAATAAAAATACTTAGGAATCTAGCACAAATAAAACTTGCCTTAAAATATTGCTTTCATAGATCCACAGCTGCTACTAATACAACAAATCTAATATCGCCAGCAGTGGCATTGACTAGAAAACTATATGTGCGAAATTTCAGCAGCATACCTCTAATTCTGTCGGTTTTAAAGTAGACGTGTCAATGTAGTTTTTACTAATAAATTAAACTTAAATATTTCAAAACTTTGTCCATAGGAATATTTTATGAATTTGGGATCAAGCGTTATATGGAAGGTGGGCGTAAAAGTGGGAATGTCACATTTATTTTCTTTTAGCTCAAAGCCTCAAAAATCATTGTTTGCAAAATTTCAAAATCTTACATCTAATTTTGCCAGGTATATTATATATTTATACATTTAAAATTTTGAAAATACCGAAAAATACACTTTGCGGTGTAAATTTTCGTACATATTGATCTATAAATCCTTTCATAACTCATAGATTAAAGCAATTTTTGATTTCATGGCTCTACGTCAATGCGTTTGAACACAATTGCATTTTATTCGATGTTGGAAGGACATGTTTTTTTTTACCTAATTTTATATTACGAGCTATAACACTCTAAATCTGCTGGAATGAATTGAAAAATAAATATTCTTTGGGAGCAATTTTTATAACCTACCCAACCGACGATAGATAGTTTCGTTCCCATATTAGAACAACAACTGAAGGAATCGTCACAGTCCTCCAAAATATAATAAGGATAATTATTTACAAAATTATTGAATTCCTACTCACCGTTTTTTTGATTATCAGAAACTCTATTTTTGTTTTTATTCCTCCGCCAACCGTTTTTGTCATGTGTGTTTACACGTTTGTTCAAAGTGAAATTTTTATTTTAATTTTCCTGCCAGCAAATGGAAGTTTAATTTTGGATAATTGTTACTTTAAAACAACTAGTATATAGTGTCCAATTTTACAACAACAAATCACATTAATTTCGATTAATTTCTTCCTTCGGTTAAATTTTATTGTAATTTAAACGATCATAATAGTGACTATTAAGTCACTTTAAAAGTATACTAAAATTATATAGATATGACACTTTTATTGGGCATTAAAAGTTACATTTTGGTTAATAAAATATTTTGCAAAAACAAAATATACATGTTTCGCGTTTTGCTCTTTCTTTTGATCAATTTTATTGTAATTTTAACTATCGAAATAGCCACTTTTTAGTTATCAACCCACTTTAATAAAACTATAAAAATATAACGCGTTTTCGGTACCTAAAATGTTAGTTTTCGGTTAATTCAAAAATACAAAAACAAAATTTATTACAGTGAAACTTCGATATTACGAATCTAAAGGGGATCGAAAAATACTTCGTTATAGCTATTGATTCGTTATACATATGCATTGTGAATCCTTGGTATAACGAAATTTAAAAAAAAAAGGAAAAAATTCGTTATAACTACAGTTTTTTTTTTGTGCAAATTCTATTTTACACGAAAATATACTACATATATGTACATACATAATAAAAATTCACTATTTAAGAAGTAAATAAAAAATTATGTTTTATATTATTTTTTTATTTTCAATTTCAATTTATTTATTACAATAATAGTAACCTAGCCTATGGGCCATAATCAGTTACAAACCTCTTCTATTAAAAAATAACTACTTAAAATCATAAAAAATCATAAAGTTTTTTTTTATTTTATTACATTTTAGTAAAATATTGTGTAATTTTTGTTTGGTTACGCAAGTTTAGAATGCAACCATCAATATTTTTTTCGACAGATGCTATATATATTGTTACGTTTATACCTTTTATAAACGTTGGATTATTTCCTTTAAATAAACATTGAGTTCTTTTATTGCAATCAAAAACAGTTGAAATTCGTTATAAAATTAAGAGCACTTTATTTACTTAAACACACTCAAAGATTGCTTTAATATCACTTTACTTATTACACTTATGGTTATACACTTTTATTATCAAACTCACTTTGATATACGCTTTACAAGCTCTATTGTTATACTGAACATGTTAGCTGTGTTGTTCGGCTATTTATAGTAACATAGTGGTGTTCGGTAACATTCGACAAAGTTCTCGTATGTACATTCTAGTACATTCGAAAACCGTTACATATAAATTAACACGTTAAGTAATATGTAGGAATAATAGAAGTGCCTAAAAGTATGCTACACATAATAACAAACATCATTTACGAACAACCAGCGAAATAAACTAATACTAATAAAACTACAGTCACTTAAACTACTACAACTAAAATAAATAATAATGTAAATTAAGCTACTTAAAAATAAATCTGTAACAATATTAAATTGTTTAGCAATTTCTTGCTTAGATTTGTCACCACAATCAACAGCATTAATTATAGAAATTTTTTCTCGTATAAAAATTGATTTACGCTTTAATACACTCATTTTTCATTTTGGCAAAGAACCAAAACATAACTGACTACATTTGTAGCGCTTTACATATGCAAAAACACTTATGTACCTTTCGTTGTTTTTAAAAGGGACTTCTCCGTTTTGCTTAAAATTAAATTTCGCTTTATTTTAACTTCGTTGTATGGAGGCTATAGTTCAAGAATTCGTTATGTAGAGGCTTTGGACAACGGGATTTTAATGGCTTACACACTTAACCCTACGTTGCCACAAGCAAGTGTTTACTTGCAAGTAGTGTATACGTATTACTAACGAAAATCAGGAGAAATGCCAAAAAAAAAACACAAACATTTTTTGAGTGGCTACACAGCACAGTGCAATTTCATTTTTAAAATGTCGTCAACAAATAAACTTCAAACAAACTTAAAACAAATGGCGCTGCTTCAATTGGTAATTAAGTGTTGTCAATAGCCCCTATTGAACGTTACCTTTAGACATGTAACTTTTTAATATAATTTTTTTTTATTAAATTTTGATATTTATATTAAAACTTACATTTTAAATGAATATTTATATTTTTTCTTAATATTCTTTACATACATATATACATATTTATTAAAAAAATTAGCTGAATTATTTACCACAATTGTATGATATATTAGTGAGTTAACAAAAAACTCAGTATTAGACAACACTGTTTTTCGGCTTGCCACTTTACTTGCCGTAACTGTAAAAATTTTACTTGCTTAAAAATTTCTTCGCAAGCTGAGTCGCAGGTTGCCAAAATGTGGTTGTGTTAGTAAAAAAGTGTTAGTGTATTGGTTTTTTTTCACTTGCACTTGCATGTGGCAACGGTAGGTAAAATGTGATACAATACATACTATGTATGTATGTACATATTTCTCAATTATAATTTCGTTGTATAGAGGCTTTTGAAAAAATACTTCGCTATATAGAGGCTTTAAAGCTCAGAATTTCTTCATTATAGCTAAAGAGCATTTTTGTATGAAAAACTTTACAATAAAAAGGTTTTTTCAAGGCACTCAGCTAAAAATTCGTTATATTGAGTTTTTCGTTATAACGAAGTTTCATTGTATTATATTTAACTTTTGCACTAAAGAATTTGGGAAAAAACAATAATAATAATAAAATAATTGCATTAAATTAACAGTTAAATTGAAGAAAAAAGAAGACGCTATTTAGAGTTAATGTGACTTCGAGGTTAAAAGTCGACATTATTAAAGTGAATATTAATCCAAGAATTACACATATTTTTTTCTAGTGATGGTATGTATTTTTTAAAAAATTTCTAGTGGAGACACTAAAATAATCGAAAGATGTTGAGTGGAACAAAATGAGTTAGGAACATCTTTAAAAGATGTTGAAAAATTTTGACACACAAACACGTACAATTCATATGGGAAGATGTTAACATCTTGTTGATTTGATAAAAGATGTGAGAAATTGTAATTGTTGAGTCTTTCCACTTCGTCACGTATACTTTGTTATCTTGTCATAAGCTCAGAAGGCCTTATGACTTGTATCCATATCCAGTATGGAGACTTTTAAAACAAACTGATTACACCAGTTCAATCATATTCTAGCCTGATCTAGAAACGTTCAAAGGACCATATGTTGGACTCGTTACATCCCTTATTCAATTAAAAAATATTATTTCTTCAAAGAAGTCTCTCTTTTCTTGAAGTTATAGAGTATATTTTGCTTTATTAAAAGCTTTTTGCTTGTTTGAATACTTAACTGTTACTAATTTACAGAAATTAGATAAATGGTCAAAATAATAAATTTAATGGTTAGTGTTTTGTTTTTGAAAATAGCCTGCATAATAAGGGTGCCGGTGCTGATCTACGCCACTGGCTCTAATTATTAATGAATTTATCCTGAATTTAATGCCTTGGATTTATTAAAATCAGCAACTGAATCAATTTTAAAGAAAATAGCCAATTTAGAGGCTGGATAATAATTAATTTTGTGTTTACAAATTTTGTGTTTATATATAAAAATAACTGTATCCTTAAAACTATAACAATAATAATTTGGTAAATTTGTTACTGCAAAATTTCTAATTGAGAATAAATTTATACAAATTATAGAGTGATAATACAACATTTGGTATCTTGTGATCTTATAATAAACCTACAGTTATATAAATATTACTGTACACCATAACCCTTAAGAAAACTTTAGAATTTTTTTATTATTGTGATATTCTTTTGGTATGTTTTCTAAGTCCAAGACAGAGTTTACTCCTTTCGTTTATACTAATCTATATGGACCAAGGTTTGGAGGTTGATTCGCTCTTCTATTAAAATTTCTTACTAGAACTAGGTTGCCCCTTTTTAAATTTAAAGGGTTTATTTGTGACCGTTTTTTCTTCACCACTTCCATTTCCTTTGCTTTTTCCAGAGAGCATTACAATTTTTCCTTTAATTAATTAAAATAATCATCTATGTTGTAAATTGATTTTAAATTCAACATTTATTCATTTGGAAAATTTAAAAATTTTCAAATATCAGTTCAAATGGTGTGTAATTTTTGTCCACATGTGGCGTTGTATTGTACGCAAAGCAAAAATATAGGATCTAATGATTGCATTCATCTTTCTTACAAAAGTTTAAGAGAAATTTATTAAGAACCCCATGGTTTCTCTCAATTGAACCCGTAGTTTCATTAGGGTAAGGTGTACAATTTAGCTCTAACAGCTTACATATTTCTGACATTAACTCATTTATAAACTCAGTACCTTTATCTGATTTAAGATTTTTAAAATTATCATATGAAAAATTAGATTTTCAACTAGAGCCTTTGAAAATCGAAAAGGACCTACAGTGTCTATGGAGACGGTTTTAAAACTATTCCCTAGTGTATCTGTTATAATTAGTTTTTCCTTAGTATACTTAGTTTGTTTATTCATTTTACATTCACTTCAATCATACCAAAAAGTTGGCAATAGTGTATTTTATATAAATGCATGGTAATTAACGATTAAAGGACAAGTTTAATAATTTGATTGAATTATCAACAGCTAAAATGCTTACTCTCCATCATGAGGAGGCAACTATGGGAGTGCACAAACTTAAAGCTTTTACTTTAACAGCCATAATGGAGAACGAATTCCATAAAATCTTAATGGGAATTGAGAAAGTGTGTACGAAAGGAACATATTATCAGCTGCAGGTGTTGCTGTGCTGCTTATATTGAATGGACAAAATTAAAATTAAAAAAAATTTCTGATTGAAATAGAGGTATGACTTGCTGACAGTGCTGCAACTTCCACTGCCTTCAAAAAATATCTTAGTGCAGAGCGACTAAAAATCGCAACCGAAAGTGAACTGGCAGTGCTTAAAGAATTGAAATTCTGGGATTGCTTTGTACATGCCTCTAAGACACTATTGAAGCACTCAATAATACTTCCAATAAGTTCGTTTTCAAAATCAAAAATATTGCAAAAGTTAAAAATGCTGATTTTCACCCCACATATATCCGCTGATTTCAGAAAATTTCAGATCAAAAATGAAATTTTCCACCCAAAAAGCATTAGGAATTTGAGATGCCACGGGTTCATGTTTTCATCTGATTTAGCTTGGCAAATATTGCAGTTAAAGGTTTGATATTTCAGTTTGTAAAAAAATATCCTAAAGCGTACACTAATGCGAAAATAATTTATAATTATATTATAGACAACAATTTTCTGTATCAACTTGAAGTCCGTGTACTTAATTACCTTTGCAATTGCTGAATATAAAGGGTGGTTAAATTTTAAGGGCCGATGTTGATTTTGAATAAAACACAAATTATTTAGGAAGTTATTGTCATTTCTTTTTATTATGATAATATTGGTATGGTTCAATTATTTGTAAAAAAAAATAACGGCTAAATGGCCACCGCGACCTAGGCGGCACAATTCAATCCGATGGTCCAAATTTTCAATGACAATATTGATGTTCAATTGTTGAGCACAATGATGAGTATAGGTTGACTGCTTTTTTGCCACACTATCGCGAAAAATAACAATTTTTTCTGTTTTCGAACTAAGAATGCATTCACAGATGTTTTCACATTTCATGTTTTGCTGAAATTTAAATATTTTTTACATTCTCACGATTGTGGACGAATTCGAACGATTATGTTGACCAAAAGAATGCATTTTGATTTAAACGCCAATTTTTTAAAATAGTTGTGGTTCTCATTCAACAAAGGTCCTTAAAATTTAACCACCCTTTATTTATGTAGTACAAATTATTGCTTCTAGATATCGCAAAATTCATTTTGATTTAAAAATGCGTAAAAATACGCTGTATTTGCAAATATTATGAGTTCATGTGGTCCGCAAAACAAACTCGCTAAAGGATTTTGTCGAGTTCTGGAAATCTGAAAATAAGGATAATTTTGTAAACAACGAAATTATGAAACATTACAACAACAACATACATACATACAATCGTGTATACTGGATATAGTAAACGTGGGATCGAATCCCACGAATACTGGTTATTTTATTTTTTATTTATTTCTTAATTTAATATATTATTTATATTTTTATTATTATTTTATTATTATTTATTTTTAATTTTTTTTAATTTTTTTTTGTTTTGTTTTATATTTATCTATATATATAAAAGTGAAACTCTGTGTGTGTGTGTGTGTGTGTGTTAGCTATAGACTCCGAAACTGTAAAACCGATCGGACTCAAACTTTGGCAAGTTGTTGGACACATACCAGGGAGTGTTTATGGTTAGAAAAAAGTGGGCGGGGCCACGCCCATAAAAATTAGTTATCAGTTTAAGCTACTTGCACTTGACCGATTTTTCTGAAACTTTGCACACATTTCGAGCTGTCATGACTAAATAATTTCGTGATAAGAAAAGTGGGCGGGGCCACGCCCCTTAAAAAGTTTTAATATTGAGGTACTTGCACTGGACCGATTTTTCTGAAACTTTGCACACATACTAAGCTATGATAACCATATAATTTCCTGATTAAAAAAGTGGGCAGGGCCACGCCCATAAAAAAAGCTTATAATTTTGAGGTACTTGCACCAGACCGATTTTTCTGAAACTTTGCACACATATTGAGCTGTCATGACTAAATAATTTCGTGGCCAGAAAAGTGGGCAGGGCCACGCCCATAAAAGCAATTATAATTTTTAGGAACTTGCACTGGTCCGATATTTCTGAAACTTTGCACACATATTGAGCTGTTATGACTTTACAATTTCGTGATTAGAAAAGTGGGAAATGCCACGCCCATAAAAAAATTATAATTTTTAGGTTTTTGCACTTGATATTCAATTAAAAAATAGAATGCATTTCGATTCATTAAGGGGCGTAGCAACGCGCGCCGGGTTTGGCTAGTTACATATATTTCAATTATTTTTTTTTAACATACATACGTAAATTTATAATTTTACAATGGGATGTTTTTATGTATGTATGTTTTTTATATGTATGTAATGTAATGCAGTTTTATTTCCCAGCCGGGGTAAAGCTCAATCTGTCCACGGGTGGCTTACAAAGGTCTGCTTCCTTTGAGAATAATAAAACTCTAAGTTGTTAGTTGGTTTGAAAAAATCACAGTTCTGTAGTAAGGAAACCCTTGTTTGAATTGCCAATGGTTACCGGGGGAAGTCCGAAATATGAATTCGTATTTAGACGAATGCCCGCCGAATGCTTTAGATATGGATATGAGGGATTGCGAGTTGGAACTACGACGACTATAAGGAAAATGCGGTAGGCCTTATATTCGGTAACAACAGATTACGGTATTATGACGGATATGGTATTCCTTGTGGTCGGCTACGAGTTAGTTTCGATAACGAACAAAAGAAGGATTCGGGCCTTGTATTCGGCTACGGTAAAAATACGAGTTAGTTTTTGACAACGAACACAAGGAAAATTCGGAGGGCCTTGTATTCGGCTACGGTAAGAATATGAGTTAGTGTTGACAAACGAAAACAAGGAAAATTCGAAGGGCCTTGTATTCGGCTACGGTAAAATACGAGTTAGTTTTGACAACGAACACAAGGAAAATTCGGAGGGCCTTGTATTCGGCTATGGTAAAAATACGAGTTAGTTTCGACAACGAACACAAGGAAAATTCGGAGGGCCTTGTATTCGGCTACGGTAAAAATACGAGTTAGTTTGACAACGAACACAAGGAAAATTCGGAGGGCCTTGTATTCGGCTACGATAAAAATACGAGTTAGTTTCGACCAACGAACACAAGGAAAATTCGGAGGGCCTTGTATTCGGCTACGGTAAAAATACGAGTTAGTTTTGACAACGAACACAAGGAAAATTCGGAGGGCCTTGTATTCGGCTATGGTAAAAATACGAGTTAGTTTCGACAACGAACACAAGGAAAATTCGGAGGGCCTTGTATTCGGCTACGGTAAAAATACGAGTTAGTGTTGACAAACGAACACAAGGAAAATTCGGAGGGCCTTGTATTCGGCTACGGTAAAAGATACGAGTTAGTCTCGGCTACAATCAACATACAAGTTAGTTTCTATCTACAGTGCACGTGTGTGGGAACAGATATCGGCACAATTTCGGGTCGTACTTTAAAGGGCCAATTCAAAGTACCACACGAGCGATGTCGGTAGCTGCTCTCCTCTTCCTTAAAACTTTGACGGTTTATACTAAACTTGTTATAAACCCAATGAGAATTATAAGTAATATTTTATATTATTATGGGTATCTAAGTACAATTTGTAATGGCACGTTACATTCCCCTCTTTCTTTCCCAAAAAAAAAAATTTTATTATTTTTTTTTTTTTTTTTTTTTATTTATTTTTTTTTTTTTTTATTTTTTTTTTTTTTTATTTTTTTTTATTTTTTTTTAATATACATGTATGTTAACAAAAGAAAATTTTAGGTGTGAAGGGACCATGTCTTCTCCTTGCCCTGGCAGCGAAGCCTGACTATACCGTTCTTAATACGGGCCTCTACTTTGGGTCTTCCTTTTGGATAAATTACCCAGGTTCTGTTCTTTTTACCATTATCAGCTTTGATCTCTATGCCCTTAAAGAAGTCGGATTCATCCTGATCTTCCTCTTCGCTTAGTTCAGGTGTGCTGAGCGTAAGAATATCATTGCGCCAATCCTCCTCTTCCTGCCACATTTTGTCGTTCTGTCGAGTCTCTTCTTCGGTCACCTGTTGGGCCCAACTTAACTCTGGGTCTATTGGAGAAGATTCTAAGTTTGGCATTGACGACGTTGATGATAACAATAAAGGTGCCAGTGGTGGTATGGCCGTTAGCTCGGAGGGTGTGGGCGTTTTTGGCTTAGTATCACTTCGGAACGAAAGTGGAGCTAAACTAGGTGGACCACCAATTACGGTGTTCACCGGATTTATCTTTTGTTCCCAAATTTTCCTAGCTACTCGGTCTATCATTGCGTTCCCTGATCTAGCAACCGGTGCAGTTTCAACTGTCTGTATTTTAGGCCGCGCCTCGAAAGGAGGAATAAAATTCTGCACACGTTTGGGCATAGTCGTTTGTCTCAAATAGGATTTAATTTTCCCCGGAGCAATTGGTCTTGTCTGCTTGCGATTCATTGTTATACTGTCTTACTTCCTTTTGAAATGTCGCCTTTTATACTTTCCTTCAAACTTATACTAAGATTTTTATGTTAATATTAATTTCGTTCATGGTATGGTTTTAAATCTTGCACGTGTACTCTTTGTTGTTTTCCCTTGTCAGTTTTCAACACATAAATATTTTGAGAGATCTTTCTGATAATTGGGTGTGGCCCAGAAAATTTTGGTGCAAGTTTGCTAGCAACGTAGTCTGCCGCAGAGGATAACACGTGTTCGCGTTTGAAAACTAGATCTCCGATGGTGGGCTGCCACTGGCGATGGCGCAGATCATAGTAGCGTTTCTGTGTTTGTGATGCTTTTGTGATGAGCTGCTGAATATATTTCCATTCTGTTGGTCCCGGAGGTTTCGGTTGTGTGTAGCTCGGGACTTCGCCTTCGTTTATCAGCTGACCTGGGGGAATAAGGTTTCTTCCAAACAAAATTTCTGCTGGGGAATGTTTCGTGGTTTCATGATTTGCCGTATTAATAGCAAATGCGACCTCGTTGATCAGGGTGTCCCATCGTCGGTGATTATTGTCGCTATTCTGGGAAATCAGCGTTTTAATCACTCGGTTGGTTCTTTCTGTCGGGTTTTCCTGCGGGGTATAGGGTGCAGTGAGCCGATGTTCGATACCACATTCGGAAAGAAACGCTTGAGTCGCCCTACTGACAAACTGGGAGCCATTATCGGAAACAATAATTTTCGGACAACCAAATCGGTAAATTATTCGTTCTTTTAACGCTGTAATTACCGCATTTGCTGTTGCGTTTCGCAAAGGGATCAGCTCCACCCAGCGACTAAATTTGTCAACCAGCACCAACAACCAGCTTCGTCCCGACGATGAGCGGGGTAAAGGTCCGATAAAGTCCATACAAACTATCTCCCAAGGTCGTGAGTTTGCCATTGTTGTCATTAAACCTGCCCTCTTCTTTTGTTCGACTTTATACCGGCAACAAGTCAGACATGATCGAACATAGTGTCGAATATCACGCACCATCCCGGGCCAATAATAATTTTCTTGTGCTCTTTTGACGGTTTTATGCGTTCCCAAATGTCCTGCAGTCGGTACATCGTGTACCTCTTTCAACACCCGCTCGACTTCATTCGGTCTTACGCATAGTTTCCATTCAGGTGTACTGGATGTAGTCGATTTCCGAGTAAAATGTCGGAACAGTCGTCCCTTAATTTCCTGGTAGTCGGGAAGTTGTTGATCATGCGACCTGATTTGATTTATTTTCTTACCGTACCAACTATTCTCATCGGCAGTTAGTGCAGCCAGTGGGTCAGCTGGAATTTCCGAGGCTAAGGGGCTTCTAGATAGAGCGTCGGCAACAACATTGAGTTTACCGCGTCGGTACTCTATCTCAAAGTCGTATTGTTGAACTTCTAAAGCCCAACGTGCTAAACGTCCCGAAGGGTTCTGAAGGGTATGTAACCACTTCAATGATTGGTGATCGGTAATAACCGTAAAGTGATATCCTTCTAGATAGGGCCTCATTTTCCGAATAGCCCATAAAACAGCTAGACATTCTTGTTCGGTCGCTGAATACTTCCGTTCTAAATCGTTCAACGTCCTGCTGGCGTAAGCTATAACCCTTTCTTGCTCTCCGTGACGTTGAAACAGTACGGCTCCAAGTCCTTCTTTGCTTGCATCAGTTTGCAAAAAAAATGGTAATTCGAAGTTCGGACAACTCAGGATAGGAGCTTCGGTCAGTCGTTTTTTGAGATTCACGAATGCTTGCTCCTGTTCGTGTCCCCACTGCCACGGATTTCTTTTCTTAAGCAGCCGAGTCATGGGTTCCACTACGGTCGAAAAATCTGCGATAAAACGTCTATACCATGAAGCGACACCGAGGACTCTTCTCAATTCTCGAATATTCTTTGGGGCTTCCATACCCATTATTGCCTCAATTTTTCCCGGATCCGTGTGAATACCCTCCGAGCAAACTACGTGTCCCAGATATTTTAAACTTGTGCGCACGAATTCGCACTTGTCAAAATTGATTTGTAAGTTGGCCTCCAGAAGTCGGGTGAAAACCGTCTGAAGCGTTTTCAGATGTTCGTGGAACGTTTGTCCTAACACAATTATGTCATCTAAATACGCGAAGACACGTGGGTGTAAGTCGGGACCGATGACTTTATCCAGAATTCGTTGAAACGTGGTGGGGGCAGAGTGAAGACCAAACGGCATGACCTTCCACTGAAACAAACCTCGTCCTGGTACTGTGAAGGCGGTATATTGCCTACTCTTATGAGCAAGTGGTATCTGCCAGTAACCATTCTTCAAATCAATAGTGGATATGAATTTTGAATCTCGTAACTGGTCCAGTATTGAGTTGATTTGTGGTAGGGGGTATGCATCCGGTTCAGCTGCTGCATTTATCTGACGGAAATCGATGCACATGCGCCATGTCCCTTGTTTTTTCCGGACCAACACTACGGGCGAGCTATACGGGCTGTACGATGTTTCAATGCGGTCCATGGCTAGAAGTTCGTCAACTTCCTTGTCAATAATCGTTTGCATTGCTGGATTCCGGGGATAGTAGCGTTGTTTAATCGGGCGTTCGTGTCTCATATGTATAATATGTTGACCAGCATTGCAAGGACCTCGAATAGCCTCAAAGGATGCCTTCGCAGTAGCTAATGTAGTCTCTAACTGGTGTTCTTCTTGCGGATTCAAGAATTCCCGCGAATTAATAGAATGCAGCATACCAGACGATTTGGAATGGTTAGCAATATTGGCCTGGAGCTTCGTCCCATTAATTATCAACTGAGCTTGATTTCGGTGCAAAAAATCCATCCCCAGAATCATAGGTTCGCAAGGCTGTCCAGAGCCGAAGCTAATAATTTTGTTGAATTACCATTGACAATTACGGTTATCGGGTAGACATCGACGCTGGATATGCATGACCTGTCGGCTAGTTGTATTGTCCTTTGATATTTTCGGGGTGACACTCTACGAGCCTCCAATATCTGTCGTACTGCTTGGCCGATGTAGGTTAGAGTAGAGCCGGTGTCTACAAGTGCTCGTATAGGGTTATCACATATGACGACGGTCATGTAGTACCGATTGTCCGGGTCATCCCCAAAAAGGACCTGTTTATTACAACTACATTTGTAGGATATGACGTCGTCCTTTCCACATCGGGAGCAAAATATTCGCTGTTGGTTCGGACATTGTGTTCGACGGTGACCTTTCTGCTTACATCGCCAGCAATGGGAATGACGTTGATAGGCTTCAATACAGTGGTTAGGTTGTGGTTTCCCTTGTCTTAAGTCTTCCTTTCGGATGAGTTCATACTCATCGGTCCACTCTATTAGTTCATCCAGGGAACGGAAGTCACCGCGGCGTACATATAATTTGTATTCACACCGTAGGCCATCATATATGCGATCAATGTGACTATTATTACGAAGTTCCGGATGTTGCCGAATAAGAGACTGCATTGACATGATGTAGTCTTTTGCCCTCTCTTTTTGACCCTGCTTCTTATGGTATATGTATTCCTCTAACTGGGCCAGATATCGCTTCGGTAAGAAGAATCTAGTGGCTTTCTCCTTGAATTCCTCCCAGGAATGAATTTCGTCCCGTTTGACGCGGTACCATTGTAAAGCCTTATGTTTTAAAATTTCTAGCAACGATAAGAGTAAGCGGCTTCGGTCAAAACCATAGCATTCCGCTAACTCTTCTAGTCGCTCCACAAACTCCATAAAGTAATCCCCTCCTTCATATGTAAGTTCCCATTTTCGAACTGTGGTCATAACCTCAGCGTCGGTTGGTACAGACTGTCTGAGATTATGATTATGACTAGTGGGTACCTGAAGAGATACAACCTCCGAGGAATTGCTTAGAATCGGCTGTTTTTCCTCATTTAAAATTTCCTCCTCCAATGAACGAAGTAAGTTCTCTGTCGAAGCTCTCTGTCTTTTATTTTGAATAAGCTCGCTAAGTTGTCTTCTTAGCCCGTCAACGGTTGCCTTGTTGGTAACAGAGATGCCATGCGCTCGACATACTTCGATCAGCTTATCCTTCCGTAAAAGGTAAATCCAGCTCAACGAGCTAGTTTGTAAAGTATTCTGGCTTACTTGGGTTTCATTACTGTGTAAATGACCTGATCCAAATTCGTTGGTGGTTGTTGTCGTAGTTTTTCCACAAGATACGTCTTTGGAATTAGGTCCCTGCTCGGGCGCCATTTTGTAATGCAGTTTTATTTCCCAGCCGGGGTAAAGCTCAATCTGTCCACGGGTGGCTTACAAAGGTCTGCTTCCTTTGAGAATAATAAAACTCTAAGTTGTTAGTTGGTTTGAAAAAATCACAGTTCTGTAGTAAGGAAACCCTTGTTTGAATTGCCAATGGTTACCGGGGGAAGTCCGAAATATGAATTCGTATTTAGACGAATGCCCGCCGAATGCTTTAGATATGGATATGAGGGATTGCGAGTTGGAACTACGACGACTATAAGGAAAATGCGGTAGGCCTTATATTCGGTAACAACAGATTACGGTATTATGACGGATATGGTAGGCCTTGTGGTCGGCTACGAGTTAGTTTCGATAACGAACAAAAGAAGGATTCGGGCCTTGTATTCGGCTACGGTAAAAATACGAGTTAGTTTTTGACAACGAACACAAGGAAAATTCGGAGGGCCTTGTATTCGGCTACGGTAAGAATATGAGTTAGTGTTGACAAACGAAAACAAGGAAAATTCGAAGGGCCTTGTATTCGGCTACGGTAAAATACGAGTTAGTTTTGACAACGAACACAAGGAAAATTCGGAGGGCCTTGTATTCGGCTATGGTAAAAATACGAGTTAGTTTCGACAACGAACACAAGGAAAATTCGGAGGGCCTTGTATTCGGCTACGGTAAAAATACGAGTTAGTTTGACAACGAACACAAGGAAAATTCGGAGGGCCTTGTATTCGGCTACGATAAAAATACGAGTTAGTTTCGACCAACGAACACAAGGAAAATTCGGAGGGCCTTGTATTCGGCTACGGTAAAAATACGAGTTAGTTTTGACAACGAACACAAGGAAAATTCGGAGGGCCTTGTATTCGGCTATGGTAAAAATACGAGTTAGTTTCGACAACGAACACAAGGAAAATTCGGAGGGCCTTGTATTCGGCTACGGTAAAAATACGAGTTAGTTTTGACCAACGAACACAAGGAAAATTCGGAGGGCCTTGTATTCGGCTACGGTAAAAGATACGAGTTAGTCTCGGCTACAATCAACATACAAGTTAGTTTCTATCTACAGTGCACGTGTGTGGGAACAGATATCGGCACAATTTCGGGTCGTACTTTAAAGGGCCAATTCAAAGTACCACACGAGCGATGTCGGTAGCTGCTCTCCTCTTCCTTAAAACTTTGACGGTTTATACTAAACTTGTTATAAACCCAATGAGAATTATAAGTAATATTTTATATTATTATGGGTATCTAAGTACAATTTGTAATGGCACGTTACATTCCCCTCTTTCTTTCCCAAAAAAAAAAATTTTATTATTTTTTTTTTTTTTTTTTTTTATTTATTTTTTTTTTTTTTTATTTTTTTTTTTTTTTATTTTTTTTTTTTTTTTTTTAATATACATGTATGTTAACAAAAGAAAATTTTAGGTGTGAAGGGACCATGTCTTCTCCTTGCCCTGGCAGCGAAGCCTGACTATACCGTTCTTAATACGGGCCTCTACTTTGGGTCTTCCTTTTGGATAAATTACCCAGGTTCTGTTCTTTTTACCATTATCAGCTTTGATCTCTATGCCCTTAAAGAAGTCGGATTCATCCTGATCTTCCTCTTCGCTTAGTTCAGGTGTGCTGAGCGTAAGAATATCATTGCGCCAATCCTCCTCTTCCTGCCACATTTTGTCGTTCTGTCGAGTCTCTTCTTCGGTCACCTGTTGGGCCCAACTTAACTCTGGGTCTATTGGAGAAGATTCTAAGTTTGGCATTGACGACGTTGATGATAACAATAAAGGTGCCAGTGGTGGTATGGCCGTTAGCTCGGAGGGTGTGGGCGTTTTTGGCTTAGTATCACTTCGGAACGAAAGTGGAGCTAAACTAGGTGGACCACCAATTACGGTGTTCACCGGATTTATCTTTTGTTCCCAAATTTTCCTAGCTACTCGGTCTATCATTGCGTTCCCTGATCTAGCAACCGGTGCAGTTTCAACTGTCTGTATTTTAGGCCGCGCCTCGAAAGGAGGAATAAAATTCTGCACACGTTTGGGCATAGTCGTTTGTCTCAAATAGGATTTAATTTTCCCCGGAGCAATTGGTCTTGTCTGCTTGCGATTCATTGTTATACTGTCTTACTTCCTTTTGAAATGTCGCCTTTTATACTTTCCTTCAAACTTATACTAAGATTTTTATGTTAATATTAATTTCGTTCATGGTATGGTTTTAAATCTTGCACGTGTACTCTTTGTTGTTTTCCCTTGTCAGTTTTCAACACATAAATATTTTGAGAGATCTTTCTGATAATTGGGTGTGGCCCAGAAAATTTTGGTGCAAGTTTGCTAGCAACGTAGTCTGCCGCAGAGGATAACACGTGTTCGCGTTTGAAAACTAGATCTCCGATGGTGGGCTGCCACTGGCGATGGCGCAGATCATAGTAGCGTTTCTGTGTTTGTGATGCTTTTGTGATGAGCTGCTGAATATATTTCCATTCTGTTGGTCCCGGAGGTTTCGGTTGTGTGTAGCTCGGGACTTCGCCTTCGTTTATCAGCTGACCTGGGGGAATAAGGTTTCTTCCAAACAAAATTTCTGCTGGGGAATGTTTCGTGGTTTCATGATTTGCCGTATTAATAGCAAATGCGACCTCGTTGATCAGGGTGTCCCATCGTCGGTGATTATTGTCGCTATTCTGGGAAATCAGCGTTTTAATCACTCGGTTGGTTCTTTCTGTCGGGTTTTCCTGCGGGGTATAGGGTGCAGTGAGCCGATGTTCGATACCACATTCGGAAAGAAACGCTTGAGTCGCCCTACTGACAAACTGGGAGCCATTATCGGAAACAATAATTTTCGGACAACCAAATCGGTAAATTATTCGTTCTTTTAACGCTGTAATTACCGCATTTGCTGTTGCGTTTCGCAAAGGGATCAGCTCCACCCAGCGACTAAATTTGTCAACCAGCACCAACAACCAGCTTCGTCCCGACGATGAGCGGGGTAAAGGTCCGATAAAGTCCATACAAACTATCTCCCAAGGTCGTGAGTTTGCCATTGTTGTCATTAAACCTGCCCTCTTCTTTTGTTCGACTTTATACCGGCAACAAGTCAGACATGATCGAACATAGTGTCGAATATCACGCACCATCCCGGGCCAATAATAATTTTCTTGTGCTCTTTTGACGGTTTTATGCGTTCCCAAATGTCCTGCAGTCGGTACATCGTGTACCTCTTTCAACACCCGCTCGACTTCATTCGGTCTTACGCATAGTTTCCATTCAGGTGTACTGGATGTAGTCGATTTCCGAGTAAAATGTCGGAACAGTCGTCCCTTAATTTCCTGGTAGTCGGGAAGTTGTTGATCATGCGACCTGATTTGATTTATTTTCTTACCGTACCAACTATTCTCATCGGCAGTTAGTGCAGCCAGTGGGTCAGCTGGAATTTCCGAGGCTAAGGGGCTTCTAGATAGAGCGTCGGCAACAACATTGAGTTTACCGCGTCGGTACTCTATCTCAAAGTCGTATTGTTGAACTTCTAAAGCCCAACGTGCTAAACGTCCCGAAGGGTTCTGAAGGGTATGTAACCACTTCAATGATTGGTGATCGGTAATAACCGTAAAGTGATATCCTTCTAGATAGGGCCTCATTTTCCGAATAGCCCATAAAACAGCTAGACATTCTTGTTCGGTCGCTGAATACTTCCGTTCTAAATCGTTCAACGTCCTGCTGGCGTAAGCTATAACCCTTTCTTGCTCTCCGTGACGTTGAAACAGTACGGCTCCAAGTCCTTCTTTGCTTGCATCAGTTTGCAAAAAAAATGGTAATTCGAAGTTCGGACAACTCAGGATAGGAGCTTCGGTCAGTCGTTTTTTGAGATTCACGAATGCTTGCTCCTGTTCGTGTCCCCACTGCCACGGATTTCTTTTCTTAAGCAGCCGAGTCATGGGTTCCACTACGGTCGAAAAATCTGCGATAAAACGTCTATACCATGAAGCGACACCGAGGACTCTTCTCAATTCTCGAATATTCTTTGGGGCTTCCATACCCATTATTGCCTCAATTTTTCCCGGATCCGTGTGAATACCCTCCGAGCAAACTACGTGTCCCAGATATTTTAAACTTGTGCGCACGAATTCGCACTTGTCAAAATTGATTTGTAAGTTGGCCTCCAGAAGTCGGGTGAAAACCGTCTGAAGCGTTTTCAGATGTTCGTGGAACGTTTGTCCTAACACAATTATGTCATCTAAATACGCGAAGACACGTGGGTGTAAGTCGGGACCGATGACTTTATCCAGAATTCGTTGAAACGTGGTGGGGGCAGAGTGAAGACCAAACGGCATGACCTTCCACTGAAACAAACCTCGTCCTGGTACTGTGAAGGCGGTATATTGCCTACTCTTATGAGCAAGTGGTATCTGCCAGTAACCATTCTTCAAATCAATAGTGGATATGAATTTTGAATCTCGTAACTGGTCCAGTATTGAGTTGATTTGTGGTAGGGGGTATGCATCCGGTTCAGCTGCTGCATTTATCTGACGGAAATCGATGCACATGCGCCATGTCCCTTGTTTTTTCCGGACCAACACTACGGGCGAGCTATACGGGCTGTACGATGTTTCAATGCGGTCCATGGCTAGAAGTTCGTCAACTTCCTTGTCAATAATCGTTTGCATTGCTGGATTCCGGGGATAGTAGCGTTGTTTAATCGGGCGTTCGTGTCTCATATGTATAATATGTTGACCAGCATTGCAAGGACCTCGAATAGCCTCAAAGGATGCCTTCGCAGTAGCTAATGTAGTCTCTAACTGGTGTTCTTCTTGCGGATTCAAGAATTCCCGCGAATTAATAGAATGCAGCATACCAGACGATTTGGAATGGTTAGCAATATTGGCCTGGAGCTTCGTCCCATTAATTATCAACTGAGCTTGATTTCGGTGCAAAAAATCCATCCCCAGAATCATAGGTTCGCAAGGCTGTCCAGAGCCGAAGCTAATAATTTTGTTGAATTACCATTGACAATTACGGTTATCGGGTAGACATCGACGCTGGATATGCATGACCTGTCGGCTAGTTGTATTGTCCTTTGATATTTTCGGGGTGACACTCTACGAGCCTCCAATATCTGTCGTACTGCTTGGCCGATGTAGGTTAGAGTAGAGCCGGTGTCTACAAGTGCTCGTATAGGGTTATCACATATGACGACGGTCATGTAGTACCGATTGTCCGGGTCATCCCCAAAAAGGACCTGTTTATTACAACTACATTTGTAGGATATGACGTCGTCCTTTCCACATCGGGAGCAAAATATTCGCTGTTGGTTCGGACATTGTGTTCGACGGTGACCTTTCTGCTTACATCGCCAGCAATGGGAATGACGTTGATAGGCTTCAATACAGTGGTTAGGTTGTGGTTTCCCTTGTCTTAAGTCTTCCTTTCGGATGAGTTCATACTCATCGGTCCACTCTATTAGTTCATCCAGGGAACGGAAGTCACCGCGGCGTACATATAATTTGTAATCACACCGTAGGCCATCATATATGCGATCAATGTGACTATTATTACGAAGTTCCGGATGTTGCCGAATAAGAGACTGCATTGACATGATGTAGTCTTTTGCCCTCTCTTTTTGACCCTGCTTCTTATGGTATATGTATTCCTCTAACTGGGCCAGATATCGCTTCGGTAAGAAGAATCTAGTGGCTTTCTCCTTGAATTCCTCCCAGGAATGAATTTCGTCCCGTTTGACGCGGTACCATTGTAAAGCCTTATGTTTTAAAATTTCTAGCAACGATAAGAGTAAGCGGCTTCGGTCAAAACCATAGCATTCCGCTAACTCTTCTAGTCGCTCCACAAACTCCATAAAGTAATCCCCTCCTTCATATGTAAGTTCCCATTTTCGAACTGTGGTCATAACCTCAGCGTCGGTTGGTACAGACTGTCTGAGATTATGATTATGACTAGTGGGTACCTGAAGAGATACAACCTCCGAGGAATTGCTTAGAATCGGCTGTTTTTCCTCATTTAAAATTTCCTCCTCCAATGAACGAAGTAAGTTCTCTGTCGAAGCTCTCTGTCTTTTATTTTGAATAAGCTCGCTAAGTTGTCTTCTTAGCCCGTCAACGGTTGCCTTGTTGGTAACAGAGATGCCATGCGCTCGACATACTTCGATCAGCTTATCCTTCCGTAAAAGGTAAATCCAGCTCAACGAGCTAGTTTGTAAAGTATTCTGGCTTACTTGGGTTTCATTACTGTGTAAATGACCTGATCCAAATTCGTTGGTGGTTGTTGTCGTAGTTTTTCCACAAGATACGTCTTTGGAATTAGGTCCCTGCTCGGGCGCCATTTTGTAATGCAGTTTTATTTCCCAGCCGGGGTAAAGCTCAATCTGTCCACGGGTGGCTTACAAAGGTCTGCTTCCTTTGAGAATAATAAAACTCTAAGTTGTTAGTTGGTTTGAAAAAATCACAGTTCTGTAGTAAGGAAACCCTTGTTTGAATTGCCAATGGTTACCGGGGGAAGTCCGAAATATGAATTCGTATTTAGACGAATGCCCGCCGAATGCTTTAGATATGGATATGAGGGATTGCGAGTTGGAACTACGACGACTATAAGGAAAATGCGGTAGGCCTTATATTCGGTAACAACAGATTACGGTATTATGACGGATATGGTAGGCCTTGTGGTCGGCTACGAGTTAGTTTCGATAACGAACAAAAGAAGGATTCGGGCCTTGTATTCGGCTACGGTAAAAATACGAGTTAGTTTTTGACAACGAACACAAGGAAAATTCGGAGGGCCTTGTATTCGGCTACGGTAAGAATATGAGTTAGTGTTGACAAACGAAAACAAGGAAAATTCGAAGGGCCTTGTATTCGGCTACGGTAAAATACGAGTTAGTTTTGACAACGAACACAAGGAAAATTCGGAGGGCCTTGTATTCGGCTATGGTAAAAATACGAGTTAGTTTCGACAACGAACACAAGGAAAATTCGGAGGGCCTTGTATTCGGCTACGGTAAAAATACGAGTTAGTTTGACAACGAACACAAGGAAAATTCGGAGGGCCTTGTATTCGGCTACGATAAAAATACGAGTTAGTTTCGACCAACGAACACAAGGAAAATTCGGAGGGCCTTGTATTCGGCTACGGTAAAAATACGAGTTAGTTTTGACAACGAACACAAGGAAAATTCGGAGGGCCTTGTATTCGGCTATGGTAAAAATACGAGTTAGTTTCGACAACGAACACAAGGAAAATTCGGAGGGCCTTGTATTCGGCTACGGTAAAAATACGAGTTAGTTTTGACCAACGAACACAAGGAAAATTCGGAGGGCCTTGTATTCGGCTACGGTAAAAGATACGAGTTAGTCTCGGCTACAATCAACATACAAGTTAGTTTCTATCTACAGTGCACGTGTGTGGGAACAGATATCGGCACAATTTCGGGTCGTACTTTAAAGGGCCAATTCAAAGTACCACACGAGCGATGTCGGTAGCTGCTCTCCTCTTCCTTAAAACTTTGACGGTTTATACTAAACTTGTTATAAACCCAATGAGAATTATAAGTAATATTTTATATTATTATGGGTATCTAAGTACAATTTGTAATGGCACGTTACAGTACGTATTTCATATGGGATGAATGGTGATACAACTACTTTTATTGCATGACTACTCTAGCCATCAGTAAGATAGCGAAAGCAACAGATGATTGTTTCACAATCAATGTTGAGATTGGTGTCAACTTTGAAATTTTTAAAAGCATCAACAGATCAAAAACGCGTTGTTTTTAAAAACATTCAGTTTTTTTTGGTTCTAGTCCGATTAATGAGTGCTGATGATGAAACCGTAGCTAGTTTCGAAAACGCATTCCATTCGGATGGTGTCGGGATAAAGCTTACTTTATCAGCTTATTCTTCCATTATCACAAATAAAAAAATTTAATTTCTTCGCATAGAAGAATTAAAAATGCATGAACTCAAGCCAGTAACAAATAAATATTGATATTATGCTCTGTGTTCTTATATTTTGTAACTCCTAATTTTTATTCGTTAAACTTCTTGTTTTAAATTAGTATTTTTAAATTTTACTCAAGTTTGAGTAAATAAAAATTTTCTTCTTTATACAAAACTTAATTGTATTAATAAAAGATATACTTTTTCAAATTATTCTTTTTATTATTACAATTAAATCTATATACTAAGGTGACCAACTATTTTTTGTTCAAAAAGAGTACACTTTGCAAGTATTTCATAGGTGAAAAAATAAACACACTTAAAAGCATATCAATAAAAAAAGTGTCATAAAATTTGGAAATGTACTTTTGTTTGTTTATTTTTTGACACTTTGGTGATAATTTCCAAGTAACTTGGCTACAAATTTTTTGTTATATGGCATCTCTGACTTTGACATCTTTTACCAAAATGGGAATAAGATGCAAAAAAAACAGTGATTCGGGAGCCATTAATCCAACCATAACTGTTTTACGATTAACAGGGCTGCCAATTTTTTAATTTCAATATTCATCTCTTTTCACAAATGTAATATGACGTTGTTAGAAAAAGAAAAAATTTTGACGTTGTTAGAGTTAGTATCTATAGCTTGGTTTTCACTATGTCATTTTTGTTGTCAAATTGCCCAAATTCTTGGCAATTGTATGAAAACGGGTTGTCATATGGCGTCATATATGTTTGCAGTCAGTTATGCACACAAACTGCCATCTAAACTGACAAATAAGTGAAAACGCCAAATTTCAGTTTGTCAGCAGATATGGCAGCATTTTTTTTCAAAGTAAATTTGACAACAAGTTGTCAATTATTTTTGTTTGTCGTTCGTTATTTTTTTTGTCAGTTTTTAAAATGCAGTGAAAACGCATTTGACGCTAACTGACGAGAATTCATTTGAGGCAGTTTTGGTTGTCATTTCATATGACATAGTGAAAACCAAGCTTATCTATCTAGGTACATAATACGGCCTCTCAATTGTGCCGTTAATGGCAAGCAATATCCGCACGTGAAATTCAAATCACTGTCAAAATAATTTTAAATATTTAATTAATAAAATTTAAATAAAGTAATCTAAAAAAAATGTTTTAGAAATACAGATGAGTATAAAATTATACAAATGAGTACTTTCAGAGTAAAGGATTTGAAAAGAGTACGGATTGCGAAAAAAGAGTACAAAATTCAGTAAATGAGTACAGTTGGTTACCTTATATATACCTATCAAAATATATTTGTCGGAAATAAAAAAAGGGTGTTGTCAAATTTGTGTGGCATATACAAATATATAAACGTTAGTACGACTCATCATACAATATTAAAATGAAATTTAACATACCGTGTATACACAAAAATTGTATGCTAACCCATATGTTGAAATATCATTTGTTGACGTATGATAAATTCAAAAAATTTGGTACTTTCAGCATATCGTGTAAACTACCACATATTCAATATTCTAACAAACACATTTGCTGTTTTTTCAAACCAAAAGAAATTTAACATACATATGCTGATTCAATATACCGTCTAGACTACTTAAGCTTAAGACGTTCTTCTTTTGGCCAACATATTCAATATTCTAACAGAGACATTTGCTGTTATTTTAAAGCAAATGAATATTAGCATACATTTGCTGATTCAACATACCGTCTAGACTCCTAAGCTTATACACTGTAATTGGCTGTGCCGAATCTTTTATACCCACTACCAATTTTGTGTACTTTTAAAGCACAAAATTTATTATTTTGTTATTAACTGTAATCGCTATGGAATAATCTCTTTATACTAAAATATATATCACTTTATTTGTATAACTTCGATATGCTAGTTAAATGTTTTCGTAAATTAAGTCTTTCAATGAAAGTGGGCATGTCAATACAGTTTCTGCTAATAAAAAAATCTGAGATATATCAATATAGTCCTTTATTTTTCCAAAAACTTTGTCCATAAAGCAATTATATGAATTTAAGATACTCTTTTTATATAGGTAGGCATCAAAGTGGGCGTGTCACCTAAATTCTCTGTAATTGACTAGAAGGATATAGCTGCAAATTCCATCGTTATACCTCTAATTTTGTAGGTTAACAGTAGATAAAGTGAAAAATGGGCTTTTTCAATATGGTCCTTTATTATTCCAAAATCTTTATTCATATAGAAATTATATGAATTTGAGATAAAGCGTTATATAGGAGGCGGGCTTAAAAGTGGGCGTGTCACATTTTTTTCCGTTAAAACAAGGCCTTTGAGCAAGAAGCAATGTTTGCAAAATTTCAGAATCGTACATCTAATTTTGTCAGTTTTATTACGTTTTAAATTTTAAATATACCGAAAAATACACTGGCGGTATACATTTTCGCACATTTTGATCCATAACTCCTTTCCTAACGCATAGATTTAAGCAATTTTACGGAAAAAATATTGTTTTTACTCAGGAAATTTATATTCGAAGTTTCGCGACTCTACATTAATGCGTTTGGACACAATTGCATTTTATTCGATGTTGGAAGGACACGGTTTTTTTGGCCTACACTTGTACTACGAGCTATAACTCTTCCTAATATTCCGATTTAGCTCTTTTGAAATACCAAACAAACCTTGCGTATAAAAAATATTCTGGCAAAATTTGAGCCCCCTAGCTTTTTCGGTCCGAACTCTATCGTGCTTTCAACAGACGGACGGCCATAGCTAGATCGGCATAAAATGAAATCCCGGTTCAGAATATATATACTTTACGTGGTCTAAAATGGATATTTCGATGTGTTACAAACGGAATGACAAAATGAATATAACCCATTTTTTTGATGGCAAGTTGTGACGTGGTTATCTTGGTAACCACGCACATATAATATAAGACAATGAATATAATATAATCTGTATAATGTATCGCATACTGTAATTTATAAGTAAATATAATGTAGTGTAATATAATTTAGTATGATAGGAAACCCCTTACTACTACAACCTATAGTGAACACCCGTAATACATGGCCTTTGTTAAACAGGCAACAAACGAGTTTGAATTCTCATTTGGTTTATTCATAAGTATGTATAAGGGTACTAAATTGGATTGTAGTAGGGGCGGTTCAAACAAGACTAGAATTTGCCCAACTTGGTGTTACGTACGTAATACCAACCCCGGACCTCGAATTTATATTTGAGTGCCACTTCACACAGCGGCTCCGGCTGACTGTTTAGGACATAGCGGCTTCGGCTGACTGTTAGAAACACAGCGGCTTCGGCTGACTGTTAGAAACACAGCGGCTTCGGCTGACTGTTAGAAACACAGCGGTTTCGGCTGACTGTTAGAAACACAGCGGCTTCGGCTGACTGTTAGAAACACAGCGGCTTCGGCTGACTGTTAGAAACACAGCGGCTTCGGCTGACTGTTAGAAACACAGCGGCTTCGGCTGACTGTTAGAAACACAGCGGCTTCGGCTGACTGTTAGAAACACAGCGGCTTCGGCTGACTGTTAGAAACACAGCGGTTTCGGCTGACTGTTAGAAACACAGCGGCTTCGGCTGACTGTCAGAAACACAGCGGCTTCGGCTGACTGTTAGAAACACAGCGGTTTCGGCTGACTGTTAGAAACACAGCGGCTTCGGCTGACTGTTAGAAGCACAGCGGCTTCGGCTGACTGTTTCGCCACAGCGGCTTCGGCTGACTGTTTCGCCACAGCGGCTTCGGCTGACTGTTTCGTTAAGGTAGAAGTAAGACGATTGTAGTATTGTAAGAATCGTAGAAATAAGGCGATTGTAGTATTTTACGAAGCGTAGAAATAAGTATTGTAAGAATTAATCATAATCCTGTCCACCGAGTGAGTTCGCCACTTCACGACTTCCGATCTTATTCACCGGGCAACTCACGAATCGGCACCGTTACCGATCCTGACGACCTATTCACCGAACGACTCTAACCGTTACCGATCCTGTCTGCCGTTACCGATCTTATTCACCGAGCGACTCACGATACTTCGTCATAACTTATCCCGCTGCCGAACGATTCTAGCCGCTGCTGATCCAGCTCCCCAGCAACTCCCGACACACCACCATTGTCACAAGTAATTCGTTGTACTTAATGTTTTTGTTATATAAATAAATCGAAACGTATAAATAAAGTAAATTCTATTGTCAACCCCGAATAAGGGTAAATAATTGGTCTTTTATTATACTTAAGGTTCGTGGATCCGTAAGTTGACCTTGGACACGACTGAACTACCTCAGCCTTTGACAAAACCACGTTACAAATGGCGCCCGAGCAGGGACCCGATTCAAAGTCGCAACGCGAAAAAATGGAAACCGTCGCCAACGATGAAGAATCGACCCGAAGCAACGAAAGTGGCAAATGTGATAAGCCGTCCACCAGTCGAAACTTGAGCCAAAGATCTGTCGGCTGGATTTACCTGTTACGAAAAGAACAACTGATTGAGCAGTGTAAGAATGTTGGTATAGCCACGGGTGGATTTACCGTGGGGCATTTACGTAAGCAGTTGGCTGAAAATCTTCGCTTCAAACGCCTAAGGGTCTCGGCTGAGAATATATTGCTGGAGCTGGAAAAAGAAGTTACGACAGCCGAACGGAGTATCGTCCTAGATAACGAAGTCCCAATAACAGTACCTGCCACATCGTCCCATAAACCTGTTTCTGACATTGACATCATGAACATCATTCACCGGTGGGATTTGACATTCTCCGGGGAAACCGACTTGATGGAGTTTCTCGAGCGAATTGAGGAACTGGCCGAGTGCTACCAAGTGCCACGCGATCGTCTTTTACCGTCAATGCTAAGCGTGTTACGAGGCAACGCTCTTAAATGGTACCGAGTAAAGAGAGAGGAAATCCGAACATGGCGGGATTTCAGAGAGGAAATAGGAAAATTTTTCCTCCCTTCGCGATATCTTGCCCAGTTGGCACAGACATTCTACAACAGAAGACAGAACAACCGAGAGCGGGCCAAGGATTATATACTCAATATGCTGACACTCGCTAGACGACATCCTATCTTAGGGAAAAGCAACAATCTGGATCGGATTTACGATGGCTTGCGAACTGAATACAAGTACTACGTCCGACGCACGGATTTCGATAGTTTGGAAAAACTGGTCGTAATGACCGACGAATATGAGGCCTTACGAAAGGAAGACCGTCCGTCCACTTCGTACATGATTACGAACATAGCCTATGAAAGAACAAAACGATGCTGGAGGTGCAAAGGGGTAGGCCACAAGAGAATGACGTGCCACCGCCCTAGACGACTCTTCTGTTCGTACTGTGGTCGGGATGGGACTTTTTCACGAAACTGTGTATGTCATAACCCCGACTCTTTATGCACCGTTAATATGCCGCCATCCAACGACGGCCGTTATTATCTTACAGTCGGGGTTTATAACCGACAAGTCCGAGCACTCGTTGATACAGGTTCATCCCGAACATACATCGGCGGCTCGTTGAAGGCATACCTAGAGGACAAGAAAATCAGTCCCACCAGTATTAATGGTATAGTGCAAATAGCGGGTCAGTCGATAGCAACTTCTCCCGAAGTATTTCACATTCCCATTAACTACCGGAGTTTCGAGATAGGGATACATGCATCGGTGATCCCCAGCCTGGCCGAACCTATGGTATTAGGAATGGATTTTTTGAGGGCCGTAAACATCGAAGTCCGATTAGACAACGAGATACTAACGGCACCTGCAAGTATTACGCCCCTTCGCTGCTCGTCTAACCGTACATTGACCACACGAGGATTCTTATCCGAAGACGAAAACCGAAGGCTAGAAAACCAAAACCTATTTCATCAGAGGAAATTCGATTCAGTGCGAGGATTAAATACCGTCGCCAAGCACGAGAATCGGTTACGGCACACTAATCTCAACAAACAGCGGACCGCTAATACTGAAAAGAAGAAACCGAACCAGAAAAAGAGGAGGAAGAAAGAAAGAAAACACACCATACCAGCCTCCACCAGAAGCTCGTCCAGGAGTCGTAAACAACATCCAGTTGCATCCCCCGATTCACAACGATCAACCAACACCACTCGTATCACTCGTACCAAACTACCCTCAACCGAAATGGGTAGTGACAAACCCGATTACGACCATCCCGGTATCAGAAGAATGTCATATGGCGACCGGCCGACCATTACATTAACCACCGCATTACCATCAGTATCAAAACCAAGTGAAACTACCGGACCGAACACTACAGGCACCGAGCGCACACGATCATCAAACGACCGAAGCATCGCTTCCCCAAAGTGGGGGGGAAATGTGACGTGGTTATCTTGGTAACCACGCACATATAATATAAGACAATGAATATAATATAATCTGTATAATGTATCGCATACTGTAATTTATAAGTAAATATAATGTAGTGTAATATAATTTAGTATGATAGGAAACCCCTTACTACTACAACCTATAGTGAACACCCGTAATACATGGCCTTTGTTAAACAGGCAACAAACGAGTTTGAATTCTCATTTGGTTTATTCATAAGTATGTATAAGGGTACTAAATTGGATTGTAGTAGGGGCGGTTCAAACAAGACTAGAATTTGCCCAACTTGGTGTTACGTACGTAATACCAACCCCGGACCTCGAATTTATATTTGAGTGCCACTTCACACAGCGGCTCCGGCTGACTGTTTAGGACATAGCGGCTTCGGCTGACTGTTAGAAACACAGCGGCTTCGGCTGACTGTTAGAAACACAGCGGCTTCGGCTGACTGTTAGAAACACAGCGGTTTCGGCTGACTGTTAGAAACACAGCGGCTTCGGCTGACTGTTAGAAACACAGCGGCTTCGGCTGACTGTTAGAAACACAGCGGCTTCGGCTGACTGTTAGAAACACAGCGGCTTCGGCTGACTGTTAGAAACACAGCGGCTTCGGCTGACTGTTAGAAACACAGCGGCTTCGGCTGACTGTTAGAAACACAGCGGTTTCGGCTGACTGTTAGAAACACAGCGGCTTCGGCTGACTGTCAGAAACACAGCGGCTTCGGCTGACTGTTAGAAACACAGCGGTTTCGGCTGACTGTTAGAAACACAGCGGCTTCGGCTGACTGTTAGAAGCACAGCGGCTTCGGCTGACTGTTTCGCCACAGCGGCTTCGGCTGACTGTTTCGCCACAGCGGCTTCGGCTGACTGTTTCGTTAAGGTAGAAGTAAGACGATTGTAGTATTGTAAGAATCGTAGAAATAAGGCGATTGTAGTATTTTACGAAGCGTAGAAATAAGTATTGTAAGAATTAATCATAATCCTGTCCACCGAGTGAGTTCGCCACTTCACGACTTCCGATCTTATTCACCGGGCAACTCACGAATCGGCACCGTTACCGATCCTGACGACCTATTCACCGAACGACTCTAACCGTTACCGATCCTGTCTGCCGTTACCGATCTTATTCACCGAGCGACTCACGATACTTCGTCATAACTTATCCCGCTGCCGAACGATTCTAGCCGCTGCTGATCCAGCTCCCCAGCAACTCCCGACACACCACCATTGTCACAAGTAATTCGTTGTACTTAATGTTTTTGTTATATAAATAAATCGAAACGTATAAATAAAGTAAATTCTATTGTCAACCCCGAATAAGGGTAAATAATTGGTCTTTTATTATACTTAAGGTTCGTGGATCCGTAAGTTGACCTTGGACACGACTGAACTACCTCAGCCTTTGACAAAACCACGTTACAAAGTATAAAATGTAACATACATTTACGAACAAGTTCTTTTTGGGTCGCTGATATCATTTTCATTCTCATCCTGAATCAATAGTCCCTAATTTTAAAATTCTATCTTCAAAAACGTACAAAATGCAAAAAGATCCAGAAAAATACAAAAAAGTACCTTTTAGAGCACCCATAAAATTTTCAGTCTCATCTCATCAATAACTTTAGTTGCTTAAATGTAGAAAGAACAAAAATTACCATAGAAATGCGCAGAAGTAGCTTTTTCGCAGCCGATAACTTTTTCTGTGTAGTCACTTACATATATCAAAATAATAGCCTTATAAACGTAGAAAATACAAAAAGGACCATCAATTGTATTTCAATCGCTCATTTCATTTTCAGTTTCTAGCTGCATAAACATAGAAAATCCAAAAAGTACCATAAAAATTCAAATCTTAACTTAAACCAAAAGTCCTTAATTTAAAAAATCTAGATTCATAATCGTAGTAAATACAAAAATTACTAGAAAATACGAATAAATCTTTTTTTGATCAACCAAACATTTTCAGTCTTACTTGAATCAGTTTCTAACTTTTATATATGAAAAATACAAAAATTAACATAAAAAACACCTTTTGGGTCGTCCATATCATTTCTCAACTTGAATCAAAATACCTAATTTCAAAACATCGTATTCATAAACTAAGAAAATAAATAAATAAATAATATTTAAATAAATAAAAGGACCTTAAGCTTAAAAAACTATTAAACATATATTATTATAAAAGGTCAAAGAACCCAATAATTATTAATAAAAAGTGAGCAGGAAAAGAAAATAAAATTCAAGAATATTTTTTAATAATTTCAAGAAGAACCATCAAATTAGATCATTAATCAATAGATTCAAGAGTATTAGGGATAAGGTGATTAGGACGAAATCTACAATAACTTTTCTAATCAAATGCAGGAATGCAGGGATAATTCCAAAGTTTATTTCAAATTCAACAAAGAATGTTCCCGGAATTTTTAATACAAAGAGATTTCCAAGAATTCAGCGGAGTATTAGCAGCTTTACCACAAATTTTCACACCAAAATTTTAAAATTAACTATTAAAGAAAAACATGAGTTACTGAAACATTTTCAAAGTGAGTTGGTGATCATAGAAGGTAATTTAATATAATTTTTAAGAACTGAGGATATGCAGAGTTTTTTACAATATGAAGATAGATTGTCATCTTCTTATAATAGAAAGATTAAGAATTTACATATAAGGAAATTTAGTTGTTTGCAGAATGTACAAAGTAAGGAATTTGGTATTAAGTTTAATAGGAAATGGTTTATTAACAAGACTGACTTAGATATACCAGATGAAGTACAATGGACTCTTTCACTTGGGCATAAACATGCTTTACCTATAAGAAAGGAGGAATTTCCTATGTTAAGTATTATAACTGAAGGGGAGGATTTTATACAGACTTTACAAGATAAGGAAGAACAGGAAATAGCTAGGACAAAATTAACAACAATCGTTGATAGTCATTTAAAAGGATGAAATTAAATAATAAGGATAAATTTATAATGAATAGGGTTAATGTTACCAGAAATTACTTAAGGACTAATAGGGATTTACTTATTTTAGAAGCAGATAAAGGTAACACAACTGTAGCTTTAATGAGGGAAGATTATATCATGAGAATGGAGAATATTGTAGGAGATAAGACGAAATATGAATTAGTTAATAAAGATCCTACAAGTAGACTGCAAAAGAAGAATAATGATTTAGTTGAGGAACTTTTTAAACAGAATATAAATACAATTAATGAGAGGAACAAACTTAAGACTAATATTGCTACTGCACCTAGGTTATATGGATTACCGAAAATTCACAAAGAAGATTTTCCTCTTAGACCTATTTGTTCGTTTGTGAATTCTCCATCTTGCGAACTTTGCAAATATATTTCTACCATTTTAAAGAAGGTAACTCAAAATTCAACATATAATGTTAAAGATTCAATACAATTTAAGGAAAGAATTAAAGACCAATGTATTATGAATGGGGAGAAATTAATTTCATTGGATGTAGTTTCATTATTTCCGAGTATACCTGTTGCCTTAGCATTAGAGATAATAGAAGAAAAATGGAGTATTATTGAAGAATACACGATAATAAATAAGGATTTATTTAAACGTATTCTTAGGTTTTGTATTGTGGACAATAGATATTTTCAATATAATGGAAAGATTTTTATGCAACATGAAGGACTTCCTATGGGATCTCCTGCTTCACCAATTGTGGCAGATATAGTTATGGAAAAATTACTAGATTCTTGCATTCAGAAGATGGATATGAAACCAAAATTAATGACTAAATATGTAGATGATCTTTTTTGTATTATGTCTGAAGAGTTTATTGATCAAATGTTACATTTTAAATGATTTTACTTTTTCAATTAAATTTACTATAGAAAAGGAATGTGATTTGAGACTACCCTATTTGGATACATTAGTTAAAAGAAAGGGAAATAAGTTGTTAATAGATTGGTACCAAAAACCCACTGCTTCAGGTAGAATTATAAACTATAATTCTAGCCACAATAGGCAAGTTAAAATTAATACGGCTAGAAATTTTGTAGGAAGGGTATTGAAAATTAGTGATAAAGTTTTTCATAAGAAAAATAAGGTGATTATTAAGGATATACTTATTGACAATGATTTTCCTATTGGACTTATTAATCGATTTATAAATAATTTTAATGAAAGAAGGGAAAATAACTCAGGGAATATAGTTGAACCAAAAATTTATAAATCGTTAACGTATGTGCCAGGGATGTCAGAAAGGTTGAAGAATTCGAAAGTTTTTGATAATAATAGATATGGGACGACTTATAGAATGAATAATACAATAGGTAGATTGTTTAGTAATACTAAGGACAAAATACAGAAATGGGATATGTCTAATATCGTATATAAAATACCTTGCGGAGGAAATGATGGGGAAAGTTGTGATAAGGTTTATATAGGAACGACAAAAAATAAACTTAGGACAAGAATTGCTGGACATAAATCTGACCAAAAGTATAGGAATATTTCTTCACAAAAGACAGCATTATCTTCTCACTGTTCCAGTTCTGATCACTTTCCGAACTTTGAAAATGTATCAGTTTTGAGTATTGAAAATAATTATAAACGTAGATATATGTTGGAAATGTTACAGATAACACTGCTCTGCAGCAAAATCCTCCATTTAATAAAACTATGTGGACTATATGGATTTTGACGCGCTGAACTCAAATCCGTTGTCGGTTTTTTTTCCATCAGATCTGAATTTTTTTTATGGGCGTGGCAAATTTTTCCTCCTAAATTAGTCAGGTACGGAAACATATTTCTGAGAGCTACTTATCTTGGAAATAAATAAAGCCATAAACTATAAAAATCGGTTAAAAAATGTAGATTTTATTATCAATTTACCACAGGTTCCCAATATTGTAATGCAACCAGCCTTACATATGATATATGTAACATTTCGTTAGGTGAGCAGGTAATGGAACTAAAGTACAACGGTATTTTACATAGTTCTTGGAATTAATATTTATAACAGTATTTTTCAATTACCTGTGATTTCAAATTAAGAACATTAGGGTAGATTCTGGTATTAATTGTATATATAGAAGCTAATGGGCAATAAGTAAGTCACTTTTAATTTGAATATCGTGCGGTTAAAATCGGCAACAGTAAATAGATCTTATAGAGTACTTTGTTATTGTGTAAAGAAATAAAGCAACTAAAGAATCCACAAACGCTTTCATATTACAAAATGTCAAGGATTTGTAACAAATTTCCAAATTTATTTTGTTACGTTTGCGGCAATCTAACTTTAAGTTCTCAACGGGAGACAATATCTTCCATGATTAAAAATGCTTATTGCCGTTATGTTGGGTTTCCTATCGATGATAGAGATAAAAAATTGGCTGCCGAAAATATGTTGTAGTAGCTGTGGTAAGTCTTTAAGAGGTTGGTTAAAAGGAAGTCATAAGTCTTTATGAAGCCGTTTATGAAGCCAGCGATTTGGAGTGAACCACAAAATCATCAAAATAATTGCTACTTTTGCCATACTATAACACGTGGGTTTACGAAAAAAACAAAAAATAAAGTTACATATCCAAATACTTTATGCGTCAACCGACCAGTTTTCCAGTTTACAAGTACATTTTTACCTCCATTGCCTCCTACAGACGATAAAGAAGATGGGCTTTCTGCAGCAACTGAATCCACTTACGCCAGCATGGGTGTTTCTTCCCATTCATTTGGAAGTCCAACGAGTAAACCTTATTTTCCGAATTAAACTGATATGAATAACTTAGTTTGTAAATCAAGGCTTTAAAAAAACCAAGTCTGAGCTTCTTGCATCCCAATGAAAATAATGGAGTTTGGTGCAAACGGACGTTAACGTCTCTTACTTTCGAAATAAAGAACAACCTTTTTTAATATATTTCAGCAAAGAGGAAGGTTTGATATTTTGCGATAATGCTGATGGACTTTTGAAACAACTGTGTTTCAGTCATAAATCTCAGGATTGGCGGCTTGTTATTAATTCATCCAAGACAAGTTTGAAAGCCGTTTTACTTCACAATGGTAACAAATTTCCATTGGTCCCACTCGCGTATGCAAGAAATATGAAAGAAATCTATTGTAGCATGAATATGATACTACAAAAAATTAAATATTCACATTACTCATGGAATCTGCAGATTTTAAAGTCGTAGCAATGTTAAATGGATTGCAAAGTGGATATACTAAGTTTTATTGCTCCTTATGTGAATGGGATAGCTGCGCAAAAGGAAAACACTACAATGTTAAAATTTGACCGAAAAGAGTAAATTTTATTCCAGGAAAAAAAAGTAGCAGAAGAGCCTTTAAAACAAAAGGAACAAACTCTTCTCTTCATAGAAAGCTGGCCTAATGAAAAATTTTGTCAAAGCAATGAACAAGGATGGTGAAGTCTTTCTATACATTAAGAGCAAATTTCCTAGAATCAGAGATGCTAAAGTAAAAGAAGGCATATTTGTAGGTCCACAAATACGACAGCTTATGAAGGACGAGGTCTTCAGAACAAAATTGAATTATGTGGACAGAAGGGCATGGGCAGTTTAAGCTACTTTTTTATTTTAACAATGTTTCCTAAATAAAAATTAATAATTATTAACAAAATTTTTGTGTTATTTTAAATAAAATAGCCTGTAAATATTTTAATTTTTATTGTAATTTGAAGTTATCTACGGGTGACGACAGGGTAAGTGCTTTAAGCGAGGCGTTGCTACAAAATTACAATCTGGAAATTTTTTTGCTTGTTTTTGTTTTTGTTGTACGAAAATAGATAGAAGTAAAAAGTTGCCATTTATTGATGCTACAAGGCGCTTTGGTGCGCTCACTCTGACCTTGTTTGCTGCATTACACATATTTGGTCAATATTGGGTACCTGCGGTAAATTTACCATAAAATCCACATTTTTTAACCGATTTTTATGGTTTGTGGCTTTTTTTATTTCCAAGACAAGTAGCTCTCAGAAAAAAGTTTAAAATGTTGAAATGTTGCCTTATAATTTTTTTAATTTCATTTTTAAATTGAAAAATATTACGAATTTTGCACGAAAAAATTGTTTTTTCTCCATTAATTTCTAAATAACTCCAAAACGGTAAGAGATAGAGAAAAATTGTATTCCACTAAAATAAAAACAATTTTATTACACATTTTTTGGTGTTTTACTTTTGAAAATCGGATGACTGGTTCTCGAGTTAGGAGGAAATAAGTCTCCGTACCTGACTAATTTAGGGGGGAAAATTTGCCACGCCCATAAAAAAAAATCCCGATCTGATGGAAAAAAACCGACAACGGATTTGAGTTCAGCGCGTCAAAATCCATATAGTCCACATGGTTTAATTAAATGGGAAGACAAAAAATTATTTTTTGCAGAGCAGTGTAATTAATGTACCAACTACACAGAGAATTAATTATAAGGCAGATACGGATAATGTTGCACAGAGTTATAGACATTTAATACATAAGAAATAACACTTATACCTATTCATTTATGTTTATATAATTTCCTTGTTAAGTTTTTTATAAAGAAATTTCATTTTAAATTAATTTTTTAATACATTAAGATAATACTTTATTTATCTACATTTTTTATATTATTTTTTAGTAATATTAATACACTTGTTTTGTTACAACAAAATATTTGTTATCAATACTTTTATACATATATAATTATTGTATCATACGTATGTTACATAACATTATCTGTTAAAAAAATTTTTATATAATATTTGTAATATTCTGTACAAAACCAACATATTTTTATGTTAAAGTATAGACAATAATTTATATAATTCTTATTAATACTTTAATAATTATGAATTTTTGTTATACAAATTTTTTTTCTATTATTACACATATTCTTATAATACTATTAACATTTTTTCAACAATTTTTGTTATAATACTTTTTGTTAATATTTTTATATAAATTGTAATTTTTTGTTATACTACATTTTTGTAAAAATTTTTATGTATGACAAAATGTTTAAAAAAATTGTTTATGTTATTTTCAATTTTGTTAATCAAACTATAAATTTATTTAAAAAATAACAAATATCAAGACACAAATCCAACAAAAAACTAATATATAATAAAAAACGTTTATCCTGATGATGCTACACAAAGAAGTAGCGAAATATTGATCAAATAATATAAAACAAAGCAAAAAGATTTTTTATTATTAAAAGGACCTTAAGCTTAAAAACCTATTAAACATATATTATTATAAAAGGTCAAAGAAACCAATAATTATAAATAAAAAACAAAAATATTTTAATAGACATGATTTAAACGTACCAAACAGTTTTCCCGAATTTCTTCTTTCTACCCTGTTATGATGTAATGTTTAAATTTTTACATATCGTGGATATTTATTTCCAAAATTTTAAGTCTGCTCGCCAAACTTATAGAATACTTTGTCAGTTTCAAGACTTGTGGTTTTTTATTCCTCTTATAATTGCAAATCATTTGGAGCAAAAATGTTTCTTCTTGGTATGATTTGACACCTTTGGACTATTTTTAGTAGCGATACGTGAATTGATCATTTAAAAGCTAACACTAGATACCCTATTGACGAAAAAAAGGAGCAAATTTCAATCCCGGAGGCCATATTTAAAAATTATTTTTAAATATTAAATGTTACGAAATTTGATGTTATATAACCAAATGTTTGGTCATTTCATTAAATTTGTTGTATTTTAGTTTTTAAATAAAGATGTATCTATACCTTAAAGACACTATACATATTTCGACCTTCCTCGAAAACAAATCTGCAAACACGTTTTTATACCCGCCACCAAAAAATTGGTAGGGGTATATTCACTTTGTCATCCCGTTTGTTACACATCCAAATATCCATTTTAGACCCCATAAACTATATATTTTCTGAATCAGGGTTCAATTTTATGACGAGCTATGTTCGCCACCAAAAAATTGGTAGGGGTATATTAATTTTGTCATTCCGTTTGTAACACATCAAAATATCCATTTTAGACCCCATAAAGTATATATTTTCTGAATCAGGGTTCAATTTTATGACGAGCTTTCGCAAGATAGAGGTCGGTCCAAAAAAGTTAGGGAGCTCAAATTTTGCCACAATATTTTCTAAACACAAGGTTTGTTTGATAAATCAAAATATAAGAAGGAGAGTTATAGCTGGTATAATGCAAGAGTAGGTAAAAAAAATCAGTCCTTTCAACATCGACTAAAATGCAATTGTATCCAAACGCATGAGGAAAGAAGTTTTAGATCATAATGTACGAAAATTTATACCGCACAGTGTATTTTTCGGTATATTCAAAATTTAAAACATAATAAAACTGACAAAATTAGTCAAAGGCTTTGCACTATTGGAAAATGAATGTGGCAAATTGAAATACCTGAGTTGAGTTTATTGGCAGAAACTATGTCGTCACGCCTATTATAACGCCCACTTTTCACGTAATACGTTAATGAAATTTAAAAGCTCATAAGATCGACAAATAAGAGGTATGAGGATGAAATTTCGTACATATAGCTTCGAAGTTAATATCATTGTAATGCCAGAAAATGAAGGTGACTCGCTTATTTTAACGCCTACCTCTCTTATAACGCTTTATCTTAAATTCATATCATTTCTGTATGGAAAAAGTTGTAGGGTAATAAAGGACTATATTGAAATATCTCAGTTTTATTTATTAGAAGAAAATATGAAAAAATGACACGCTAACTTTAACAAGCATTTTCATTGAAATGCTAAATATACGAAAATATTTTAATAGCATATCGAAGTTATACAAAAAAACTAATACATATTTTAGTATAAAGAGATTATTCCAGGGACCGTAATAATTATTCCTTTTTTCATAAAAGTCAGATGATAACAGTTATTTTTTGATTTTGATTTTTTCGAGCAAAAATAAAAGTTATTTTTTGATTTTTATTTTTTCGAGCAAAAATAAAAGTTATTTTTTGATTTTTATTTTTTTCGAGCAAAAATAAAAGTTATTTTTTGATTTTGATTTTTTCGAGCCAAAATAAAAGTTATTTTTTGATTTTTATTTTTTCGAGCAAAAATAAAAGTTATTTTTTGATTTTTATTTTTTCAAGCAAAAATAAAAGTAATTTTTTGATTTTTATTTTTTCGAGCAAAAATAAAAGTTATTTTTTGATTTTTATTTTTTTGAGCAACAAAAAAAATTTTTTTTTCTAACGAAATGTACGTGTTACAATAATTAAGTTAATATTAAATATTTATTTTAATGTGCATAAAAAATTCCCATGATGATCACATTTTTTGTGATTTCTCACATTTTTGTATACTATGTATTCTATATCAATGGTTGGCGCTAGTTTGCCTGAGTTACGAAGTCGTTCAGGTATTTAGTAAATCATCCTACATGATTGCTGAAAAGTTTTTAAAACAACCTGAAAAATAACATACATAAAAAATTAAAATCACATTATAATTAATAATTAAAGGCAATAGTTGATAACAAAGTTTGAAAAAGAAATAGTTGTAAATACTAAGCAAAACGAATTGATAAAAATGAGAGGAGTTATTAGGAGCTTTTAGAGTAGTATGTAACAATATTAAACAATCACTGACAATAGATATGAGAAATCTCAAATTCTAGTACAGTGTTATTATTATTTCTTTCATTTGAAAAACTCGTCTTTACCGTTACATTTAAATAATATTTAATATCGAAAAAATAAAAATCAAAAAAATAACTTTTATTTTTGCTCGAAAAAATAAAAATCAAAAAATAACTTTTATTTTTGCTTGAAAAAATAAAAATCAAAAAATAACTTTTATTTTTGCTCGAAAAAATACAAATCAAAAAATAACTTTTATTTTTGCTCGAAAAAATAAAAATCAAAAAATAACTTTTATTTTTGCTCGAAAAAATAAAAATCAAAAAATAACTTTTATTTTTGCTCGAAAAAATAAAAATCAAAAAATAACTTTTATTTTTGCTCGAAAAAATAAAAATCAAAAAAAACTTTTATGTTTGCTCGAAAAAATAAAAACCAAAATTTTAAAAAGCAACATATTTTATGATAGACTAATGCATAAGGATCAATATGGTATACTTGAATCCGTTTTACGACATTTACTTCTAAATGCTTTTTTTGTTATTTTCGGTCCCTGGATTATTCCATATCGATTACAGTTAATAATAAATTTTGTGCTATAAAAGTACACAAAATTGGTGGTGGGTATCAAAAATTCGTCACAGCCGAAGTAGCATCTTACTTGTTTCAAACAATGTTTTGCCTCAGTTCTTAAAACAATACCATACCGCGTTCAATAATATACATATGTATATTCACAATGAATTCATTTACATTCATATATTTTAACCATATGTATTTTCAGATGAAAATAATATTGTTTCTGGTTTTTCAAACACTATGAATTATTGAAAATCCATTATTTACCTTATAACAAATTAAGTGATGAAAATATATATTTCATATTTAAGAAAAAAAAGTTATTTATTGAAGTTTTATTCGCATATGTTCCCCTTATTAGGAAGTTTTAAAAATACATATGTATGTAAGTACGAAGGTAGTATGTTCATTGTTTATTATGTTTACTGTCTACAATACACATAATATGTATGTATGTATATCTACTTGTACAAATATTAATGCTTGCTGAACTGCTACAGAACAACTTTTTTTCTTTTTTTATATTAGCAATGTTATTTTAAACAATGGTTTGTTGTTAGTATGCAGGGTAACCGAAAATTTAATATAGGTATTTTTAAAAATTATTATTAGTTTTATTTTTGTGTTTATTTTTAATTTGTTGCATTAATAAATTATAATTTAATATTGGTATGTTCTTGATTAAATATACATATTTTATTTTGGTAATAATTTGTTCATATGTATATATTTAAAAATCACCAACATTTTTAAATAGAAGATAGTTCAAAGTTTTAATTAATTTTACGTGGATAAATAATGTTGTAGGCTTAAGATTTTAACTTCACTAAACTTTCAAAACATTAAAAAAAAAAAACCTTACAGCTTTGAAGTTATAAAGCTTGATGTCTATAGTATAATAGTATTTTTACTATTAGAAAATCTAACAAACAAATAACTTTAAAATAAAATAAATTTTAAAAGCATTTCTAATATACATCTAATCGTCCTTATTAATTAGTTAATTTTACGACATTAATGCTTAAATATTATTTTGGGCATGTGGACGCAGTGACGTAACATTGAGGTCCAATTTTAACAAAACCTTCGCAGTAAATCATGCTATATGCATTCAATATATGCTTTCAAGTACTTGATCCTTCCTGGTTTATACATCAGACTTTACATATCATACCGAAAAAAATGGAGATCAAATCACTTGAACGACGTAACCAGTTTACAGTTTTTTTTTGCTTATCATTTGGATGTCTCGACAATGACTTGAGGGTTATCATCGCTCCAAAGGCGGCGAGTATTAACCTAGGTACCAGGTGGCTCTGTCAGTAATTTAATTTGACATATCAACATATGTTTTTTCTGAATTTAAAATTTTAACTGTGAGATCACTGTTAAATAACTTTTAGTCTCGAATAGTAGAAAAATGTAGAAAAGTTAGCAGTGCCACGCCCATTAAACGTTTTTATTTTTTTAACCATTTCTGTTAAAGTCATTATTGTCAGACTTCGCAAATACACATAGATCCCATGAGACTACGATATAATGATTAATAAAGCAGGAAGTGCTACACCCATACAAGGTGAATATTTATATTCCAATACTTTTGCCAAACAAATTTTTTTAACTATTTAACAGCTATAAAAATGTGAAGTGCCACAAGATATCTTGGAGGCGAAATTCTGCTTTGATCGACCTGTGCTGATTAAATAATCATCATCGACTCTGTCGATTCTATTAAAGATGTTCTTAGATTCACAAAGCAAATTTTTTTTCCTCCGAAAATGTCAAATTTTGTATTAACAAAGCATTGTATGCGGAAGGTATTGTTTTTCTTTTTTAATTTAAAAAAAAATGCTGCTGAAGCACACCGATTACTCAGCGAAGCTTATGGTGTGATGGTTATTCCGGTTCAAAAGCGTTAATTTTGAAGACAAAAATTGCACTGGCCAGCCAAAAAAAGTTGCCAAAAAATGCTTTTCTTTTGTCAAGCTAATTTTATAAAAATGAATTCAACCCTGAATAAATTAAAATATTAATTTAAACAAAAGATTGGAAAATAAAAATTCAATTACAAAACATTCTCTGGATTCTGGCCACGCAATAAAAAACGAGTAAAAATCAAAAATTGAAAATAAACTAGTTAATATTTTAAGTGTAATTTTTTTACCATCAGGGTACTAAATTTATTTATTCTATTTTTTTAGCCTTAAAGCAAAAAATTAAATAGTATTTATTTGCAAACGCTCACGGTTGTCTGATATTTGTTTAATCGGCGGATGTCAGCTTTATTATTGAAATATTGTTACATTTCCCAAATAAAATAGATTTTTGCATATAAAGGGTGGTTAAATTTTAAGGGCCGATGTTGAATGTGAACCACACTTAAACGTCAAGTTTTTTTCTGCATTTCATTTGACATTTCGTTTAAATTAAAATGCATTTCGTGCACTTCGTGATTCTTTTGGTCAACACAATCGTTCAAAATCGTACACAATCGGGAGAATTGTGAAAAATATTTAAATTTCAGCAAATCAGGTATGTATACAATGTAAAAACATCTTTGAATGCCTTCTTACTTCGTTAAACGGAAAACAATGCGACTTATCATCGTGCCCAACAATTGAACATTGTCATTGAAAATTTGGACAATCGGATGGATTTGTGCCACTGAAGTCGCGGCGCACAGAGGAGTATTTGACCTGAAAAGCTGGCCAAAAAGGCAAAACTGAATTTTAAGAAATCTTAAGAACTAAGTAAATTTTTAAGACTTTCAGTTGCGATTTGTAGCTCTGAGACCTTGCTAAAGTCAGAAAAGTGAAGAAAATTATATGGGATTTAAATGTTTTTTTCGGTTTCTAGATGTTTTTATGATATTTTTTTACGGCTAAACGAATAAAGGTTTCATCAGGCACTTTTCCTTATACATTTATATCGTCATAAACTTTTATGTATTTTGAATTATTGATTTTAACTGTTATTCACATCACTTTATAATGTTAATAATACCTGTCTATAGTTATAAATTTGAAAAATTCTTTATTATCGATAATAGTTATAAGGGAATGTCCCACGCATCCCCATAAAGGATATTTTTATATACCTACTCTACAAAACATTATATGTTAAAAAAATAAATACACGTACCTAATAAGAATAATTATTAAAAGCATTTATCACAAAAATAAGTTTACAAAAAATAAATATAGGTACATAAAAAATACATGGGCACCCAGGTATCAGGCTACCATCCAATTTTCAGAACAAGCTGCCGAGGCCAGAAATAAGCACTTACGATTATATCGTACGAATTATTCGAGGAAATTGAGCAGAAGCGATACAAATCGAGATGTCTTGAATAGGTTATTTCTGAGCAGTGACCCTTTTATAAGCAGCAGTACGTAAAGAGAAAATTAATTAATTAATTAATTAATTAATTAATTAAAAAAATCTTTTTCATCAGAAACCATCACACTTCTTCCTGACACCGATGATGCAGCTAATAAGGATATACATACGACGTAATAATTATTAAGGAATTTTAATTAGTTTAACTTTTCCGTATATTAAGTATTAAATAATATAAAATAAATATAATAAAGCCTTTTTTCATAAAAAAAATACTGTTTCATAAGAGCCTTAAAATTTTCCAAAAAAAATTTTTTTAATTAGACCGTAAATTATAATATGAATGCATGTACATACAGTCTGTAAAGAATGAGTTTAAACCTTTAACATCAACATTTGTTAATTGAGTTTTACTATTTATACCGACTTTTATTCCTTAGGAATGTGGCTTTTGGAAAAATCTTAAAAATTAAAATTTTTGGTTCTTACATTTTTTATAGCATTTTGAAAACAAAAAATTTGACGAATTTTGCAGGAAAATTTTTTTTTTTCGCCATTACATTTTTAATAACTCCGAAATAGTAATAGATAGAATAGAAATGTGTTTGGTTAGTTTAAGCAAAATTTTCCGGTGCATTTCTGATCCTCCTGCTATTAACATCGGATAATCTGTTTTCAAGTTATGACAAAATATATTAGGCAACCCAACAATTTAGAGAGTGAAATATGCCACGCCTTTAACAGAAAATCCTTACATACTAGAGAAAAACGGAAAACAGATTTGAATTAAGGGCATCAAAATCAATATAGTCCACATACTTTTATTTCTAACAGAGACAAAAAATTTTTTTTTGCGCAGTGTACTTTTGTTGCGCAGTGTAATTTTTTCAAAATCTGCCACTAGATTTTTAATATCATACTACACCTAAAAATATCAAAAAACTAGAACTTTTAATTCAAAAAACACGTTTAATAATTTTGGCCAGTTTTTCAGGTCAAATACTCCTCAGTGCGGTGGCCATTTGGCCTATATTTTTTTCATACTATCATAATAAAAAGAAATTACAATAATTTCCTAAATAACTTGTGTTTTATCCAAAATCAATATCGGCTCTTTAAATTTAACCACTTTTTACATGCCACAAATTTTTCTTTTTATTATTTTTAAACATAAAATTGTTTGTCCACCTTTCTTCAAGTATCAAAATAAGTTTTATTTTGATTACTTATCCTAAAAGGTTCTTAACTTGTTTGATACAACAGTTGTTTAGTTTTAAAAACATGGGTCTATGACGCCTTCGATATGTAAAGTGTATTAAATAGTGTTTTTTTTCATTATGTAATAGAGTTCTACGAGGCACTCTATAGGTCTAATAAATCACCCTATACATATAATTTAACACTGTTTGCAAAGAAAATAAATTAAACGTTAATTATAAATCTGCATTAGACGCAAAATAAAGATAAGAGAATAGCTGCTGCCAACTTATTCAACACCCAACGGATTGTCTTATATTCAATTTTGGACATGCGTTGCTAGTAAACATGTTAAGTGAGATGTTTTGCTCACAAAGAAAATGTTTTTAGCATGGAACGCACTATAAGGACCAAGGAAAAAACTTCAAAATAATCAATGTGCATTTAAGAAGGTATTTGCATTGACACGAGTTAACTAAACTACAGCGTGATCCATAAAGAAAAAGAAAACTCAAAAAATTCAAATTTAATGGGGAATATTTATTACCATTTGAAACAACATTCTTTGGCATTTATTTTTTGAAGATTATGTTTATCAAATATTGGCCGTTGCTACGTCGCAGATGGTCCATCCGTTGAGTCCAATTTTCCTCAAAGGCCTGGATCGAAGCGGGTTTGTCCGCATAAACTTTAGACTTTACATATCCCCACAGGAAAAACTCTAATGGTATGATATCACACGATTTTGGTGGCCAATCGACCGGCCCAAAACTTGAAATTATGCACTCACCGAAGTGTTCTCTCAATATATCCATTGATTGATGCCATGTGTGTTGCCAATTTAGCTATTTTATGGCTAGATTTAGCCATTTTTGAACATGCTTAGCTAGGAAAATCTGCGTTTAGCTATAAGCCATTTTTTTAGCCTGGATATTTTTAGCCTTTTTTTAACCATTTTTAGCTTTTAGTTTTGTTGTTGTTTCTTTCATAAATAGTGAAAAACGTTTCAATAAAACAATGATTTTTAAACTACTAAAAGTTGCATCGATGGGAACCTCTTTAAAATAGTACATAATTAAACAAACAAACAATCAATCAGTGAAAAAATCAACCAAGCATGTGTATTTTATAAAATAAATAAGAAAAGAAATTTGAGAAAAATAAACAAAATATTCCTAGAAACTTATGAGGGAGTTATCCCACCCAAAATTAAAAGAATAGATTACAGAAGTTAAAAAGTTTTTGTAAATATTGTAAATGTGAAATTAATGAAAAACACATAAATGGTATTGGATATACATACATACATATTATCGAGACCAAGCCTTTACCTTTTAATCCAATGAATTTGAAACTACAAAAGCAGATGAACACATACATTAGCTATGCAAAAGGTTTTTCAATAAGAGTAATATGATTTCTTATAAAAAAACACACTTATTGTTAAGGAAATTCAAAAGTTTTTTATTTAATGTTAAGACAATCGATACAATTAAGTTATAAATAAAACGTCATTCAAATGGCCTCCAAGACTTCTTCTGTAGGAACGAATTCGATTAACGCAATTTTCGAGCATTTTTTCCACTAACTCAAGTCGTATATCATGTATGAAACGTTTAATATTGACTTATAAAGATTGTAGAGAGTTTGGTTTATTTCGAAAGACCAATATTTTATTTTTCCTATATTCTTTTTTTAAGCTACGACTCAAAAAGTATTTATAAATGCTGTTATTAATATGAAGTAGCACATAATTATCTTAAATTGATAGGATCTAAAGAAAGTTAAAATGACATTGACAATAATAGCGAGCTAGATGCTGATGATAACACTGCTCTGAAAAAAATAATTTTTTGTCTTCCCATTTAATAAAACTATGTGGACTATATGGATTTTGACGAGCTGAACTCAAATCCGTTGTCGGTTTTTTTTCATCAGATCGGGACTTTTTTTTATGGGCGTTGCAAATTTTTCCCCCTAAATTAGTCAGGTACGGAGACTTTTTTCCTCCTAACTCGAGAACCAGTCATCTGATTTTCAAAAGTAAAACACGAAAAAATGTGTAACAAAATTGTATTTATTTTAGTGGAATAAAATTTTTCTCTATGTCTAATCGTTTTGGAGGTATTTAGAAATTAATGGAGAAAAAAATTCGTAATATTTTTCAATTTAAAAATGGAATAAAAAAAAAAAAAGGCATATATTCAACATTTTAAACTTTTTTCTAAGAGCTACTTATCTTGGAAATAAAAAAGACCATAAACCATAAAAATCGGTTAAAAAATGTGGATTTTATGGTAAATTTACCGCAGGTACCCAATATTGACCAAATATGTGTAATGCAGCAAACAAGGTCAGAGTGAGCGCACCAAAGCGCCTTGTAGCATCAATGAATGGCAACTTTTTACTTCTATCTATTTTCGTACAACAAAAACAAAAACAAGCAAAAAAATTTTCCAGATTGTAATTTTGTAGCAACGCCTCGCTTAAAGCACTTACCCTGTCGTCACCCGTAGATAACTTCAAATTACAATAAAAATTAAAATATTTACAGGCTATTTTATTTAAAATAACACAAAACTTTTGTTAATAATTATTAATTTTTATTAAGGAAACATTGTTAAAATAAAAAAGTAGCTTAAGCTGCCCATGCCCTTTTATCCACATCATTCAATTTCGTTCTGAAGACCTCGTCCTGCACAAGCTGTCGTATTTGTGGACCTACAAATATGCCTTCTTTTACTTTAGCATCTCTGATTCTAGGAAATTTGCTCTTAATGTATAGAAAGGCTTCACCATCCTTGTTCATTGCTTTGACAAAATTTTTCATTAGGCCTAGCTTTATCCATTTAACATTGCTAGGACTTTAAAATCTGCAGATTCCATGAGTAATGTGAATATTTAATTTTTTGTAGTATCATCTTCATGCTACAATAGTTTTCTTTCATATTTCTTGCATACGCGAGTGGGACCAATGGAAATTTGTTACCATTGTGAAGTAAAACGGCTTTCAAACTTGTCTTGGATGAATAATAACAAGCCGCCAATCCTGAGATTTATGACTGAGATTTATGATTTATGAAAACATCAAACCTTCCTCTTTGCTGAAATATATTAAAAAAGGTTGTTCTTTATTTCGAAAGTAAGAGACGTTAACGTCCGTTTGCACCAAACTCCATTCTTTTCATTGGGATGCAATAAGCTCAGACTTGTTTTTTTAAAAGCCCTAATTTATGAACTAAGTTATTCATATCAGTTTAATTCGGAAAATAAGGTTTACTCGTTGGACTTCCAAATGAATGCGAAGAAACACCCATGCTGGCGTAGGTGGATTCAGTTGCTGCAGAAAGCCCATCTACTTCATCGGCTGTAGGAGGCAATGGAGGTAAAAATTTACTTGTAAACTGGAAAACTGGTCGTTTGTCGCATGAAGTATTTGGATATGAAACTTTATTTTTGGTTTTTTTGGTAAGCCCACGTGTTTTAGTATGGCAAAAGTAGCAATCATTTTGATGATTTTGTGGTTCACTCCAAATCGCTGGCTTCATAAACGGCTTTTTTTGACTTCCTTTTAACCAACCTTTTAAACACTTACCACAGCTACTACAACATATTTTCGGCAGCCAATTTTTGTCTCTATCATCGATAGGAAACCCAAAATAACGGCGATAAGCATCTTTAACCTTGGAAGATATTGTCTCCCATTGAGAACTTAAAGTTAGATCGCCACATACGTAACAAAATAAATTTAGAGATTTGTTACAAATCCTTGACATTTTGTAATATGAAAGCGTTTGTGGATTCTTTAATTGCTTTATTTCTTTACACAATAACAAAGTACACTATAAGATCTATTGACTGTTGCCGATTTTAACCGCACGATATTCAAATTAAAAGTGACTAACTTATTGCCCATTACTTCTATATATACAATAAATACCAGAATCTACCCTAATGTTCTTAATTTGAAATCACAGGTAATTGAAAAATACAAAAATAAATATTAATTCCAAGAACTATGTAAAATACTGTTGTACTTTAGTTCCATTACCTGCTCACATAACGAAATGTTACATATATCATAAGTAAGGCTGGTTGCATTACAATATTGGGTACCTGCGGTAAATTGACAATAAAATCCACATTTTTAAACCGATTTTTATGGTTTATGGGTTTTTTTATTTCCAAGATAAGTAGCTCTTAGAAAAAAGTTTAAAATGTTAAATATTTGACTTATATTTTTTTTAATTCCATTTTTAAATTAAAATATTACGAATTTTTTTCTCCATTAATTTCTAAATAACTCCAAAACGATAAGAGATAGAAAAAAATTGTATTCCATTGAAATAAAAACAATTTTGTTACACATTTTTTGGTGTTTTATTTTTGAAAATCGGATAACTGGTTCTCAAGTTAGGATTAAATATGTGTCCGTACCAGACTAATTTAGGGGGAAAAATTTGCCACGCCCATAAAAAAAATCCCGATCTGATGGAAAAAAACCGACAACGGATTTGAGTTCAGAGTTTTATTAAATGGAGGATTTTGGTGCAGAGCAGTGTAATTGGTCCTTTTAACACCATTATAACAATTCTTGTACTTTATAACTAGTCAAAGATGTATTGAGTATATTACAAACGGTCTTAGATTTTATTATTTTTCTTTTAAAACAAATTTTATTTATTTTTTTATTCAAATATTGAAAACTTTATATTTAAAATATTTAGCCATTTTTTAGCTAGTTTCTAGCCATTTTTTTCCAGAATTTTAGCCATTTTTGCTAATCAAGTTCTGGCATCACTGGTGGGAAGTGGCGCCGTCTCGCTGAAACCAAATGTCGCCGAGATCACAAGCTTCAATTTCAGGCAACAAATATTCGGTTATCATAGCACGATTACGGTCGCCGCGACATCATTTTTAAAGTAATATGGACCGATAATTCCACCGGCCCCCAAACCACACCAAACCGTTTTTTTTTCTGGATGAAGTGGCAGTTCTTAAATCTCTTCAGGTTGCTCTTCGTCCCAATTGCGGTAATTTTGTTTGTTTACATACCCATTGAGCCAGAAATGTGCCTCATCGCTGAACAAAATTTGCCTCGGAAACGTCGGGTTTTCTTGAAACTTTTCAAGAGCCCATAGAGCAAAGCGATGACGCTTGGGAAGGACGAGAGGCTTCAGTTGTTGCACAAGGTTGTATTTTGATCCCACTTTTGTTTTCACTATATGTAGATGACCTGGTAAATGAGCTACCCGAGTCTTACTTTATGCCGATGATAAAGTATATTATCTGACCATTTGGACTTGATTGATGCTTTGTATAACATGCGTATACTTTGTATAACTGCGTAACATGGAAATTAAAAGTGAATCTTAGCAAATCTTAAACTATGGTAATCCTATCTGGTCCAAGAATCTCTAGTCCTTTATCAGTTAGTTGTGGTAATAATGACATTGAGATAGTAAATAGTTATAAATATTTGAGTTTCGATATATCCTACAATCTGTCTGTTAATACTTATTAAAAAAATAAATTAGTTACATCGAAATTAGCTATCAATACAACATGGTCAAAATATATAAACGAATATCTCAAATAAAAAAAAACTCGAAATTTTCTGTGCTGCTTCCCGTTCCATATGGCGCACAGGTCTGGGGTTTTCTTAAATACGAGTTGGTTGAAAAATTGTTCAGATTCTTCATCAAAAAAATATTATACCTCCCAACTACAACTCAAAACTATATGCTATATCTTGAAACCGGACTAGATTCACTTTACTCTGCAACATTAAAACTTCACCTCTGCTATTTAAATAAAGTTATCGGCATGAGTTCGAATAGACTACCACGCATCCTTGCTGATGTTGTTTACTCTCTTTAACAATCGTCCACTTTGCACACAGGGGAGAACGGTTATACATTTGTTAAAAAAAAGAACGTAATGAAAATATTCTGCAAGCTATGAATTCTCAACATCACGATATGTATTCGCAACATTATTAAAATTTCACCCCATTACTAGCTTTCAATCTTTCTTCACGTGCTACCTGTTTACTTAAAAAGGCAAGAGGGGGATTACTGAACTTGAACGGCAAACCATTTAGTATTAACTCAACTAATTTATGCACAATATGCAACTTCAAGTTGAGGACACTTTCCATTTTTTGGGTGTCTGTCGAATTTATAATGATCTAAGAAAAACATTATTTAATAAAACAAATCTATGTATAAATGAAATAATTGATATCCTTAATGGCAATAATTTTTACTCACTTTACAAGTATATTGAATTATCCTTAAAATACCGTAACTTAATTATAAATGAGTATGATGTATAATCCTAAATTTATTGGAAACTTTATAATATTGTAATATTTATATAAACACATTAAATAAATGTTATGCTATGTTTACAAATTCATTATTAAAGTTATAAATCATATATAGATTTAGGGCCGTATTCATAAAAAATATTTTAGGTTTATTAAAGGCTTATTTGACAGATGTTGTAGAGAAATTTGTCAAATAAGCCTTCAATAAACCTAAAATATTTTTTATGAATTCGGCCCTTATAGTATAATTATGAAAGAAAATGTTATTAACATCTTTAATAAATAATAATAAATAATCATTGGAGATCATGTCTTTACATGAATATTTTAATGAACTGCACTCTATTTTAACAAGTGCACAGAACTCATGCATAAATGGTGAAAAGCATCCGCTGTTATATGAGTTAATTTTGTTTGTTTACATGAATTGTATAAAATATTTTGCATGATGTTGCATTTATTTTAAAGCACATCATTTATGACAAATTGCTTCGCATTTAAGGACTCATTTAGAATTATTGCTCTTAGTCAGTTAAGTTAGAAGTCTTTAAAATGTAATTCGCTTAACACTGCTTCCAATTTTTTTTGCTGTGTGCTTGTTTTTTTGTGAAAATTGCAATTTATAAATAAATCACAGAGTCCTTGTTATGTGCAGTATTATGTTTGGATATGCAGGCTGTTAAATTAGTTCCTCAACTAAACGCCAGCGCATCATATTATCATATGAAGCTTCAGGTTCATAACTTCACTATTTACAATGCTGTAACACATGAATCACACAATTTTGTATGGGACATAACTGATGGAATTTTGATTGTGCTTAACTTTAGAAGGTCTAAAGCGAGAGGCTCAATTCTTTTACAAGAAATCAATTTGGTACTTTTCAACAATGCTTTCTCCTAAACCATCATTCACATGTGATGAAGGATCGTCTCATATGCGTTGAGTTAAAATAAAATACTTGTTTGTTTCGAATGTAACAAAATCTGAATCTGTTTATTAAATGGAATTGTACTGGTATTTATACATGTTTCTTATCTTTTTAAATATTGTTACGTTTATACCTTTTATAAACGTTGGCTTATCTCCTTTAAATACCCCTTGAGTTCTTTTTGTATTGCAAATAAAAACAGTTGAAATCAGTTATAAAATTAAGAGCACTTTATTTATTTAAACACTCAGATATTGTTTTTATATCACTTTACTTCTTGTTATACACCTTTATTGTCAAACTCACTTTGACACACACTTAACAAGCTCTACTGTTACACTGATTATGTTAGCTGTGTTGTTCGGCTATTTATAGTAACATAGTGGTGTTCAGTAACATCCGACAAAGTTCTCGTATGTACACACTAGTCCATTCGAAAACCGTTACATTTGAATTAAGACGTAATGTTAATAACAACTTAACATCATATACGGACAACCAGCGAAATAAAATATAATGTAAATTAAGCTATTTAAAAATAAATCTGTAACACTACCGCCCGCTTAAGCCTGTTCGTCTCGAATAGGCACAAATTCACTTTTCCGTACTTAGCGAGGCGCTCGAGATGAACCACTTTCATATTTAATCTTGGGCTATTGTACTTCTGTATTCTGTTTCGTCGAGATCTTTTTGTCCCCTTGAAGTGTCTTCTTCGTGCTCATCTATTGTCGAGGGATTAATACCGAATTCTAGATCATCTGGCAGTTTCAGCTCGGTTCCAAACACAATTTTTGCAAGTTTTTGGAAGGTAGAGTCATGAACGGCTGACCTGTATGCCAACAGAAATTTTGGTATGTGTTCATCCCAGCCCTTTGGTGTGCACTGACCACTTTTCTCAAGTGTACCTTCAACGTGCGATTAAATCTCTCGACCATGCCGTCAGATTGTGGATGCAGTGGCGTAGTCCTCGTTTTTCGGATACCGTATAGTTCGCACATTTCCTGAAATATCGCAGATTCAAAATTTCTTCCCTGATCAGAATGTATCTCAAGCGGAACTCCATAGCGGCACACCCGAAAGTTTTAGCTTCTTGGTTTGCTATTGCGTTTTGTTACACCAAGATGACCACTGCTTGAACCATTATGAAACTCCTTCAATACCTCTTTGACTTTAGAGGATGGCACCACAATCAGATTTGTTGTCGATCCGTTAATAACCTGCAGACTATTCCATAGCGCCCAGTATGATTTCATCAGTGGACTTTCCGCTGATATTTGGTTACAGGTTCACCTTTTGTCTTCCTCCTTTGCTGACATAATTTTTGCCATTATGGGATCGTTTCTTTGCGCCGCACAGTGGCGCCTTTTGACTTTTTTCGATGCAAAAATCATCACTTTTGAAATAATTAAGATATATTAAAGATTTAAAAAGATATTGACAGAGGACACTTTAGGCTTCAAAATAATGTTTACAAAGTACAGCTAGATGTACAGGGTGCTCCAAAAATTGCGTTTAAATAGGATAATTTTTCCAGTTAAATATTAATAGGTTTTTTTGAATATAAGTTTTTTATTTGTATCGCAAAAAACACATTTTTATATACTTTTAATGTTTAAATCTAAATAAATTTATATTAAGTAACTAGTTTAACCCGGTGCGCTTTACAATGCACATTGTTCAAATCCGAAAGTTTAGAAAAAAGCAATCTAATATAACATGTTAAACCAATATTAAATTTTTTTGTTTCTATTGCAGAAACATATATTCAAATTATTTTTAATATTTATGCTATAGATATAATGTTATTTAGTTTATATTTTACTTAGCTAGAATAATTGGTTTTTATGAGTTAGTTCTCTTTAAAATAGTTATCAACATTGGGAGCGTTATCTAATAGATTTAACATATCGGGGCTATAATTATATTCTTCCAAATCCTTTCGAGATTTTACATGTCTTCGTGATGAAATTAGTGGGTCTGAAGAGGCCGCCAACATATTGAAAAGGTCCGCATTCTGTCTAATCCGTGAAATTTTGCAAGTATTCGTGTATCTAAATTTTTTGTAGTCTTTGTTTTTGCATTCCTGGGCTTCTTCTGACAACTCTCCAATCGGTAAGCATTGATATTCAATTAAACTTTTACCATGAGCCAAAATCTTATGAACCGTAGGAGTAAGCTTCTTCTCAGGGTACATTTGAGCTAAAAGTTGGGCAGTTTTTGATGCATAATCATCAAACTTTGGGGCATTTACCATTTCTCTAGAGTTTATAACATTTAGGATAACTGCCAACCTTTTTATAATATTATTATCGACCCCAGTAATTCGGGCTGTTACCTCATCATTTTCAAAAAATGCTCTAGACATATTACCGTCGCTAGTATTTCCATACCACTGCTTTGGGCAGTCTACTTTCAGCCCAAGCTTCTTATGAAATTCATTTTGTATAATTTTTTTTCGAGCAGATAGTTTTTCTTTTTGTGTTTCGTTCATATCAAAACATTCACCTTCACGCGAAATTGTATACGCTAGTTTTAAAATAAACTCCATGCACCTAATTCTGGCATGTAATGGAGAAATTCCATATTCATAATTTTGCTCATTACTTGAGTCATAAAAATTCTGAAAGTCTTTCTGTGACTTTTTGCAAATTGCACACTTTAAAGTTGACGAGGTATCTGTTATTACATTTAAGACTTTGCCATCAATCATTTATAATCAATCGAAACACTTTTTCCATTCTTTATTTCAACAACAGAAGGCTTTAGTTCCGAAATTTGCTTTTTTATATCGTTTACTGTGGATTTGATTATTTCTGAAGACTCCTTTTCATATTGAAAAAATATCGGACGACAAAAATGAACTGATGATGGGCGAGGATTTTTCCAATGCTCAGCGCTTTCACTTCTCAGTCGTAAAGGAACTACAGAAGCCATAAACATATTTGTATCTGTAATAGTTGTGTCATTTGTCGATATTGTTTGTTTGTAAGCACTTTGACCGGATGATTCATCACATCCCCACTTATTTATCAATGTAAGCATATCTGGAAGTGATACTGCTTTCTCCTCAGGCAAACTTTGAATAAGGCGTTTGGCTGTATGATCCATTAAGTCTTGCAGTTTTACCTCTACCTATACTTCAGTAACCTTTCCATTAGGTGGCACTGCTTCTTTTTTGGCAGATTTAATTTTTTTGTATCCAGGAAGAATATTCACATTATGATTCTTTAAAGAGCTTCGTAAAATAGAATATTTTTCCTTTGACAATCCCAATTCCATAAACAAAACTAAGGCTTCTTCTACATTATACTTCGTGGGTAAAGCATTTGGTGGAGTAGGAATACTCCCTTTGATTCTCTGCAGTCGATCTGGGCTTGCAAGTACCACAGCTTTTGTAATGTCGCACCTTGATTTATCTTTTGCAAACTTAAGACATAATGCTTCTGAAAGATGCGATTTAGATATATCTTTTGTGCCATTTTCAAGTTTACGTTTTCTTGTGTACTCAGAACACTTGTTTATAGTTTTTGCTGGTCTTCCTCTTTTGCTGTCAGAAGATGTATGTGGTTCTTCGATGTTTTCAAAAGTTGTAACTCCATTTAGCCAGTCTGGGTTGTTTTTCATAAATGCTTTTTTCGTACGGTGTGAGGTAAGCCATTTTTTTTAATTGTTAGAAAAACGAAGTGAATTTTGCTATGAACATCCATTTCGTGGTATCCTGGTAAATCGTGTAGTTTTTCCACAATAGCCAATTTAAATGCTTTTTCATTATCTGAGTTTGTGAATAACTCCAACAATTCTAAATTGGTAAATGACATTATCGCACTTTAAAATAAAATTGTACAAGTTCTGTTATTGATCATTAGTTTTAGAGAGTAAAAACCTTACGGCTGCATTATACAATTGCGGTTTAATTTGTACCCAAAAATTAAAAAAAAGGGTTTAAACTACCTAATTTGAGCAAAAAAAAAATTAACTGGAATATATGTATACCTACATTATATTTTATTCAGTATAAAAAAGTTTTAAAACTACCTGCCTACTTTTATATACCTGCAGTTTATATTTTATTCTGTATAAAAAAGTTTTAAAACTACCTGCCTACTTTTATAACAGGTGTTAAAAAAATTGCAATAGTTATCCCTACCTGATTGGCACAGATTTAATAAAAAATATCCCTGAAGATGCTGGAAAATACCAGCAAAACGTCGGATGAAATAATGGTTTTTTTTATGTATATTAATATACATTTTGACCTTGTAAGCCCAAGAAATAATTCAAAAAATATATATAAACCAAAAAAAAAAAAAATAGGTCGGTAAATCAATATTCAGAGCAAAATATTGTTTATTATTTAACGAGAAGCAATAAAAATATATAATAAGTTACTTTATTTTACACTAAAATTGCTGCAGTGAAAAAAAATTTTCTCGTTTTCGCTATGAGGTTGTAACAGTTTTCTTCTTATTTCACCTACAGCGGCAACCTACGGCAGCTAAACTAAGTTAAATTATTTCAGGTATTATGTAGCAAATATGCTCAGAAAATATGGGCGAGACCATTTTTGACAATTTTTAGATATGCTCTATTTTATTTGTAAAAATTACCTAAAATAGGGTGTCTGAAAAGCGGCTACTGCCGAAAAAGTAGGGCATCTGCTGAACATTTTACTACTTATTTTAATTAAAAACAAACATACTTTTAAAAAATACCAAAAAAGTAGTAATCAAACGGTAATGTTTCTGACACTTTAATTCTAAAGTGCATTAATTTTTCCAAGATCACCCTTTTTTTTTTGCTTTTTAAAAAATTGTCGACTTTGAGAAGCTCCACAAACTATAATTTTTATGCAATTAAGGAAAATGTTTTTGTATTGTGATCAGTAAGTAGTTCTGTATACGATGTTTTCATTCATTTAACAAAATTTTGTCATGAAATTTTGTATTTTTGCCACGGGTTTTAGGAAAAGGCGCTACTGTGCGCCGCTGACCAGTCGTCACTTGTTAGTGTGTTAGTCAAACGTCCACGACACATTCTTTTCCTTCAGCTTTTGCACAATGTTTGCACTCCAATCTGCAATGTCTTCGGGAGAGTGCATCTGCATTTCTATGTTTAGTGCCCTTTCTGTGCTCAATACTGAAATCGTAGCTCTAGAGACGTTCAATCCAACGGGCTAGCTTTCATTCAGGTTGTTTGAATTGTAGTAACCATCTGAGTGCAGAGTGATCGGTTCTTAGTTCCAAGTGTTGTCCATACAGATATTTGTGGTAATGATTTACTCACTCTACAACTGCCAGAAGCTCTCGTCGTGTTACACAATAATTTCTTTCAGGCTTCTAAAGGTTCGACTGTAGTAGCTTATGACCTTTTCTGTTCCATTGACAACCTGCGAAAGAACACCACCTATCCCGTAGCCACTCGCAAAGCTCTCTCCAGCGATAGGATATGCCAAAACTGGTGCTACGCATAACAACTCTTTGAGCTTCTAGAATGCTTGTTCTTGTGCTTCAGCCCACAGGAATGGTCGTGACTTCTTGGTGAGCTCATGTGGTCTGGCAGCGACACTGGCAAAATTCGGCACGAATCGCCTGTAGTAGGTACAGAGGCCTAGAAAACTACGTAACTCATGCAGATTTTTCGGGCGAGGCCAGTCCTTCACAGCTTGAACTTTATCTTCGTCAGTTGATATACCTTCCTCTGGGACTCGATGCCACAAGTACTTAACCTCTTTTTGGAACAATGCACTTTCAATTGCGCTTAGTTTAAGTCCAGCCACTGATATTCGTTTAAGAACTTCTTCTAGATTTTTCAGGTGATCGTCAAAACTTTTACCCATGACAATTATGTCATCAAGATACATCAGGAATTTCTTCCAATGAAGTCCCCTCAATACGCGTTCCATTAATCACTCGATTGTGGCTGGAGCGTTGCATAGTCCAAATGGCATCACGTTTAACTGCCATAACCCGTCACTTGCACTAAAAGCTGTTTTCTTCTTATCTCTATCAGATATTTCTACTTGCCAATAACCACTTTGCAGGTCTAATGTAAAGAACCATTTTGTTCCAGCTAGCGTGTCCAGAGTGTCATCTATCCTTTGTAGTGGACAACTGCCTTTCTTAGTGACGTCATTCAGTTTTCTATAATCGACGCAAAATCTTGTGCTGCCATCTCTCTTTTTAACCAAAACTACCGGTGAGCTCCAAGGACTTGAAGGAGGTTCTTTCACTCCATTCCGCTCCATTTCATTGGCAAGTTCTTTGACTTTATTACGTTTCGCTAGAGGAATACTTCTAGGAGCTTGCTTTATAGGCCTTGCATCGCCGGTATTTATCTGATGATTCACAAGGGATGTTCTACCTTGATGTTGACCTTTCAGAGCGAAGATGGATGCATGTTTTCTGAGTAGCTGTTTTGCTTTATTTCTATCGGGCGGCAATAATCCTTTAACCCACTTTTCTACGTATTCTGCTAGCATCTCCTGCTCTTTGTTTGACATACTGACAGGACCCGATTCCATTTCGCAATTAATTATTGCCTCAGCTTTAGCACATTGACCTAATTCGGATTTTGGCTTGACGACTTTTTCACAGGCGGAAACGTTAAGCACTCTTACAGGGACTATTCCGTCATTGCTGGTTTTGACAAGGGTATTTGCTGTTATTAAGTCACTTTTTATATCTGTTTGTTCTACCACCCACAACCGGTTGTCCACACAATCTTTCTCTATACGCGCCTATACTAGACTTTCTGACTGCGATGGTATTTTCTCATATTCCGTAGCAACTAATTTCCTTACATGCACCTTATTTTCATAACCAACATCTACGGATATTTCAACACTCCTCCAAATCATTACCTTCTGCTCCATGTGCAGATTAATGCCATGACTAATCATAAAATCTGCACCAATGATTACTTCGTCCACAATGTCGGCAACGATGAATACATGATTGACAGTTATGTTGGCAATAGTTACTTTTACGTTTCTTTTACCATAGACAGTAGTAGGCTCCCCAGTAGTGGTTCGCAGACTTACGCCACATAGCGGTTCGATTGTTTTATTTACTAAATCGGGCCTGATAATAGAATAATAGACTGCGATGCTTTTGTGTATATAGTAATCATATGCCTTCGACCATTGATATACCCACAAGCAGTAAAGTTGCTATTTTTCTGCTGCATAACTGATATGGAGATTGTGGGGCTCTCGGTTATGGGAGCTAGCTCTTGCCCCATAGGGCTAGCTAGTTTTATTTTAACGTAGACTCATTTGATGATTTCGTGTTTGCCCGTTTGCTGTTTCCAGGTGGCGAAACCGATCTGGCCCGCTTTCTTGGTGCTCTACAATTTCGTTGAAAATGTCCACTCTTACCACAATTATAGCATTTGGCTCTGGCTTTACCTTTTCTTCTAACGCCTGTATACGAGCCTTTAAATCGCTTACTTTATCTCTTTCCATTTCTGTAGAAATTTCCAGATTTCGCAGCTTGTATACCTGCGGCTTAAAAAGCAATTTTGCAGTTTCCTGTGTTAGTGTATATGAAACTGTTTCTGCAAACGTCGATTTATGCTTGCCAAACACCGCGTGCTTTATTTAAGGATCACGTATTCCATTAACAAATGTTTCAATTTTAAACTGGTCCAAAAATGGGCGATTTTCATCTGGAGATGTCAGCTGCACCAAACGCTCGATCTCCGTAGCCTTTTGTAAAATGCAATCCCACTTCTGACACCAGTCGTTACGTTTATACCTTTTATAAACGTTGGCTAAAGGAAATAAACTTTGAGTTCTTTTTGCATTGCAAATAAAAACAGTTGAAATCAGTTATAAAATTAAGAGCACTTTATTTATTTAATACACTCAGATATTGTTTTTATATCACTTTACTTATTGTTATACACCTTTATTGTCAAACTCACTTTGACACACTTTGAGACAACGCATCACAATGAAATATTTGCCCGATAAGGTTAATGTTCATGGGCGGTAGTACAAGTGGTCTCATACGGCACCTTCTTTTGGTTCACAAAATAAAATTTGAAAACGATTCTTCTGCATCCTGCACCAAATAAAAAAATTAATTCCATCATTAAAAGTTTTTTAGACACCCAAACATTATCAGAAATTGTTTCAAAATTAGCAGCAGTCGATGGAATATCTATTCGAACAATTACACAAAGTTCTTTTGTTCGTCAAAGTTTTTTCAGAAAAAACATGACGTTACCAAAAATTAAACTGATGCTAAAAACATTGTAATAAAATATTACAAAGCCGTTAAAAATACGATGGTGAAAACAACATCGAGTCAAATTTGCAACAATTTGAGGCTTGCTCTTGTATTAGACGAGTGGAGTTGTGTTGCCCAAAAAAGGAATTTTAATATCTGTTTACATGGCAATAATTATTTTTATAATTTGGGTTTAGTTTATATTTCCGGAAGATGTAAAGCTGACACAATAAGGACTCTAATGGAAAATAAACCACTACTAAAACAATGAATTATTAACCTAATCGTGATTTTAAAGTTAACATATATTATTTATTTTAAAAGAAATATTATTTTCGGGCATTCCCGGGAAGACGATTTTTTAATTCCCGTTTCCCGGGAAAATAAAAAGACCGGGAAATCCCAAACCCTAATCATAACGTATGCATATGGCACGCGTCAAATAAACAAACAAACAAGTATTGTATTGTGCGCCAAGAACCTATGTTAATATAAATGTACATAAGTTTAATGCACTATAATACAAGTGAATATTTTGCTGCGCTTAGGGTTACCATCCGTCCTCTCTTCCCCGGACAACGTCCTTTTTTTTAGGGCATCCGGGGCAGTCCTACTTTTTTGTCCGGGATTGTCCGGCTTTTTGCATCTTCTCTGAAGTTTTTTTCTTACATTTAAACTTTAAATCACAGGTCACAAAATGTATAAAAAAAAGTTTTAGGTGCTTGTACAATTCGTTTTGAAAAAGTGCAATTTTAAAACTTCTCTTTGTACAAAATTAGTTTTATTATCCCTAATTGTCGCTATTTATCGAAGTGGCCTATTTTAACTTGTCTTTTATTTTAAAAAAGTTCGGCCTAGGCGTCTGCTTGTCAGCTGTGTGTTTTTCATAAAGTTTGTTTTCCAGATGTAGAAGAAAGTCTTGAACAAAAAATATACTAAGGGTATATGATTTTGATATGGATTGCCTAGAGTTTTACAAATATTTGAAGAGATGCGATGGTAATATATTGGCTCAAATTGGAAGTGTTGAAAAATATATGTAAAATTTCTAAAAGTGTACATTCCCGATAATGAATGAAATGAATTTTTGTTGTTTTTTGTGGTTTTTTTTCAACCATTAAATCATAATGATTTGCTCAGTTTTTAGTTTTGTAAAAGTTTTTTCGTAAAAACAAATTTTGTTTTTGTATTTTAAAGGGCGTCGTAAATTTTATCCAATTTAGTTTTTTTTAAATGTGTCCTCTTTTTTTGGGCAAATGTCCTACATTTTTTATGCTGGCGTCCTCTTTTTTTTAATAGAAATGGCAACCCTAGTTGCGCTAAATATAAAATAATATCATATTACACACAGCGTTAAAACAGACAGTGCTAGATATATGAAACAAAGAACTAATGTATTTTACATTAGTTCAGTGTAGTTGCTATGTTAATGGTTCCACTGTTGGCATAGATATACAAGCAATACTTTGAGCACTGGACGGTATCTTGTTTCAATTATAATTAAAATAAGTGCTATATGCTACACTTTCCTCTGTAACCAAAAAGCTAAGTAAGCATTAATTACGTATAAAAATCGAAGACTTTTAATAAAGAAAGGAATTCTTGCTTAACACCAATCGAGAGCGTTTTAGCCGCTCTTTGCAAGAATAATATTTTGTAGTTTTATTATTTACATGGCGATCCTGCCAAAATATTAATATATTATTAAGATCTGCTAGTGCTAGCATAAAAGCACACAGAACCCAGTAGGGCATTAAAAGAAAAAGCGCACGGGCAATAAAACCAAAAAGGAAGTGCTTGAAAATTATAAAAGCACCCTTTTTTTAATATAAATTTGTCCTGACGAGACAAGCCGCAAGTCCGTCAGCTGCGAAGAAGAAGCCGTCCGGCCAAAGGACGTAGAATGGAACAGGGACCAAAACCCATAACCATTGAGGAGGTTTCACCCAAAAATTAAAAAGCCATACTGTTGAGGGAAATCAACAGTGACCCACAACCAAGTTGGGAACATGCAACAAAAATCTGGCAGCAAGTGGACAAAATAGAGAAGTTGCTGAAGGCATACTTAGTCAACCGGCAAAATAACCACAGACAGGGATAAACAAAAACAACACTAGCATAAGTATATATATGAAATTATAAATATTTGCATAAAAAGAGTGGACCAATATGCACCTTTAGGGCCTGTAAGCGAGTTTCGCTCGGGGCAAATTAATTATATATTAGAATTTTTTTTTATCTTCCTAATAATAATATAATATGTTTTATAAATATTGTTAAACAAAATATATTAAACAAAATATCTTGTAAACTTATGTGGTCCTTCCTTCTATATGGAAATGAATAGGCAAAAATTTAAGGGAAAATCAAAAAATCAAATAAATTGCAATCAAGTAGAACATAAACCAATCAAACAAATCAAACATTTGGAGAACCTTTGGAAATATTAAGGCATAGACAGAAAACCAACGATAGAATATTTAGATGACCCCGCTTGTTTAAAACTAGAAATAATCTTATCAATGAGGAAAGCAGAAGTACTAGATAGATAATAGACAAAAGAAAAATCATAATGTGTAGGTCAAAGACAAACATAGACCACCCAAAAGCCAACGTCATAAATGAAATAGATATAGGAAAACAGGCGATCAGCCTTTAAACCGTAGAAATTTGTTTAAACGTGATAACGATAATAATAGGAATAAGCTTTTTGTATCACATACGATACGGACACAGACTTGCCTCAGTCAACGACGGAATTTTTAAATACAGCCTCAAGGCTGATAATTGAATTTGATGGAAAACCCGAAAATCTAACAGCATTCATAGAATCGCTGCAATTAGCTGACTCTATAAAGGATACGCACGAACAAGTTGCAATATCCTTAATAAAAACTAAACTCAAGGGAAGTGCTAGAAACCTCATTAACACTGAATCTATTATAAAAGATATAATAGACAAATTAAAACGGTCTGTTAAAGGTGAATCATTTGCGGTTTGTCCACCCGACAAAGCAATAAAACGGTGAATAATTATTGTTCGGAGATTGAATCTCTTACAAAATCTCTTTGGTTGGTTGGTTGGTTGGTTGGTTGGTTATCGTGGTAGTTCGCTGCACGCCAACAGTCAAGTAGAGTCTGTATGACTCCGTTTTGACAGGACCACATCACTCGTCAGCTTCCAGTGTAATCCAGAATAAAATCCAAGAGTAAGGGTACTAGATCTACCCCGTGGCCCTGAGGTATCTCAGTAGATAATTCAGTCCAACTTCAGATATCGCAGAGAGGCCATCTAGAATATGCTCGCCCAGAAATCTGTGTCTCTTAGCCGCCAGTGCAGGACATTCGCAGAGAAAGTGGAAAACCGATTCCTCCTTCTCTCTATCCAGACAACTGCGACAATGGTCGTTCGATGGGAGTCCGAGCCGACTTGCATGTTTGCCTAACATCCAGTGACCCATCAATACCGCCAGCAACCTCGATATGTCCCTCCGACTTCGACTGGTAAGTTGCAATGTACGTCGTGCATCAAAAGAGGGCCACGTAAGCCGTGCCACCTTACACGTGCTCAGCCCACGCCAACTGTTATCAGCCTTCCGTAGAAAGTGTCTGGATATTCTGCTTTTAATAGTCCTCAACGGGATTGCAATTGCATTAGAGATACCCAGAGCAGATCCTCCCCTGGCTAGCTCATCAGCACGCTCGGTACCATAGTGGCCCTTATGCGCAGGAATCCAAACTAGAGTAACGTCAGCCCGCTGACCAAGCCTTGACAGTTCCTTTCTACATTGGCCAACTAATTTAGACGTAGAAATGTATGACCTGAGTGACAAGAGTGCCGCCTGACTGTCGACAAATATACCAATGCTCCCGTGGATATTCCCGTCATTCAGTATCCTACATGTTTCCCTGATAGCGAGTACTTCCGCCTGAAAAACGCTGCAATCATCCGGAAGACGGAAGGAAAGTTCAATCTCCGGTCCATCAGAGAAGACACCAGATCCAACACCACATTCCATCCTCGAACCGTCAGTATAGATCCTGGTGTCAAAGCTCCCCAAAAGGCGACCCCCATTCCACTCTCTCCTGGAGGGAATAAGAACCCTGAACGCCCCATCAAAATCCATGTAGGGCGTAACGTAGTCAAAGGGTTGATTCACGCTCGAAGGCAGCGTGGCCAATATACTCGCATGGCCATACGTCGTCGACCTCCAACATCCAGTCGCATTAAGCCTCACCGCACTACTTGCGGATGTGGCCAATATATGAATATCTATGGGAACGAGATGCAACATAGTGTTCAGCGCCTCCGAAGGACTAGTTCGCATCGCTCCCGTTATCCCAATGCATGCCGATCTCTGTACTCTATACAACTGGTCCACAACATATTTACGCCCCGTTGCAGTCCACCATACCAGAGATCCATAAGTGAGAATCGGACGTACTACGGCCGTATACATCCTTTTAATCATGTTGGGGGTAAGTCCCCATTTTCTACCAAACATCCCACGATACGTGTAGTAGGCCACCGTAGTCTTCTTCACCCTGTGCTGGACGTTCAGCTTCCATGACAATTTAGAGTCCAGGATAATACCCAGATATTTCGCCCTATCCGATAGGGGAATTTCGCAGTTCCCCAACCTCGGTGGTCTGAAGCTCGGAATCTTGGTCTTTGTTGTGAACAGTACCAGTTCCGTTTTGCTTGGGTTTACTACTAGACCGCTGTCAGTGGCCCAGTTTCTTAGTAATCTCAAGGCATCGGACATGATATCGCTAATCGCGTCCAGAAAGAGTCCCGATACTAGTATCACAACATCGTCCGCATAATCCACGACCTTTATCAAGCTATTGTCCAGTTCAATAAGAATCTTGTTAACAACAATAAGCCAAAGCAGTGGAAAGATCACACCGCCCTGAGGTGTACCTCTTTCCACTAGCCTTGACATAGTGCTGTTACCAAGATTAGCAATAACCACCCTTGTGCTCAGCATGGACACTAGCCAGTTGCTGATGTACTCCTCAACCTCCAGACCAATGAGGGCATGCTGAATCGCAAGGGTGGTTACGTTATTGAAGGCCCCTTCTATATCCAAGAAGGCTGCCATAGTATACTGCCCGAATTCGAGAGACCTCTCTATAGTCCCCACGACCTCATGTAGAGCCGTCTCCGTAAAGCGTCCGTTAAGACGCTAACAAATATTTAACACAGGAAGCTGTGAAAGCACTAACCAAAAATTGCACAATAGACAGAGTAAAGCTGATAATGGAAGCAGGGCAATTCAATAATATGAACGAAGCTGTTAGTAAATTTTTAAATTGTTGTACTGAAGCGACAGGACAACAGAACACAGTACTACACTATGGACGAAAACCTAGTTTCGGAAATTATCGTGGAAATAGTAAGAGATTTCGTGGAAGGTATAATTATCCACGAAACACAAATAATAATAATTACAATAACAGTAATTATAACAATAATAATGGAAACCCACAAAGATATCATAACAACCGTAGGGCTAGAAACTACGCAAGAGCAATGACTTCAGATAGTACGGAAAACTTAAACGACCCCCTAAAATTAGAACATTAAGTAACAAAATTTATAACCTCAATCTCAACTTATGTTTCTTTATCAACCCCTACATAAATAACAAATACGGAAATAACACTTCTAATAGACACAGGTGCAGATATAAGTATCAATAAACAAATCAGAATATTTTCATTAGGCAGCATATTTCCTACCTAAATTTTCGGACCCAAGGAAAAGAAAATTATGTAGCAGACGCATTATCACGTATAACTATTACTGACTTGAAAGATATCAATACTAGAATTAGTGACGTGATCAGAATTACGACCAGGTCAATGACAGATAAAGAGAACAGTACAAAGAAAAGTGGTAACTTGAATAGGCGACAGAAAACAGATAATGATAGGCCCAATATATATGTACCTTTTAATAACACTGACGTCAGAAAACATCTTAAATTAAAGATTTCTTCCGAACGATGTTACATCAAACGAGGAAAATCTATTGTAACATATATAACGATTAATGATTGGTTTACTAACGGGAATTTTGACTTTTTGACAATTTTTCCCTAGGCTCGAACAAGTGGCCGGTAAACATAATATAGACAAGCTACAGGTGGCACCTAGCGAGAAAATTTTCGAATTCGTCTCGATTAATGAATTTAAGAAAATGGGCAATAATATATTAAATAAAGTTAAAGTAGCGCTACTAAACGAGTTGAGCTCAATAAAAGATAGGAATAATAAAGTCATTCAGGAAATTATACACAAATACCACGATAACCCTTTAGAGGGAGGACATTGCGGAATACGTAGAACAATAGAGAAAATTAAACGTTATTACTATTGGAAGAATATGGCAAAAGATATCTCTAAATACGTAAAAGCATGTCAAAAATGCCAAAGTGCTAAGACGACAAAACATTTGAAAGGTCCAATGACTATCACACAGACACCAGACCAAGCTTTTGATACAGTGTTCGTAGATACAGTAGGACCATTTCCGAGATCAGTTCAAGGAAATGGATACGCGGTTATAATAGTATGTGACCTGACAAAATACTTACTTACAATACCTATAGAAGACAAAAGTGCAAATACGGTCGCAAAGGCCATATTTGATAAATTCATTCTTACCTATAAACCAATAAAGACGTTCATTTCGGACATGGGTACAGAATACAAAAATTCACCATCTCACCATCACCGGACGCTAGGTACTGTTGAAAAAAGTCACATGACATTCAACGAATACGTAAGATCTTTCATATCCGTTGACAAAAGCGATTGGGATGAGTGGCTTAAGTATTTCACGTATTGTTTCAATACTACGCCATCCTCAGTACACGAGTATTGTCCGTACGAATTAGTTTTTGGGAAAATCCCTAACGGATTTCTCCAATTTAATGAGGTAATAACACCTTTATATAATATAAAGGATTATGTTATACTACATTTACACCTGAGCGAAATCTAGTAGATTTGATTTAAAATCTTTATTAAAATCTAAACCGCTTATGCCAATATTTTTTGAAATTTTGCAAGATTTCGTTTTCAAAACAATATATTGTTACAGATTTATTTTTAAATAGCTTAATTTACATTTTAATTTATTTTATTTGTAGCAGTTAAAGTTACTGTAGTTGTATTTGTATTAGTTTGTTTTGCTGGTTTTTCGAACATTATGTTTGTTGTTATGTGTAGCATACTTTTAGGCACTTATATTATTCGTACCTATTACTTAACGTCTTAATTTAAATGTAACGGTTTTCGAATGTACTAGAATGTACATACGAGAACTTTGTCGAATGTTACCGAACAGCACTATGTTACTATAAATAGCCGAACAACACAGCTAACGTAATCAGTATTACAATAGAGCTTGTAAAGTGCGTATCAAAGTGAGTTTGATAATAAAAGTGTATAACTATAAGTGTAATAAGTAAAGTGATATAAGAACAATATTTGAGTGTATTTAAATAAATAAAGTGCTCTTAATTTTATAACGAATTTAAAGTGTTTTTAATTGCAATAAGAGAACTCAAGAGTTTTATTTAAAGGAAATAATCCAACGTTTATAAAAGGTATAAACGTAACAACTGGTGTCAGAAGTGAAATTGCATTTAAAAAATAAAAATCAGACTTGAAATTTAAGGAACTTAAAGTTGAACAACTCAAGAAAGAATTGAGTAAGCTGGCATTGCCGACAACAGGTAATAAAGTAGAATTGCAGAAGAGGCTTCTAGATGAATTTAAGCGGCGTAATATGGACATTGATGGTTACGAGTTTGACGAAAAAGAAGAAATGGAAGTTTCTACTCGTGCAACTACAAACAACATAGATTTAAGTACGATGCTTGCTGCTATGATGGAAAAGATGGAAATTAAATTCCAGGAAGTTCAAGAATCTTCTAGAGCTAATAATGAAAAATTATTAGCCGAAGTTCAAGAAACTTCTAGAGCTAATAATGAAAAATTGTTAGCCGAAGTTCAAGAATCTTCTAGAGCTAATAATGAAAAATTATTAGCTGAAGTCAAAGAAGAAGTGCAAGAAACAGCTAGAGCTAATAATAAAAAATTATTAGCCGAAGTTCAAGAAGCTTCTAAAGCTAATAATGAAAAATTATTAGCTGAAGTAAAAGAAGAGTTGGAGTTGAGATTTCAAGAAAGTTCTAGAGCTACGAACCAGAAACTTCAGGAAATTTCTGAGGCTGTGAACAACAGAGTCGATTGCGTTGAAAAGCAAGTTAAAGATGTTAACGAAAAATTGCAGTTACAAGTAAAAAATGTTGATGAAAAATTGCAATTACAAGACGAAAAATTTAAAAATCTAGAAACAAAAATTAACGATATCCAATGTCATGAGGGACCAGTTCGGATAATTCCAGAAATATCGAGTAGAATAAAGGCCCCTACTTTTGACGGTAGTGCACCATTTAATGTTTTTAAATTTCAATTTGAGACAGTTGCCAATAGAAATATGTGGAGCAATGAAGAAAAGGCTATAGAGTTGATTTTGGCGTTAAAAGGCAACGCAGCGCAAGTCTTGGAATGCATACCTATTGGCTGCAGAGAAAACTATGATGACATAATGGTTGCACTACAACGTAAGTATGGCGGCGAGCACAAACGAGATATATACCGAATGGAATTACGAGGCAGAACACAGAAAGCTAACGAGTCATTACAAGATTTCGCAACGGAGATCGAGCGTTTGGTGCAGCTGACATATCCAGGTGAAAATCACCCATTTTTGGATCAGTTTAAAATTGAAACGTTTGTAAATGGAATACGTGATCCAGAAATAAAGCACGCGGTGTTTGGCACACATAAATCAACGTTTGCAGAAACAGTTTCGTATGCACTAACACAGGAAAATGCCAAATTGCTTTCTAAGCCGCAGATATACAAGGTGCGAAATCTTGAAATTTCTACAGAAATGGAAAGAGATGACGTAAGCGATTTAAAGGCTCGTATACAGGCGCTAGAGGAAAAACAAGGCAAAGCCAGAGCCAAATGTTATAATTGTGGTAAGAGTGGACATTTTCAACGAAATTGTAGAGCACCTAGAAAGCGGGCTAGATCGGTATCGCCACCTGGAAACAGCAAACGGGCGAACACGAAATCATCAAATGAGTCACTGTTAAACTAAAACGAGCTAGCACTACGGGGCAAGAGCTAGCTCCCATAACCGACGGCCCCACAATCTCTATATCAGTTATGCAGCAGAAAAATAGCAACCTTACTGCTTGTGGGTATATCAATGGTCGAAGGCATATTTTTACCATAGACACAGGTGCATCGCAGTCTATTATCAGGCCCGATTTAGTAAAGAACACAATCGAACCGTTATGTGGCGTACGTCTGCGAACAGCTACTGGGGAGCCTGCTACTGTCTATGGTAAAATAAACGTAAATGTAACTGTTGCCAACATAACTGTCAATCATGTATTCATCGTTGCCGACATTGTGGACGAAGTAATCATCGGTGCAGATTTTATGATTACTCATGGCATTAATCTGCACATGGGGCAGAAGGTAATGATTTGGAGAAATGTTGAAATAGCCCTTGATGTTGGTTATGAAAATAAGGTACATGTAAGGAAACTAGTTGCTACAGAATATGAGAAAATACCACCACAGTCAGAAAGTAGTATGGGCGCGTATAGAGGGAGATTGTGTGGACAACCGGTTGTGGGTGGTAGAACAAACAGATATAAAAAGTGACTTAATAACAGCAAAAGCCCTTGTCAAAATCAGCAATGACGGAAGAGTCCCTGTAAGAGTGCTTAACCTTTCCGCCTGTGAAAAAGTCGTCAAGCCAAAATCCGAATTAGGTCAATGTGCTAAAGCTGAGGCAATAATTAATTGCGAAATGAAATCGGGTCCTGTCAGATGTCGAACAAAGAGCAGGAGATGCTAGCAGAATACGTAGAGAAGTGGGTTAAACGATTATCGCCGTCCGATAGGAAAGGTCAACATCAAGGCTTTGAAAGGTCAACATCAAGGTAGAACATCACTTGTGAAACATCAGATAAATACCGGCGATGCAAGGCCTATTAAACAAGCTCCTAGAAGTATTCCTCTAGCGAAACGTAATGAAGTCAAAGAGCTTGTCAACGAAATGGAGCAGAATGGAGTAATAGAACCTTCTTCAAGTCCTTGGAGCTCACCGGTAGTTTTGGTTAAAAAGAAAGATGGCAGCACAAGATTTTGCGTCGATTATAGAAAACTGAATGACGTCACGAAGAAGGACAGTTATCCACTACCAAGGATAGATGACACTCTGGACACGCTAGCAGGAACAAAATGGTTCTCTACATTAGACCTGCAAAGTGGTTATTGGCAAGTAGAAATATCTGATAGAGATAAGGAGAAAACAGCTTTTAGTGCAAGTGACGGGCTATGGCAATTTAACGTGATGCCATTTGGACTATGCAACGCTCCAGCCACATTCGAGCGATTAATGGAACGCGTATTAAGGGGACTTCATTGGAAGACATGCCTGGTGTATCTTGATGATATAATTGTCATGGGTAAAAGTTTTGACGATCACCTGAAAAATCTAGAAGAAGTTCTTAAACGAATATCAGTGGCTGGACTTAAACTAAGCGCAATTGAAAGTGCATTGTTCCAAAAAGAGGTTAAATACTTGGGGCATCGAGTTACAGAGGATGGTATATCAACTGACGAAGATAAAATCCAAGCTGTGAAGGACTGGCCTCGCCCGAAAAATCTTCATGAGTTACGTAGTTTTCTAGGCCTCTGTATCTACTACAGGAGATTTGTACCGAATTTTGCTAGTATCGCTGCCAGTCTACATGAGCTCACCAAGAAGTCACGACCATTTCTGTGGGCTGAAGCACAAGAACAAGCATTTCAGAAGCTCAAGGAGTTGTTATGCGTAGCACCAGTTTTGGCATATCCTATCGCTGGAGAGAAATTTGTATTGGATAGCGATGCGAGTGGCTACGGGATAGGTGGTGTTCTTTCGCAAGTTGTCAACGGAACAGAAAAGGTGATAGGCTACTACAGTCGAACACTTTCGAAGCCTGAAAGAAATTATTGTGTAACACGTCGAGAGCTTCTGGCAGTTGTAGAGTGTGTAAAGTATTACCACAAATACCTGTATGGACAACACTTTGAACTAAGAACCGAGCACTCTGCACTAAGATGGTTACTACAATTTAAACAACCGGAAGGACAGCTAGCCCGTTGGATTGAACGTCTCCAGAGCTACGATTTCAGTATTGAGCACAGAAAGGGCACTAAACATGGAAATGCAGATGCACTCTCCCGAAGACCGTGCAGATTGGAGTGCAAACATTGTGCAAAAGCTGAAGGAAAAGAATGTGTCGTTGACGTTCGACTAACACATATAGAGGCAAGTGACGACTGGTCAGCGGCGCAAAGAGACGATCCCATACTGGCAAAAATTATGTCAGCAAAGGAGGAAGACAAAAGGCCAACCCGTAACCAAATATCAGCGGAAAGTCCACTGATGAAATCATACTGGGCGCTATGGAATAGTCTGCAGGTTATTAACGGGTGCCTTTATCGCAAATGGGAAAGTACTGATGGTAAATCGACAACAAATCTGATTGTGGTGCCATCCTCTAAAGTCAAAGAGGTATTGAAGGAGTTTCATAATGGTTCAAGTGGTGGTCATCTTGGTGTAACAAAAACCATAGAAAAGATAAAGCAACGTTTCTATTGGGTTGGATGCCAACAATCTGTAGCTGATTGGATAGCAAATTGCGCACAATGTATCGCAGCCAAGGGCCCAGTAAGACGGAGTCGAGGAGCGCTGCAGCAGTACAATTCAGGTGCTCCGTTTGAGCGAATAGCGATGGATATAGCAGGCCCTTTTCCTGTTAGTGAGGCTGGAAACCGTTACGTTCTAGTTGTAATCGACTATTTTAGCAAATGGCCAGAGGTATACGCAATACCAAACCAAGAAGCTAAAACTGTCGTAAACGCATTTGTGAACAACTGGGTGTGCCGCTATGGAGTTCCGCTGGAGCTACATTCTGATCAGGGAAGAAATTTTGAATCTGCGATATTCCAGGAAATGTGCGAACTATACGGTATCCGAAAAACGAGGACTACGCCACTGCATCCACAATCTGACGGCATGGTCGAGAGATTTAACTGCACGTTGGAGGAACACTTGAGAAAAGTGGTCAGTGCACACCAAAGGGACTGGGATGAGCACATACCAAAATTTCTGTTGACATACAGGTCAGCCGTTCATGACTCTACCTCCCGAACACCTGCAAAAATTATGTTCGGAACCGAGCTGAAACTGCCAGGTGATCTAGAATTCGGTGTTAATCCCTCGACAATAAATGATCACGAAAAAGATAATTCAAGGGGACAAAAAGATTTAGACGAAATTCATGAATTCGTTCGTGGCCGAATAAAAATGACCAGCGACAAGATGAAGGCCAGATATGACAGAGCAGCAAATTCTGAACTCTTTAATGAGGGTCAGCTAGTTCTACTATATAACCCACAACGGAAAAAAGGACTGTCTCCTAAATTGCAAACTCATTGGGATGGGCCCTATAAGGTGATAAAAAGAATAAATGATGTCGTGTATAGAATACAAAAGTACAATAGCCCAAGATCAAAGATGAAAGTGGTTCATCTCGAGCGCCTCGCTAAGTACGGAAAAAGTGAATTTGTGCCTATTCGGGACGAACAGGCTTAAGCGGGCGGTAGTGTTACAGATTTATTTTTAAATAGCTTAATTTACATTTTAATTTATTTTATTTTTAGCAGTTAAAGTTACTGTAGTTGTATTTATTAGTTTGTATTAGTTTGTTTTGCTGGTTTTTCGAACATGATGTTTGTTGTTATGTGTAGCATACTTTTAGGCACTTATATTATTCGTACCTATTACTTAACGTCTTAATTTAAATGTAACGGTTTTCGAATGTACTAGAATGTACAAACGGGAACTTTGTCGAATGTTACCGAACAGCACTATGTTACTATAAATAGCCGAACAACACAGCTAACGTAATCAGTATTACAATAGTGCTTGTAAAGTGCGTATCAAAGTGAGTTTGATAATAAAAGTGTATAACTATAAGTGTAATAAGTAAAGTGATATAAGAACAATATTTGAGTGTATTTAAATAAATAAAGTGCTCTTAATTTTATAACGAATTTAAAGTGTTTTTAATTGCAATAAAAGAACTCAAGAGGTTTATTTAAAGGAAATAATCCAACGTTTATAAAAGGTATAAACGTAACAATATTTATTTACAAGGTGACCTGAGAGGCTCTCTACTACTACTTCTACTTCTCCAAAATTCAAACTCCATTTAAAAAAAATGCAAACAATAAAGTACTTGTGCAATTGCAACCACCTTATTATGACTAGCCAAGCCCGGAGCGCGTTGCTACGCCCCTTAATGAATAAAAATGGATTCTGAATTTAAATTGAATATCAAGTGCAAAAAGCTAAAAATTGTAAATTTTTTTAATGGGCGTGTCACTGTCCACTTTTCTAATCACGAAATTGTGCAGTCATGACAGCTCAATATGTGTGTGCAAAGTTTTAGAAAAATCGATCTAGTGCAAGTAGCTAACAATGATATATTAGTTCTTATGGGTGTGGCACTGCCCACTTTTCTAATCACGAAATTGTAAAGCCCTGACAGCTCAATATGTGTACAAAGTTTCAGAATAATCGGTCCAGTGCAAGTAACTCAAAATTATAACTTTTTTTATAAGCGTAGCTAATCTAATCACCTCAAAATTATTACTTTTTTATCGGCGTGGCCCCGCCCACTTTTCTACTCACGAAATTATATAGTCATGACAGCTCAATATGTGTGCAAAGTTTCAGAAAAGTCGGTCAAGTGCAAGTAGCTAAAAATTATAACTAATTTTTAATGGGCGTCGCACCGCCCACCTTTGACCACCCATAAACACTCCCTGGAATGTGTACAACAACTTTCCAAAGTTTGCGTCCGATCGGTTTTACAGTTTCGGAGTCTATAGCTAACACCCACACACAGAGTTTCACTTTTATATATATACTAGAAAAGCCCGGCGCGCGTTGCTACGCCTCTTAATGAATCAAAATGCATTCTGAATTTTAATTGAACATCAAGTGCAAAAAACTAAAAATTATAATCTTTTTTATGGGCGTGGCACTGCCCACTTTTCTAGTCACGAAATTGTAAAGTCATAACAGCTCAATGTGTGTACAAAGTTTCAAAAAAATCGGTCCAGTGCAAGTACCTCAAAATTATAATTTTTTTTATGGACGCGGCACTGCCCACTTTTCTAATCACGAAATTGTAAAGTCATAACAGCTCAATATGTGTGCAAAGTTTTAGAAAAATCGGTCCAGTGCAAGTATCTCAAAATGATACCTTTTTTTTATAGGCGTGGCACTATCCACTTTTCTAATCACGAAATTGTAAAGTGATGACAGCTTAGTATGTGTGCCAAGTTTCAGAAAAATCGGTCCAGTGCAAGTACCTCAAAATTAAAACTTTTTTAGGGGCGTGACCCCGCCCACTTTTCTTATCACGAAATTATTTCGTCATGACAGCTCGATATGTGTGCAAAGTTTCAGAAAAATCGGTCAAGTGCAAGTAGCTAAAAATTATAACTAACACTCCCTGGTATGTGTACAACAACTTACCAAAGTTTCAGCCCGATCGGTTTTACAGTTTCGGAGTCTATAGCTAACACACACACACACACACACAGAGTTTCACTTTTATATATATAGACTAGAAAGCGTTGCTACGCCCCTTAATGAATAAAAATGCATTCTGAATTGAAATTGAATATCAAGTGCAAAAAACTAAAAATTATAACTTTTTTTAATGGGCGTTTCCCTGCCCACTTTTCTAATCACGAAACTGTATAGTGATGACAGCTCACTATGTGTGCAAATTATCAGAAACATCGGTGAAGTTCAAGTAGCTGAAAATGATAATTTATTTTTTATGGGCTGCCCAATTTTCTAATCACGAAATTGTATAACCATTAAACTTCAATATGTGTGTGAAAAGTTTTAGAAAAATCGGTGCAGTCTAAGTAGCAGAAAATGATAACTTTTTTTTATGAGCGTGGCACTGCCCACTTTTCTAATCACAAAATGGTAAACTCGCTCAATATGTGTACACAGTTTCAGAAAAATCGGTCCAGTGGAAGTACGTCAAAATTATAACTTTTTTTATGGGCGTGGCCCTGCTCACTTTTCTAATCAAGAAATTATAAAGTCATGAGAGCTCAATATGTGTGCAAAGTTTCAGAAAAATCAGTCCAGTGCAAGAACCTCAAAATGAAAACTTTTTTATGGGCGTGGCCCCGTCCATTTTTTTAATCACGAAATTATTTAGTCATGAGAGCTCGATATGTGTGCAAAGTTTCAGAAAAATCGGTCATGTGCAAGTAGCTTAAAATGATAACTAATTTTTTATGGGCGTGGCCCCGCCCACTTTTTTCCAACCATAAACACTCCCTGGTATGTGTACAACAACTTGCTAAAATTTGAGCCCGATCGGTTTTACAGTTTCGGAGTCTATAGCTAACACACACACACACACACACACACAGAGTTTCACTTTTATATATATAGACTAGAAAAGCCCGGCCTGCGTTGCTACGCCCCTTAATGAATAAAATGCATTCTGAATTTAATTTGAATATCAAGTGCAAATAGCTAAAAAATTAAAAAAAAAAATTTAATGGGCGTGGCACTGCCCACTTTTCTAATCAGGAAATTTGTGACGGCCAAAGTCACCAATTCGTTTTGGGCCCCACAATTAATGAATAATCTTTATTTTTTGTTATAAAAATAGTTAATGAATTAGTATTATTAATACTTTAATTTATATTTATATATAAAAATATTAAATGAATTATTATTATAATTATTACTTTAATTTACTCGTTATATATATATTTATATTTATTTATATAGGTATGTAATGAATTATTATTTTGCACTTATACTTATAAACAACCAATGAAGTACATTAATATTATAAGTTAATTTAAGAGAAAGAGAAACATTGTTGTAATCACACCACACAGCATGCAATAACAATGCTAGGTGAATTCGTCTAATCACCACGAAATGTGTGGTAAATAGACCGATCATACATAGTGCGTGTGGTTGAACAATGTAAACACATGAGTTTGTGTGGATGTGTATTCTTGCGTGTACGACAAGAAAGGTATAAAACGGGCGTTTGCTGACTAAATTAGTTAGTTGGCCGGCAGCTCGCGCTACGGTAAGGACAAATATTAGCGGTGGGATTCATAGCTAATACGAGTACTGACCATAGCAATAAGCAGCAAGATACACATTGGAAGCGTGGTTTCATCACCAATAGTGTATCTTCTGCTGGTACTGATACTGGAGGCTGGGGATTCCGCCCCCCGTATTGGTGCTAAGAGCACATACAAGAGGTTCTGTTGGAAGCGTGGGTTCACCACCAAGAGAACATCTTGGAGCGAACGAGATCCACTATTGGCAGCGTGGTTACATCACCAATAGTGTATCTCAGGCTGCGATTGGAGGTGGGGATACCCCTCCAAGAGCGAATAGATAACTATCGCCACGCCATTGCCGTCAGACGCCAGTTTACCCAGAGTCTCTTTATTGTGGCTGGGGTTCCGCTCCAATAAAGAGAATCCTGGAAGGCAAAAGAGACCCACTATTGGTAGCGTGGATACACCACCGATAGTGCGTCTCGAAGGGTTAGCTGAGGCTGCGATTGGAGGTGGGGATACCCCTCTGAGAGCGAATCAATACCCGACGCCCCATCTAAGCGTCTGACACGTACCAGGCCAACTAGTGTAAAAGTATTTTTTTATTATTCTATTATTGTTATTATTTGTCTGTGAATAAATACCGTACGTTTTATAACGTTTAAAGAAAAAAGTGTTAGTTTTCTTTTATAAGACGCGACCCTGGCCTCCGCTGAGTCTACCCTAGCCGCCAGCGGAAACGTGTCGTTACAATGGCGCCCGAGCAGGGACACTACGTCCTATAAAATTTAACATTAAATTGAATTTAATGAGAAAATTTTATTAAATAAAATTAAATTACTTGAACTGAACTGAAATTTAATTGGACATAATTAAGTTCAAATTAACTAAAGAATAAATAAATAAAGTACATTAACATTAATAAACAAGAAACAAAAAAAAAGTAGAAGTGAACATTGAAAATTAAGAACATTTGAAATGAGAAAAGGAATAAAAAAAAATTCGTTAAAGAAAAATTTTGAGAGAAAAATTTTAAAAGAAAAGAAATTTAATTAAAATTGAAAATTAAAAACAATTTGAAAAAAAAATATTTGTAAAAGAAAATTAAAAAAAAAGGAAAAAAAAAATAAAAAAATTTTTTAAAGAAAAGAAATTTAATTAAAAAAAAAAAAAAAGACAGAAAAAAGAGTGCAGTGAAAATGTTAAAAACCACATGGGTGTACTCATTAAAAAAGGAGGAGTTAATAAACTACCTCACACAGTGCGAACAAAATGCCGTCGGCACTGTAGAAGATCTGCGAAAACGGTTTGCAAAATTTCTGTCTACAGAGCACGGTAGTGAAGAACTCAAGCTACTACTCGAATGGCAGGCTAAACATGACGTAACGACGCCGGCTACCCCAAATCCACGACTACAAGTTCCTGAAGTAGAAGTACGTGACGCAGTAGCCTCACCAGTAAAGCTGGAAGCACAAAAGTCCACGACAACTGCCCTCACAGGTAATGATGTAGTAAAACAAAACCGAATTGCAGCAATTGAACTCGTCCGAAAATGGGGCCTCAAGTACGATGGTGGAAAAGACCCTCTAGGCTTTATTGAACGAGTAGAAGAGCTCGCCGATATGTACGAAATCAACCCAGACAATATTCTCCGGGTCATGTCCGAGCTCCTGCGTGATAAAGCTCTCATATGGTTCCGAAACAACAACAAGCAGTGGGAACAATGGTTCGTATTTAAAAAAGATTTTTGTAATTTTTTCTTGCCTCCACAGTACTTTGAAAAACTGGAGGACGAAATACGAAAAAGAGTCCAGCGAAACCGGGAGGCTTTTAAGGATTACTTGCTGGCCATACAAAACCTTATGCGTTTCACCCAAACGAACAAAAACTCGAACGAGTATTTCGTAACATGCAGCCAGACTATCAGCGGTATATTTGCCGGCGGGATTTCACGTCACTGGATGAACTAATTGCGCTAGCGTCATCCTTAGAGGCTATACCAAACACCGCGCCACCGGAACGGAGAGAACACCAACGCATGATTGACGTCCGACGACCGGGCACAGTAGTAAATCCCGCCCAAAACCGGCGAACAGCGAAAGCTACCAGCCTCGAGAAACGGGACACCTATCTATCATGGGTAGACGAAAAACTAAGAGCCGGCATATGGATAGAACACCAATGGGTTACTGCCCTTATCAATACAGGTGCCACCCGCAGTTTTATCATGCCATCGTTGTTAAGTAACTTGAGACCGGCTCCCCAAAACCTTCCTGTTCCAATTGACGTGTTCCTGGCTAACGGTGAAAAAACAACAATATCTCAAGCGGAAGAGTGCCAGATTACCCTAGGAAAGGTGACTAAGAAACACATTCTGCTAGTTATGGAGGTCGCCACTGAACCCCTCGTTTTGGGAATCGATTTCCTATCAGAATTTGATACCACCATCACCTGTGCCGGACTGGCCGTAAAAGCGAACCCGAGTACCAACAAGTATCAAAAATCTCACCAGGTAAGCGTAGTTATGTATAAAACTGATGCCATATCCAGGCAGCCAGTGCAACAATTAAAATTGACACACGCTTCCCCTACAACCGCTTGTAAATGGTACCAGAACCGGGTAGCAGCTGTAAAACAAAACCTGAACGAATTCGCCGACTATTCGATTGTAAACGGACAATTATATCGACGTATCGGCCAAAAAATTAACGAAGAAGATGCCACCCCTTGGAAGCGTTGTGTACCTACACCCCTGAGACGACAGGTTCTACAGGAGGTACATGATCAACCAGCAGGTGGCCACCTTGGTGTTAGAAAGACCCTGCGAAAATTAACGTGCCGCTATTATTGGCCAGGCATGTCACGGGATATAAGCCGCTACGTACGGGGGTGTAAGGTCTCCCAACAATTGCCCGAGATTATGTTGGCCATAAACAACAGCACCTCCGAATCAACCAGCTATACCCCAGCCCACTTGACGCAAGGTAGAGAACCCCGACTGCCTCAAACACTATACGATAAGGTGACCATTGGCACGGGTTCCCAAATCGTACCACCGGAATCACGGACTAGAGAGCTGGCAGAAGTCTTCGAAATAGTCCGACAAAATTCAGTTAAATCATCGCAGAAACAAAAGTACCACTACAATTTGCACCGTCGTCAGTGGCAGCCAAAAATAGGAGAGCGCGTTTAAGTCCGACAACACCCAATATCAAAGGCCGTTGACAAATTCGCCGCTAAATTCGCTCCCAAATATGGTGGACCTTATGTAGTGGCAGGATCCGTCTCTTCCGTCATTGCCAACATTAGTAGTGAAGATAATAAAGAAACGCGCACAGCTCATCTCAGTGAATTGAAACCTTTTACTGAACAACATAACAAATCATTATCGCCGCCATCCTCATCATCTTCATCACCTTCATCATTATCAACAGCCTCAAACGAGTCAGAGCAACCACCACTTCCAGTGATGTCAAGAACGAGGCAAATAAGGTCTACCAAGCCGAGTACAACCCCTTACTTCGCCAGGAGAGGGAGGGTAGTGTGACGGCCAAAGTCACCAATTCGTTTTGGGTCCCACAATTAATGAATAATCTTTATTTTTTGTTATAAAAATAGTTAATGAATTAGTATTATTAATACTTTAATTTATATTTATATATAAAAATATTAAATGAATTATTATTGTAATTATTACTTTAATTTACTCGTTATATATATATTTATATTTATTTATATAGGTAAGTAATGAATTATTATTTTGCACTTATACTTATAAACAACCAATGAAGTACATTAATATTATAAGTTAATTTAAGAGAAAGAGAAACATTGTTGTAATCACACCACACAGCATGCAATAACAATGCTAGGTGAATTCGTCTAATCACCACGAAATGTGTGGTAAATAGACCGATCATACATAGTGCGTGTGGTTGAACAATGTAAACACATGAGTTTGTGTGGATGTGTATTCTTGCGTGTACGACAAGAAAGGTATAAAACGGGCGTTTGCTGACTAAATTAGTTAGTTGGCCGGCAGCTCGCGCTACGGTAAGGACAAATATTAGCGGTGGGATTCATAGCTAATACGAGTACTGACCATAGCAATAAGCAGCAAGATACACATTGGAAGCGTGGTTTCATCACCAATAGTGTATCTTCTGCTGGTACTGATACTGGAGGCTGGGGATTCCGCCCCCCGTATTGGTGCTAAGAGCACATACAAGAGGTTCTGTTGGAAGCGTGGGTTCACCACCAAGAGAACATCTTGGAGCGAACGAGATCCACTATTGGCAGCGTGGTTACATCACCAATAGTGTATCTCAGGCTGCGATTGGAGGTGGGGATACCCCTCCAAGAGCGAATAGATAACTATCGCCACGCCATTGCCGTCAGACGCCAGTTTACCCAGAGTCTCTTTATTGTGGCTGGGGTTCCGCTCCAATAAAGAGAATCCTGGAAGGCAAAAGAGACCCACTATTGGTAGCGTGGATACACCACCGATAGTGCGTCTCGAAGGGTTAGCTGAGGCTGCGATTGGAGGTGGGGATACCCCTCTGAGAGCGAATCAATACCCGACGCCCCATCTAAGCGTCTGACACGTACCAGGCCAACTAGTGTAAAAGTATTTTTTTATTATTCTATTATTGTTGTTATTATTTGTCTGTGAATAAATACCGTACGTTTTATAACGTTTAAAGAAAAAAGTGTTAGTTTTCTTTTATAAGACGCGACCCTGGCCTCCGCTGAGTCTACCCTAGCCGCCAGCGGAAACGTGTCGTTACAAATTGTATAGTCATGACAACTCAATATGTGTGCAAAGTTTCACAAAAATCGGTCCAGAGCAAGTACCTCAAAATTAAAGCTTTTGTTATGGGCGTGGCCCTGCCCACTTTTCTAATCACGAAATTGTATGATCATGAGACCTCAATATGTGTGTGAAAAGTTTTGGAAAAATCGGTTAAGTTTAAGTAGCTGAAAAAGATAATTTTTTTTTATGGGCGTGGCACTGCCCACTTTTCTAATCACGAAATCGTAAAGTCATGACATCTCAATATGTGTGCAAAGTTTCAAAAAAATCGGTCCAGTGGAAGTACGTCAAAATAATAACTTTTTTTATGGGCGTGGCCCTGCCCACTTTTCTAATCAAGAAATTATAAAGTCATGAGAGCTCAATATGTGTGCAAAGTTTCAGAAAAATCAGTCCAGTGCAAGTACTTCAAAATGAAAGCTTTTTTATGGGCGTGGCCCTGCCCACTTTTCTAATCACGAAATTATAAAGTCATGACAGCTCAATATGTGTGCAAAGTTTCAGAAAAATCGGTCCAGTGCAAGTTCCTCAAATTATAACTTTTTATGGGCGTGGCCCTGCCCACTTTTCTAATCACGAAATTATAAAGTCATGACAGCTCAATATGTGCGCAAAGTTTCAGAATAATCAGTCCAGTGCAAGTACCACAAAATTATAACTTTTTTATGGGCGTGGCCCCGCCCACTTTTCTTACCGCGAAATTATAAAATTATGACAGCTCAATATGTGTGCAAAGTTTCAGAAAAATCGGTCAAGTGCAAGTAGCTAAAAATGATAACTAATTTTTTATGGGCGTGATCCCGCCCACTTTTCTAATCACGAAATTGTATAATCATGAGAGCTCAATATGTGTGTGCAAAGTTTCAGAAAAATCGGTGAAATTCAAGTAGCTGAAAATGATAATTTTTTTTTATGGGCGTGGCATTGCCCACTTTTCTAATCACAAAACTGTATAGTCATTACAGCTCAATATGTGCGCAAAGTTTCAGAAAAATCAATCTAGTGCAAGTACGTCAAAATTATAACTTTTTTTATGGCCGTGGCCCTGCCCACTTTTCCAATCACGAAATTATAAAATTATGACAGCTCAATATGTGTGCAAAGTTTCAGAAAAATCGGTGCAGTGCAAGTACCTCAAAATTATAACTATTTTTTATGGGCGTGGCCCTGCCCACTTTTCTAATTACGAAATTATAAAGTCATGAGAGCTCAATATGTGTTCAAAGTTTCAGAAAAATCCGTCAAGTGTAAGTAGCTTAAAATGATCACTAATTTTTTATGGGAGTGGCCCCGCCCACTGTTTGCCACCCATAAACACTCCCTCTGCAGCGTAGTATATTGTATTACAATTTAATAAACAAAAACTAAATAACGATAAGGAAGTATTAGATTACGATTTTAAAATAGCAGATTTAGTTTTACTTAAAAATAAAACGGGCCATTAATTGGATCCGCGATATAGAGGTAGATACAAAAACAGAAAAAGAACAAATAGTTCATAAGAATAGACTTAAGATTTAAAAGTGTTAGATGAAAATAAAATTATATGTTAGTTTGATAGATAAAATTATCAACAAAAAATAATAATTATATATGTATGCTTATATAAAAATCATAATTATCAAAATAGTCTTAAGTATCAGTACATATTAATTGTAAAAGAATGCTCATACAACCATCTGGTTATACAGGGTGGACCAAAAGTCGCGCCTGCGTGTAAGAATTTAATAACTTTTTTGTTTATTATTATTTTTTATTAAATTTTTTTTTAAATTATAATATTATCTTTGTATGACCTAAATTTTAATTATGAAAAATAATGTCAGAGAGATGACCACCATTTTCATCGATGCACAATTGGGCTCTTAAACAGGCGTTTTGCATAACTGCACGCAAGGTTTCAGGCTCTATTGCCCTGATCTCAGCTTTAATGTTGTTCTTTTGCTGCTCTATAGTTTGAGGCTTGTTTACATACACTCGTTCTTTGAGATAACCCCATAGGAAATAATATCAGGGGCAGTTAAATCCGGTGAACGTGCTGGACAATTAAATTCTGAATTTTTCGAGATAATTCGGTCCTCAAAAATTTCATACCAAAACAAAACAAACTTAATTAATGGTGCCACTATAATAGTTTTTCACGTTTTTAATAGCGATATTTAATGTATTGCGTTTTTAAAACCACAATTTCATGCATTTATTGTATTGGCAGCACTAATCTGTTTTTTGTAGCCAAGAAAAATAGAAATTAGCCTAAGTTGGCTACGGGCTACAAAAGTAGCCGTGTAGTCGGTAGTCGTGTAGCGGCTAAAAGAATTATTCTCATAAGCACGCATGTATTCTATTTTTGACATCTTGTAGTCGATGGTCGGTGGACTTGATTGTGTTTATAGCATTAAACTGGCATCCATGGTTGCCAGATGAAGTATGGAGAGAGACATTTTTTTTATGATTTTTAATTTAGGGGTTGATGAAACAACGACAAGCGTTATTGTTTTTTTTTTCAGCAATACCCAGCGAGCATGTGGGATTTATTTTAAATATATAAAAAAAAATCTTATTTTAAGATATATCTATTAGTTTTAGCAGAAATATTTGTTGTTTACTGTTTTTCTTATTACTTTTTTTTAGATACTTTAAGTACCTTAAGGTTTTTGTTTGTTTTTCTTTATTAATTTTCTAAAAAACAAAAACAGAATATCGTTTTTTTCTGCGAGAAAATAAAAATCAGATAAAAGCATTATGTTTATTAACTTATAAAGAACTATTTAGTGGTTGAGTAAAACCTTTTAAAATTGATTTGTCTCGTTATACAGCTTATAATATTAGCTAAGAATGTATAACACGGCATACTTTAATATTTGTGTTCTGGTTTGCTGGGTATCAAGTATTTTACAGAAATCTCTCTCTTTGTTGTGTTCCTATCCAGCGTTGTCAACTTTAGCTTTATACAATATTATTTGTGCTTTTTAACATATTTGTCGCGCAAAAAATTTGAGTCAGTACTCGATGTGATTTCTCAAATTCTTTAGTGCATTCTTTTTCTTATCTAAGTAAAAATACTAAATTCAAATAAAAAACAATTTTTGCAAGGTAAATTTCTTACGAAACAACGCAACAAAAATGATAAGAATTAATAATAGACAATGCTTTTGTTATAAAGATCCTTAGCTTACATTTAAAAAACTGTATAAGTAGATTATATATTTTATATTATTATTAGTTATAATTCAAATATATATGTTTTTGATATCTTCTATGGTTAAACAAACATAACTTTTTATAAAAGTAAAGAAAAGAATATTGATATGCATAAAACCAAAAGCTGTCATTTTTTTTAAAGTAGCGATTATATGACCAACTGTGAAGTTAAAGTTACTACTTTAACTTAAAATTTATTACTATTAATGATTTTATATGGAAACTTATTTAAGGCCTAAAGCTTCTAATAACGAAATTTATAATTTTATAAAATAAATAAAATCGAAAATTCAAAATTTTAAACTTTACGCATTTTCCTTAAAATCAATCCTGTTTTGATGTTTTTTGAATCTTAAAGTTGACAACACTTGTGATGTAATAAAACCTCTCACTTCACGATGAGAAGTAGATTTTAATACATAAAAAGCAGGGATGGAAAGGTTAATATCTAACTTTGAATACAATTTATGGTAATAATTATTCATACTCTCAAATCTCACTGTGTGAACACAAATTCGATTTCAAAATAACGTTTGATAAATTTTTTCAATGAATGTTCCATTATGTGGTTCAGAACATAAAAACATTTACAGGTTTTTTCTGGCATTAATTTATTTGGGTCAGCTAGGCTGTCATCATTTCCTGTATAAGAGCACCCTTCTTAATGTTGGATTTTCCTTGGAAATTTGTGTGTTTTTTTTTCAATAATTAAGGTCAACATTCTTATAGAGTTTTTCCTAACAAAAAGCAATGTAAATACATACGTAATTATATAAATTGTAAATCAAAATAAAAAATACATTGTTAAATATTTATTGCCAGTATCAATTCAACTAAATTTTCACTTTTAGTTTCTTTAATTTTTACTTATCTTTTTCTGCTTTTATATCAAAACTGATTTCTTTTAAGTTGATAAGCCATACAAATTTCAGCTACAACAGTTGCGTTTCTTAAAACTAAAAATAAATAATAAATATAAGTAGATTTATTTTTATTAAAAAAACATTTTATTATTATGTGTTAGCTCATTGCTTGTTTAAATTAATAAACAATATAATTTATATTGTTATATATATTTACAATAAAAATAGTTCCAACCCTGACTAATTTTCTTTTTGTTTGATAAAAAATGAAAGAGCAGAATAAAGCACTTTTACTTGTTTTTTTGTTCAAAAGTACTTATAAGTATGTCGCAATACTTATAAGTATTTTGCCAATACTTATAAGTAATTTGTTTTCGCACATGTATATCCGAATAATACGTATGTATGTAGAGTATTTTTGAAAATAAGTAATAAATATACTCGTAACCGTAGCAATTCATGCATGTACGAGTAGCTATTTTCTGTGATACATGCATGATTATACTTATAACCGAAAAAGATAAATTAATATTCAAGTTTTTTTTTTTTCGGATAACCGAAGTCAGACTCTGGTGCATACATGTATGCATATGGCACGCGTCATAGCAAATAAACAAACAAACAAATATTGTATTGTGCGCCAAGAACCTATGTTAATATAAACAAATAAATATACATAAGTTTAATGCACTCTAATACAAGTGAATATTTTGCTGCGCTGAATATAAAATAATATCATATTACACACAGCGATAAAACATACAGTGCTCGATATATGAAACAAAGAACTAATGTCGTTTACATTAGTTAAGTGTAATTGCTATGTTAATGGTTCCACTGTTGGCATAGGCATACAGGCAATACTTTGAGCACTGGACGGTATCTTGTTTCAATCATAAGTAAAATAAGTGCTATCAATATGCTACACTTTCTACTGTAACCAAATAGCTGAGTAAGCATTAATTATATATGTATAAAAATCAAAGACTTAATAAAGAAGAAAAAATAGAGAGCGTTTCATCCGCTTTTTTCAAGAACAATAATTTTGTGGTTTTATTTAAAACATTTTTAAAATTACAAATTATTATTTACAGTCTGTCTTGAGTGGGTAAAACCATATAATTTTATGAGTAAACATGAAATGTGTTTTAAAAACGTTTCCAAAAAGTGATAAAACGAATTTTGTTGTTATGCGTGGCGAATTGGTAATTTCGTTGCAGTGCGTACTAATAAATAATTCGTTTAGAAAATAAGTGTTTTGTTTCAGTTCTAATCAAAGGATAATCAGTGTGTGGAGAAACATCTGATTTCTTCAGTATTTTTTATATGTTTATGTTCTAAGTTTTTTATATCAATAATTTTATTCTTATTTTCTATTATTTCCTTAATATCATTTGGGATTATGAGCTCGTTTGACTCTTCTAGTTTAATATATTCTTTGACTAAAAATATTTTACAATTTTCGATGTAAAGCGCATAGTTGCCGTATAATTTAAGTGGATAATTATTACAAGTTCGATTTGGGTTAAACTAACCATTTATAATTATTAATACATTTGTTCCTATTTCCAATATTTTCGTCTCGTTGTTAGTCTTGAAAGTACATTCCACAGTGTTTTCATTTAAAATATTCTTAATACATTTGTCTGAAATTTCCTTAAAATGTCTTTCTTGTCTCGTTAATTCGTAAATTTTCTCATTCCTGTTAATGTAAGTATTGTCCTGTATTACTAATTGTTTTCCATTTCTATTTGGTATAGGTTGGATAAAGATTCGTTTGTATGAAATTTTCGACATGTTTGGGATTTTTATTATGAAGTATATTCTCAATTCATCTGTGGCTAAATTCATTTCTATTTCCCTAAATTTGTTCAAAGTTATGTCGTATTTTTCTATTTCCTCATAATTTAAAATGTCTCGTGACAATGTTCCTAGTTGTGAATTTAAAATCAATCCTCTAGCTTGCTCTATTCGTATCTAAGGTCTTGTATCTAGTTTTGTATTCCTCTTGTTTATCAAAATGTTTATTTATCGTTATCTGCGCATTAAATTGTGTAATTGTATTTCTGACGTTCTCTGTTCCTATATTCAATCTTCGTTCAATTTCCTGTCTATTTTCATCGTCCATGGTTTCGTATAATCGTTTTAAACGTTTTCCTACTATGTTTATAAGTCCTCGTGTTGCTCTATATTTCGGCATTACTGATTTTATCTTAACTTTCAGATATTGTGGTTGGTGATGTAATCTTCTGTCCTTAACTGGTGCTATTAATGGTTCTAGATTCTTGATAGAATTATAGTAATTTGCTGTGTCAAATATGTGTATTATCTTCGAGCGGCTGTTGTATAATTGTGAATCCTTTTCCATTGTTTAAGTCTGTGACGTCTAATTTCTGTGCGAATAATCCTTTAGTCATTGCTAGATATAGAAGTATTGCCCTCCAGATTCCTGAAATATTTTTTTTTTTGAATAAATTGATCCTTGTGATAAATCCTATTTTCATTATTATATTTTAGTTTGTCTAATTTTCTTATATCTTTGACCTGTTTTACTCTTGGGTCTAATTTTTTATTCTGACTTAATTTTAAAATGTTTTCGTTAATTTCCTCATCCTTTCTGTCTTTGTTTTTTCTATTTAGTGTCTGAACTTTTATCTTGTCCATTCTCTCAATTATTTTTCCTAGGTTTTCTGTGTTGTAAAAATGTAAGTCAATTGGTTTATTGGTTGTTATAAGCCGATAATGCTTGTAAATTCAAATCGATATTATATGCTACGTCTTTATAATGTTCGCGTGTTTTTAATATTGTAACATGTTCGTTTAATGATCTGTGGAATATTTATATGTCTGAGTTTTCTGTGTGTCTATATGGTGTTGTAAAATGGTAAGTTATCCCATTTTTGTTTAAGAAATCTAAAATGTTTCATTTTTAAAACTACTGTAATTGTCTAGTACTATGTGTTTCGGTTTTTTCATTACTACGAATATTTTCGTTAAGACTTCCATTAACGAAAGTGTATTTTTGTCTGTTAGTTCCTCAATGAATGCATATTTTGTAAATTTTTCAATTGCCGTTGCATAAGGTGTTGATTGATTCTGAAACCATATATCTATGTAATGTGGTTTTGTCATAGTTTCTTTTTTTTCATACGGTGATTTAAATGGTTTTCTGTCACATTTATATTTGTAGACTGTGTATTTATTTATGAATTTTGTTACATGTTTTTTGAGATTTGAGTGATATATTTCCGTTTTCAAATATTGATATGTTCTTTCTATTCCTGAGCGGTTATTTCTTTGTCTGTGTTGATATGATATTTTGCCCAACATTTCGTTATAGGTGACTTCCCTAGTCGTGTTGGTAGTTAACCAAATTCTGTTGTTTTTAGTTATGTTATTCATAATATCTTGCCTTTCCTTTCATTTACGTTGAAACATTTCCACATCATTTATGGTTTCTAATTTTAAGACTGTAAAATCTATTGAATGTGCGTGGTCTAATACTTGGGATATTAGATCATCGCTTAATTCAATATATTATATTGTCTTTTTGTTGTTTCCATGTATGGTTATTTCATCCGTTACTTTCGGATTGTTTTCTACGTTTATTAATTGTATTTGATTTTTTAAATTCTGCAAAGGTTTGTCTGGTATCCTATTATAATTATCCTCCTCCGCTTACTGTATATTTTGATCATCTTCTAAAATTTTTTTCTTCCTTATAATTGTTTTTATTTCGGTGCTTGAGTCGTCTTCGATTTCTATTTGTATTTCTAATTCCATATTATTGTTAATTTCAACTTCTATAATATTTTCTGTATTTGTTTCGTTTTCATTTATTCCTGACACATGTTTGTCTGTTTTAAATTGTTTCCTTTGTTGGATTTCTAACGCTCTTTTGCTAGTTGTATCTTCACCTTTTTTACCATTTTCGTTGGTCACGGGTAAACTCTTGATCCAGTTATCTATAGGTCTAGCATTGTCGTTTTTTAATTCTTCCTTGATTTTATTTGTATGTTTTTCCTTATAATGGAACTGATAGTCTTTTATATTTAAGAATGTTAATTTACATATACCAACGTTTTTAACTTTTGTGAAACATTTGTTTCTCTAATTCTCAACAAAGCATCTGCTTGTTTTCTTTTCCTTCAATATGTTCTATGTCGAATGCGTATTCGTCCAATTTTTTTCCATCTTATTAGTTTTTGATTGGGCTATGATCGGTGAATAGATTGAATTTTCTTCCATAAGGTAATATCTAAACTGACTCACTGCCTATACTATTGCTAATAATTCTTTTTCAATAGTAGAGTAGTACAAGTCGTGTTTGTTTAGTGTTCTAGAGGCAAAGGCTGTCGGTCCTCTACTTTGCGATAAAACTGCTCCCAATGCATGATTGCTCGCGTCGGTAGTTAATGTAAATTGTTCTTCAAAATTTGGGTATTTTAGTACTGAGTCTGATTTCAGAATTGTTTCTAATTTGTTAAATCTGTTAATATATTTTTGATCGTTTAAACCGATTTTCGTATTCTTTTTATGCTATGCTATTTTTGCATAGTCCTTGGTAAACTTTCTGTAATAGCCTGATAATCCTAAAGAGGCTTGGATTTCCTTCACTATTTTCGGTAAGGAAAATCGTTCTGGTCCTTGTATCTTATTTGGGTATGGTCTGATACCGTCTTTAGTATCTAAGTGCCCAAAAAAATCTGTTCTCTTTCTTAAAAAATCGCTTTTGTTCAAACTAACTTTTAAATTCGCTTCTCTAAGTGTTCTGAATATCCTAATTAAACTTTCTATGTGTTCTTGTAATGACGTCGAAAATACTACACATATTTTTTAAGTTTCTGAGTACGTTTTTCATCATTTACTGAAATGTTGCTGGTGCGTTTTTCAAACCGAATGGCATTCTTACAAATTCAAAAAGTCCTTTATTCGTTGTAAATGCTGTTTTCTCTCTGTCTTTTAGGTCTACTTTGATTTGGTAAAATCCTTTAGTTAAATCAAGTGTTGAAAAATAATTTGCCCTTCTTAATTTATCTAGTATGTCATCTATTTCTGGTATCGGATATTTGTCCTCGCGAGTTTGTTCGTTAAGTTTCCTATAGTCAATAACTATTCTAAGTGAAGTATTGCCTTCCTTATCTGCCTTTTTCGGTACTGGCCAAATAGGTGCATTATATTGTGAACTTGAGTATTGTATTATACCTTGTTCTAGTAGTTTCTTCATTTGGTCGCTAACTTTCCTTTCGTAAACTGATGGATATCTATATTTTCTTGTATATACTGGGCCATCATTTTGTGTTTCTGTTCTATGTTTTATTTCGTTTGTAAAAGTTAAATCGTCTCCTTTTCTGTAAAATACGTCTTTATTAATTTTTATTAAATGTCTTATTTTTACTTGTTCCTGATTTAAATGTTCTAGTCTAAGTTGTTCAGATGCTACCAATTCTTTCAACGTTGTTGATAATTCTCCTGGGGATAATTGGTTTGTTGATAATTGTTTTGTCTTCCTGACTGGTAAGTGTCTACTTCCATTCTTCTACGTGTTGTGAATAATTTTGTTGACTATTGTAATTCGGTTGATAATTCTGTTTTAAAGGTTGTTGTTGATTCATCTGTTGATTTTGATTCGAGATGTATTGTTTTGGTTGCCAATTCCTGTTTTGATTATTATTATATTGTTGTCTGGGTTTTTTTGTTGTCATCTTTGATTTTGGAACTTGTTGTAATTTATTTTTTCATTGCTTGTTGATGATTGTCTTCTCTCGTCGTTTAGGAAACCGTTTGATGATAGTTCGTGGATAGCTTCTTCCATAGTTGCAATTTTTAGTGCACATAATATAGTTCTCATATATTGTAGTAGTCTAGTTGTGAATATTTATAATGCTATTTGCGTATTTCTTATTACGTCTTCTGATCTTCCTTCTTGAGCACTTTTTTGATTTAAAATTGCTAATTGTTTTTGGATGTAATTATAGAAGTCTTAAAGTGTTACCTCTATATGTTGATGCTCTTAATTTTTCATACAGTTGATCCACCGTTTCAAATCCTCCAAAATTTGATTGTAACATGGCTTTTATGTCATTCTAACTGCTTAAGTGTGGATGAATTTCCATAGCTCTTCTTGCATTTTCATTTAGTTTTCTTTTTACTATGTTAAAACGCATTTTTTGTGCCTGTTCATTATACTGTAACTAGCATTTAACCCGCTTCTTCGATAGCGCAGTTCTTACTATTTATTGAATACACAAGTTCTATTTTTAATTATTAAATATTTTTGGTTCAATTTATGAAACTTTTTATCTCTGATTCAATTTACTTAGAAAAGTAAAAAGTACAGTAAGAATATATCGGGCATATATTTCCTTACTAAAAGCAAGATCAATGCTACTGAGTTTAAAAAATTAAGATTGATAATTTGCAAAAATTACCCTAAAAATAATAAAAGGAACACTTTTTCCTTCACTAAAACTTCCACTAGGTTTATTAATACCTACGTTCTGAATTCTATGTATACGAAATATAAAAAAAAAGAGAAAACGTAATTATGGTCGTCCATAATATTAGGAGTTAGACCTCGGATCAAAAAACACTAATATTAACAATCCATGTTTACAAACATAAAAACACAAAGAGAACAATAAAAATGCGAAAAGGCTTTTTTTGTGTCTTCAATATCATTTCTATTCTAAACTTGAATCAATAATCCTTTATTTTAAATTTTGACTTTTTAAGCGTAGAAAATACAAAAAGTCCCATTAAAATTCAGAAAATTACCTTCTTGGTCGCCCATAACATTTTTAGTCTCACCTAGAATCAATAGTCCATGATTATACAATCCTAAATTCATAAACGTAGAATATACAAAAAGTACCATAAAAAATCAAAAAAGTACCTTTTTAGTCCCCCATAACATTTCTAGTCTCACATGGAATCAATAGTCACACATGATAGTCCTTGATTGTACAATCCTACCTTCATAAACGTAGAAAATACCAAAAGTACCACGAAAATTCAAAAAAGTACCTTTTTGGTCGACCATAACATTTTCAGTCTCACCACTAATTTCAAAATTCTAGCTTCGCAAACGTCGAAAATACAAAAAGTACCATAAAAATTCAGAAAAGTACCTTTTTGGTTACACATAACATTCTTAGTCTCACCTGGAATCAATAGCCCTTGATTGTACAATCATACCTTCATAAACGTAGAAAATTCAAAAAGTACCATAAAAATTCAAAAAAGTACCTTTTTTTGTCACCCATAACATATTTAGTCTTACCTGGAATCAATAGTCCTTTATTTTACAATTCTACCTTTATAAACGTAGAAAATACAAAAAGTACCATAGAAAAGCGACAAAGTACATGTTTGGTTCATGTTCCAAATTCCAAGTTTAAAATGTTTAAATATCTATGTAACAGAATATAGTAATAAACATGATTTAAAGTCAGTAAATCTACTCTTTTTTGCATAAAAGTAATTATGTTCTTAAAAGTACCAAACTCCTTTCCCGATATTTCCCCTTTCTTCCCTGTTAGGAATGTGGTTCAATTTTAACTAAGTTACATAGTTTTTATATCTGGTGAAATCCCAATTAAAAATTTTTTGAAAATTAGCCGTCTAATTAGGAATTACATACATTTTTCCCTTTTTGGTACCTTTTTTGTCACAAAAAAAGTTTTCAAAAATTTCATCTAAATAATTGTCCATATTCTGTTAGGAAATAATAATTGTTAAATTTTGTCCCATTAAAAGAAGCGTTTCTTTTAAAAAAAAGTACCAAAAAAAGGGAAAATTTTCACCCCTTATACATCTGAATTTGAAAAAAGTGCCGAATTCCTATTAATATTTTTTCGCAGATTACTTAATACAGTTTAAATTTTTTTCCTAGCTTTATGTGTTTGGAAGTTACGCAAGATACCAAAAAAAGTACCAAATTATAGTTTTTACCCGTTTTTTCCCCTTAGGGTTTGAAAATTCAAAAAAAGGCCAGACACCTTTTAGTTTTTTTTGTGCAAATTACAATACTTTTTGAATTTAATTTGTATCATTTTTAGTTTAGGAGATATAAGATTACCGATTTTACCCTTTTTTACGCCCTTTAAGTACGAATTTCCACAAATCCCTTCTTAGTGAGGCTATACATTTAAAGAGGAACCGATTGTCCTAATTTTATGTTTCTAGCTCTTTGCGTTTGGGCTGTGCGATGCTGAATTAGTCAGTCAGTCACGTTACGCTTTTATATATATAGAAGATAGATAATGTAGGTAATATATCATCCACGTCTGTGCAGAATGTGTGTAAGTTTTCTTTTTTGCCATCGAAAGATTCTAAGTAGTTTAATGGATATATATCCAAAACTTCTAAATTTGTTTGAGTAGTCATGTTGTTTTCTAATTGTCAGTTAATTAATTTCTTTTTAACGTTTTACGTCCTAAATAGTTTTTTAAATCCAAAATGTTATATTTATCTTCTATTGTTGTGTTGATATTCGTTATATTGTATAATATTTAGTGAAGTTTTAATCAATTTTATTTATTTTGTTCACGTTTGTTCGATTTTAATTCGAGAAACACTAGTAGAAATTTTTCACTTGTTTATCACTTTTATTTTTTACTTTATTGTTCGGTATTCTATCTTTGCTGTAGAATCCTTTAATTAAATCGTGGTAGATTCTTATTTGCAGGAATAACTAATAGCTATCCTTCCGAATGCGCCAATTTTGATTGTGTTTAACTTTAGAAGGTCTAAAGCGAGAGATTTATTTCATTTACGAGAATTCAATTTGGTACTTTTTATCAATGCTAGATGTTTTTACCGCAATTTTTTCCCAATTAAAAGTTCGTGGCAAAAACAGAAAGAAAGAACAAAACAACGGCAATGATAAGATGTTTCAGGAAATGGTGATACTTATTATGTAAAATTTTTCAACTATAACTAAACGTTCGACTTCGAGTTCACAGCACCTGGTGGTCTCGTCCTCAACAGGCAGCTGTCCCCTTATGATCTATTTTAGTCATCCTTGACATCACCTTTGCCTGATAGATGTTAATGCCTCTTGGATAATGTCCCTAAATAAAACTCACCATCTGGTCATTTTAACCGGCTACATTTAATCTCTAAGTAAAATAATTAATTAGCACATTTTTCTCTTAGATTCAATCCACTACGTTACAAGTTTATTTATTATTGCATATACGCATACAGTTTCTTTTTGTTTTTATATCCTTCACACAGTCGAAAAGGGTATATGTATATAGGTTTGTCATTCCGTGTAAAATCCGAAAAAACAAAATTCCGTGTAAAAACAAAACAAAATATGTGATTAAAATCAAGATGGTTAGTGCAATTTGCTACTACTTACATTCCACTACAACGCTGACATTGATTCGAGCTTAGCCCTGAGAATTGCGTGCCTCACATACATATAGGTCAGCATCATTGCGATGTAGTTTCGTAAAATTTAACTTTGAGCCATCGAAAAAGATGCGTGGCTCTGAGCCACTAACAGTGCTAGGCAAAGTCTGCCCATCTTTAGACCAAGTGTAAGTAATTGACATGGGATTGGCATTGGCCTGCAAAGCAACCAACAATGATTCCCCTTCCACACCAACCGCCGTAGAAGAGGGTGGTGGTACAAATTTCGGGCGATCTAAAAATTTGCATCAGCAATAAAATCAAAACAGCATGAAACAACAGGACAAGAAGAGATAAGAATTAAATAATATTTATAATTTTTTTTAAAGTTCACTTTTGATGTAGCATTCATTCACACAGCATAGTGCAGCAAAGCGGCAGCATTGCAATATTTAACATTTCAAAAGTGAACAAAAAAAAAATCAACAACAACTAGTGGAGTAGCAAAATACTTACACAGCACATCCAAGCTTATTGCTTCATGAACACTACGCTGTAGTGCCTCGTTGGCACTTTGACATGTGTAAACTATGCCGTTCATTTCCTGTGTGATGTTTACTTTAAATTCCAACGTTGAGACGGTGCCACCTCAAAGACCAGGCTTGGAAGTATTATTTATACCTAAGGGAATGAATGACAAAACAAAGTACGTATGAATTTGTAAGCAAAAGCTAACGGCAGTAATAATAAGAAACGTTACAACATAAAATGCATGGATACACGGACAGATATAAAGTAACATAGCGAACACGAGTAAAAAAAGCACAAATGGACAAGGAAAGTATGTTAACGTTGCTTCTCTCCATGCTGACAACAAAAATTGTTCGGTTAATGTATAGATAAACAAACAAAAAATGCCACAAAGTGTGCTCACATATACATACTTATGTCTAAAACCAGAGTAAAAGTTAGTAAACCGGAAGTTTGCGTAAGTACATATTTTTAATTTTTATGCTTTTGGAAAAAGTAGTAGAAAACATCCGCCTTTGAAACACTATACATGCTAGAAACACAAGAAGAGAAATAGTCATTGGCGAACGTAGTTATGTTTAAATAAATGAAAGAACAAGTGGAGTTGCAAAACTCACAACACGTCTAGTGTTACGTCTGTCTTTGTGTATTTACTAAAGAAGCCGTTATGCCGACACAAAGTCAGCAAAACTTTCAGCCAACCTACAAGTTCTACCGGCGCCAATTTATGCTCTATCATTTTCAAACACACAAATGAATTTTAGATTTTAAGCTGGTATTTATGTATGTGGCATGTGGCCATACCAAAGGTTCATTCCACAGATTTTTTTGTTCTCTTCATTCTGGGGTTGGCTTTTTTGACAACGATGACAATCCCTTGAACAACCCAATAATTTGGGCACTTTTCCAGCTTAACAACAAATTTGTTGGCTTCAGACGACACAAGCTAAAACACACCGACTTATATATACACTTAAAGACACATACACACACACACACATACACACTTTCTTTTGAACGTGTGACTGTGGAGCGCTAATATTTAAGAAAAAGAACGTTTTTGGATGTTAAGTGGTATATAAAACTCACCCTCAATTGGTATGCCATCCTTCCACCAGGACAATTTAGCAGGTGGATTGCTAGAACTAGAATCACATATAATGGTCGCCTCTATGCCTGGTTTTAATTCTTTCGGTTCAATGCGTATCTTAACAGTTTCGGGGGCAACTGCAATTGTAATATATTTTTTTTAAATATTATTTTTCTTGTTATTTATTTTTTATTGCGTTGCATGATGGTTGCTTGTTCTATTTTTTCATATTCTACAATATTTTAACAACACAGAATTAATATGTAAATTGATTTACTAGATTCTTCGTATGAAAAAAAAATTCAACAACAAATCTCTTAACTGCTAAAGAATTTCGTATTACTTAAGGTGAATTCACCCATTTGTTCTGAACAAAATTTTTTCCGGAGAATAACATTTTTTACTGAGAGTTTTCTGCAGAACGATTCACCCATTTAAGAAAATTTGTCCGAAAAAACAAAGCTGCCATATAATATAAAATGCAAACAGTTGTACAAAGTGGAAGCACCGCTAGCAAACTATGTAAATAAATACAAACGTAAATTATTTCATTAAAATATATGTGAAGAAAATGTCGGATAGAAGCAAACTAAAATTATTATTTTTAATTGAAGTGCATAAAGTCAATTTGTTTGCAAAAGAAATTTATAAAAAAAATCTAAAATAAAAAGAGTCGCTTCTATTTCATTCCATAAACCCTGTTTTAAATAATTATTTTTATATGCACTATTGCTCATGTCATACAAACATTTTCTTCCTGGTTTTTTAATTCTTCTATTAATTTTTGAGCAATATTTTCATTAAATTCCATTTTAATTGTTAATTTTCGGCAAAAACAATTTTTGTATAATAAATGTACTGACACTGTGTGATGTGGCAACCAAATTCAATTTTCATGTAAATATTGAAAAATAGTGGCATCCCAATTCAGTTTCTTCTGAACAAGAATTAAAATTAAACCAATTCAAGAAAAATCTTTCTGAACAAAATAATCTCTCTCTCTCTCAAAAGTAAAACATCAAACTCAATACAAAAAAAAATTTGTTCTGAACTAAAATTTTATGGGTGAATCCAGGGTGAGTGTACACTGTAAACTCAGCGTAGTCGATTCGAATAGTAGTATTTCAGTGGCGCTATTTGATGCCTCACAACGATATTGAGCTTGGTAATCGGTAACATTTGCCAGAATTGTTATTTCAGCTGAGACAGACTTGTCGGCAGTGCGTATTATTGAATTTATCTGTAATTTAAAAAGAGAAAAACAAAATACAGATTTAAAATGAAATTTGTTAAACGAAATGAAACGGCTAAGAAAGTACGTAATTGTAATAAATTAAAATATCGGCATTTATGTTGTTTGTGGGTTGACAAATTATGTAGAATTATTTTAATAGACTTTAACATACGACCAAAAATTTGAATGTGTTATTCTATCTGTTCAATTATTCATTACATTTAATTTGCATAATTTTCATTAAAATGAAATAGGACGAATTGTTACCAGAAATTCCATTTAACATTCTTTAGAATAATAAAAAAAAAGAATGTGAATAAATTAGAAATAAAATTGTGTCTAGATGGGGCAGCACATGGATATGAATCGTCTATTAAAAGATCTTGTCTACGCTGATGATTTCTGACTACTAGCGCAAAACTTGACCCACATATAAGACAAACTGAATGAGATACGTCAGATAGCATCGGATATTAGTCTTCATATTAACATCGACCTTATTAAGATTCTTCTTACCAATAGCACAAATTTTTCAAAATTCAGAGTAAACAACGTAGAATTCGATATTAACAATCGCTACTTAGGACGCACCGCATAAACCATTGGCGGCTCACATAATTTCTTTATTTATGATGATCGAAAAGTGGCAAATGACTTTATGTATAGTAATATCAACATAGTAAAAAAAGAAGTTGGCCGACAAGCACCTGGAGAAGATAATTACAATTCAAGATGAGCACTACAGAGTGAAAGTGACCTGAAGTGAAAAATATGGCACAGGAGAGATCCCGATGGAAGAATTTTGTTGAGGCCTTTTGCTTTAGCTTGTAATCATAGGCATTAATATATTGTTCGTCACAAGTAAAAACGACCTAACTCAAATACTTGTTACTTTACCGGAGAAGGTAAGAACGTAGTAGAAACTGTTTCACCATTATTTAACTTTTTTTCTCTAAATTTAGTGTTATTTTTAATAGTATTGTATTAAATTTTTGTGTCGAGGTGTATTTTCGATAAATGAGGTGGAATCGCTGAAAAAATCAATTTCGTAAACACATGAGTTTTATTTATACGTGTGACCATCGGTATATTATATCAACCAATGATCGACTAAAAAGCAAAAAATATTCAATCCATTCTTTAATTTAAATAAATCGAGTAAAAAACAGCAGACAGTTGTCCGAGGCCTTCGGCCACGGACTGTCCCTGCAGGCTGTGTCAGAGACACGGCCAATAAGTTTAACGTAGAATACGCCATCCGATAAGACAGAAAACATATATAACAATAAATGATAAATAATATAAGCAAATGAATTTATTTATTTGATAGTTACTTTTGATAATATACATAAGCTTATGGTAGGAAAAATAGGATAAATATGTTTTTAAATTAAAAGAGTAAGGATAAATGATAAATAACAGACGCAAACATGTTTGTGTCCACACTGCAACAGCAGCATAGTTTGAGTTCACGCTACAAACTCAAACACTCAACCAAACACCATACATATGTTTAGGTGTATGTGTTTAAACAATTTTCATTTGAGAAATTTAAATATTAGGAAGATATCAACCAATATGAAATGTATATCAAACGAAAGATAACATATTCATTTACCTACAAAAAAAATTTTTAAAAAAAGTTATCTCGCCGTTTCCTCATAATCAATGAAATAAAGATTACAACAATAACAATCTGACATGACTCCCTATACCGCAAGGTAAGACGTATTCTACGCCAAAAGCCTGTAGAGTATGAGACTATAATTCTTAGACAAATTAATTGAAGGCTACTAAGTATGTAAAATAGCGCAACTCTCTAAGGATATTAAATTTTGTTCGATATAGTTATTTTTAAGGAATTTACAATACGCTTTATCACAGAGAAACAATTAAAACATAAAATAAATTTCCAATTTCCAATAATTTTTCTATAACTAGGAAAATAATTGAATTTTAAAAATGATTTCAAAACTTAATCGTTATAAGATTCTTATATTAACGCAAGGACGATAAAAGAATATTTAAATTCATATCTCACATGTTTTACATACATATGTATGTGTGTTAGTATTTATTAAAGGTGCCCCGTTGGACTAGTCAGTAGTGTGCTGGTCTGCTAGTTTGGGGGTGGCGGGCTCGATTCCCGCCAGAGGCTCTGGACTGGTCTGTGCTTCTATTTCTTTTCTATTCTAACTATTCTATTCATATGGAGCGCACAACATGCCAATTGGGCATAAGTGACGTGGGTTTGGGCTTTTAGTACCCCTCCTTTTCAACCTAACCTTGTATTTATTAAGATACTAGCAGATCCGGCTATGTATCTATCTGTCTACTGTTATATAAAATAAAGTAAGGTTATTAAGGAACACAGTATTTGTCGCACATCCAGATTTCTGTTACAACTATAATTATTATAGTATAAGGATTACGTGTGATTTGTTACAGTATTTGTAACATAACATTGCTTGTTATATTATACTTTATATGAAAAGCTTTTAAGTATGTTAAAATCTTATGAACTTCATTAAAACAAATCAGATGATAAATAGTTACTGTTACTTATTTCTTATTTAATCAATCATGTAAACCTAAGATGATTCTATGAAGTCAGTGAATAAAGAGACTTTAAACAAGTAACATTACATGGCGCAGCCGGTGCTTATCAAATGTTAACGAGAAATAAAGTAAAGCCATCAAAAGAAGAAATAGAGCAAGTAGATTCAAAGGAAGAAGATAACTTTGAAGAAGCTGAAACTGTTATTAAAGAAAAAATAATAAAAATGGATTTTGTAAAACCGGTGAGCAGCTTGATGTTGGAAGGAAATGTCGCGGAAAATTGGAGAAAATTTAAACAAAATTTTGAGATATTTTTGGAAGCGGCAGATTTGTCTTCCCAGTCGGACCAGAGAAAGGTGGCTGTTTTCCTTAATGCAATTGGCGAAGAAGGTTTAGAATTGTTTCAAACCTTTAACTTGAGCCCAGAAAATAAAAAGAATTATAAAGATGTGGTTGCTGCTTTTGAAAACTTTTGTGTTCCGAAAAAACGTATTGTATATGAAAGATTTTTATTTTTCTCAAGAAACCAAAGAGAGGGAGAACCATTCGACAGTTTTTTAGTGGATATAAAAAAACTGGCTAAATCATGTGATTTTGGAGAACAACAAAAATCGTTAATGAGAGACCGAATTGTGCTTGGCATAAACAACAACCGTTTACAAGAAAAACTTCTAGAGAGGGATGTCGACTTTGAGAATGCTGTGGAAATATGTAGAGCTTCTGAAATATCTGAAGGTCAAACAAAGGAGATACAAATGAAAACGAGTACTGGTACATCTGATGCTGCTTTTGGTGGTGTGGTACATCAAATTAACAAATATAGAGAGGAGAGTAACTACAAAGATAAATTTAGTAAAAATCAAAAATATTTGGCAAACAAACAAAATGATTTATTTTTATGCAAAAAGTGTAATAAAAATCATAAACCAAGACAATGTCCAGCTTTTGGAAAAAAATGTATAAAATGCAACCAAATGAATCATTTTGCAGTTTGCTGTAATAACAAATCGGTGTCTTGTATAAACAATTTAGATGAAGAAAATGATATTTTTTATATTAATATGATTTTAGATAAAGAAAATAATAAGTGGATGCATAAATTGAATATTGAGAACTGTTTTGTTGAAGTAAAATTAGACACAGGTAGTGATGTAAATATTTTATCATACAAGGTTTTTCAAAAACTACAATGTAACAGCAAAATTATTCCAACATCTACGGTACTTAAAGCCTATGGTGGTCAACAAATTAAGCCAAAAGGAGAATGTTTTTTAACATGCTTTTACAACAACAAAGTGAGTATTGAAAAATTCATCATTCTCAATGAAAATTTGTGTTCTATTTTGGGCGCAGATGCGATCGATAAATTAGAAATAGTAAAAAAAGTAAATATACTAAATTCAAAAAAAAAAGAATTTGAAACGAAAGAAAAATTTTTAGAAAGGAACGCAGATGTTTTGGTGGCATAGGGACTTTTCCAGGCCAATACACAATTAAATTAAAGGAAAACGCAGTTTCTGTAGTTAAACCCCCTAGAAGGGTTCCATTAAAAATATTAGAAAATCTCAAGAACTCATTAGATATTTTGGTTGAAAAAAATATAATATCAAAAGTAAACGAGCCAAGAGATTGGGTGCACAATCTAGTGATTATAGAAAAATCTGATGGTACTTTACGACTATGTCTGGACCCAAGAAATTTAAACAAATATCTTAAAAAAGAGCAATACTTAATACCAACATTAGAAGAAATTGTGCCGAAATTAAAAAATGCAAAATTTTTTAGTGTATTAGACCTGAAAGAGGGCTTTTATCAAGTGGAACTAGACAACGAATCAAGAAAACTGTGTACATTTTCTACACCGTTTGGTGCATTCCATTTTAACAGATTACCATTTGGTTTAAGCACAGCACCAGAAATCTTTCAAAAGAAAAATCAGGAAAATTTTTCAAATATACCAAATATTTCTATTTACATAGATGACATTTTAGTTTATGGAGAAACGTTAAAAGAACACGATGAAGCACTGAATAATGTTATCAACAGAGCAAGAAAATTAAATATAAAATTTAATCCAAACAAACTGCAGTACAAAGTTAAAGAGATCGATTATCTTGGCCATACATTTACAGACAAGGGAATGTTACCCAGTAAGGAAAGAATTAATGCAATTAAAAGCTTAAACGATCCAAAAAATAAAAAAGAATTACAGAAATTTTTAGGAGTAATAAATTACGTAAGAGCATTTATTCCAAATATGGCAGAAATAACTTCACCGCTAAGAGAGCTTTTAAAGAAAAATACAATTTTTGTTTGGGAAAAAGCTCACTCTGATACTGTCTCTAAAATTAAAGAAATGCTTGTTAGTTCTGTAGTATTAAAGCCATTTGATGAAAATCAACAAATTTTTATACAGACAGATGCTTCACAGTATGGTTTAGGTTGTTGCTTGTTACAGAATAACGCACCAATTGCATATGCATCAAGAAGCCTATCAGAAACAGAACAAAGATATGCTCAAATTGAAAAAGAGCTTTTATCAATAATATTTAGCTGCAGAAAATTTCACCATTATATTTATGGAAGAGAAGTTATTATAAAAACTGATCATAAGCCACTCATTGGATTGATGAAAAAAGAAATACATAAAATACCATCTGGAAAGCTACAACGCATGTGTTTACGATTATTAAACTATAATGTAAAATTGGAATATTTACCAGGAAAGTACATGTATATTGCGGACTATTTATCAAGAAATCCTCTAGCACTAAAAGCTTCAGAAGAAGAACTAATTTTTTATGAATCAATATTGTCTATCAATGTTAGCGAAAATAGAGAACTTCAGCTCAAATTGGAAACTGCGAAAGATATAGTTTTGAGTAAACTTATGTCGTTTTATAGACACGGGTGGCCAAAAGATAAAAGCAAGGTACCTGAAAACTTACGTTTTTATTTTAGCAAACGAAATGATATTACCGAAAATAGCGGCATTATGTATTACAATGACAAAATTATAATACCAAAATCAATGAGAAAATACATGTTAAATTTGCTTCATGAATCTCACATGGGGATTTGTAAGACACAAAAGAGGGCGAGGTCCCTAATGTATTGGAAAAACATGAATGCAGACATAGAGGAAAAAATTTTTAATTGTAAAATATGTGATAAATTTTCAAAGAATAATATAAAAGAGCCTATGATGTCCCATGAAATACCACCGATACCATTTCAAAAAGTTGGATGTGATATCGCAACATTTGGCGGTAGAGACTATCTTATAGTTGTGGACTATTTTAGTAAATGGATTGAATATGAATTATTGCGTAATAAGACATCAACTGAAATAATAAAGCACTGGGTAAAAATATTTTCACAATTTGGTATACCTAAGATAATAATAGCAGATAATGTTCCATTTGGTTCATTTGAATGCAAAACATTTGCCTCAAAATGGAACATTGAAATTGTAACAAGTTCTCCTCATTATCCAAAATCTAACGGGTTAGCTGAGAGATCAGTTCAAATTATAAAAAAATATTTTTAAAAAATCAGAAACACATGAAGAAAGATGCACACAATTAATGGAATACAGAAATACGCCAACTCAAGATATGAATTTAACTCCATCACAAATAATGTTTAATCGGTTGTTAAGAACAAAATTACCAGTATCTGAAACATTGCTATTGCCAACATACAACAATAAAATAGAACAACAATTAATGAAAAAAACTAAAAACAATGAGAAATATTATAATCGATCCTGCAGAAAAGAGCAAAAATTTCAAAACGGCGATAAGGTGTTAATAAAAGATCGTAGTCAATGGAAAAATGGAACCATAATAAATCAATGTAACTCTCCACGTTCGTACATTATTAGAGATGATGAAGGCAAAGAGTACCGAAGAAATAGTTGGTTTTTAAAAAACAAAAGTTGCTCAGTATTCAACAACACTTAAAAAAAAAAAAAAAAAAAAAAAGAAAGATGTAACATAACATTGCTTGTTATATTATACTTTATATGAAAAGCTTTTAAGTATGTTAAAATCTTATGAACTTCATTAAAACAAATCAGATGATAAATAGTTACTGTTACTTATTTCTTATTTAATCAATCATGTAAACCTAAGATGATTCTATGAAGTCAGTGAATAAAGAGACTTTAAACAAGTAACATTACAGTATTAATTTATTTTTTTGTGCTTCAAGGATTCTTAAAAAAAAATTATAGAAATAGATCTGACATATTTTTTTGAATGCCGCAAAAACTGTTGGCTTTGCATTGAAAATACCATGGCCACTTCAAATTTTAAGAAGAGCTTTCCGTAAAAATCTTACATGAAGCATTATTGTATGAAAAAATTACCCAAATCGGTATCGCTGTTCTTAAGTTATAGCGCGACCAACGTACGCCAATTAATTTATATATAGAGATATAACTAACTTACAAGCAGAAAGGCCTTAATTCGCAGTTTTTACAAAATTTAGTTTTTCAATGATTCCAATACATTTTGCACAAATACATCTCGACACAAAAACTTAATGTAATAGTCTCAAAAATAAAAATTTTACAAGCTATTTTACAAATGAAATTACATTTTAGTAATACAGTTTCTATTACGTTTTTGGCTTCTCCTGTAAAATAACACTTATTTCAGTTAGGGCCTTTTTACCTCTGAACAAGGATATATAATTTTTTTTTCAAATTTTGTTTAGGGTTTAGCTGGTAAATTAACTATTGAAGAAATAAATTTAAAATTTTATTAAATCACAATTACGACCATAGGGACTTAAAAGATAAAGCAATTGTGTGCAGAATTATTTTTTAATTAATTCATAATAACAGGGCTTTAGTTCTAAATTGCCGCTCAAGTATAGAAATTATATCGCTGTTAGTTAATAACAATCAAATGAGAAATGCCTGTGATTTGGAAATCACACATATAACTATTTAATACACATAGTGCCATCCACATTATACTAAATAAACTTTACTTAGTTGTATAACATCTACAAATTGCCAAAAAAATTACTTAATAGACTCACGTAATATGAGTTTGTGAAAATGCTGCTGGTATAAATCACTAAACAATTATATCGCAAACATAAATACAGAATTATAACATCCATACATGTAGTCAAGATGTATGAAGTTATTTACTGATATGCTCATAACACTGGTAAATGTCAAAGCAATTACAGCAATTATATTTTTTTATTCAATTTAAAGGAGTACCAGTCTTGAATCTTTTGGAAAATCTAGAATCAACAACCAGAATTTCCCAACTAATCTAAGTTTTACTAGTTTTTTAAATCTACTAGTGTTTGGGAAATAATAAAATATACGATCACTACAAAAATACATCAACACTATTACAAACAAATAAATTCATAATACATAGAATAAGTGTTCTTTTATATATTCTTCTGCTATTTTAGCTTATCAATATCATCTTGCAAGACATTAAAGAAAAATAACGTGGAAGTTATGACTATTTTCATGACTCGAAAAATAAGATAAGTGCTATGCGTTGAAATTACAATTCTGTAGCGCTGTTGGCAAAAGTGGCACAATCGTGCCACTCAAGTACCATCACTGTTCTGTAGTCACTATCTTGTTAAATTTTGTTTCACTGGTAACATTTAAACAAGAAAAGCGATACGACAAAAGTAAAAAATAGAAAAATTACTAAAATTTTTATGCCTAACGCCATATATGAATACATTAAAACTATGGGTGGGGTTCATTTATTTGACAAAGCAATGAACAAATAATGTATTCAAATCAGGAAAAAAATGGTACTGGCCACCTTTAACTAATGCTCTAGATGCAGCTTTAGTAAACTCCTGAAAACTACATAGCCTGATGAGAAAACGGGTAAAATAAGCTCCAATGCCTCAACTAAAACTAGAAAATTGAGAGAGAATAATAGCTTCCACCCGTATTGGTACTAATTCAGTGATTCGAACTTATCGAAGTGATCATAAAATTATTCGCCAAGAAAAACGTTTCAGATGTCGGCAATGTAATAGCCAAACAATGTAAGGTGGCAGTGCATTCGAAGTGCTTTGTAGCATATCAAAATGGAACTGATTAAAAAATGTATATACATACATGTCTTTTTAACCTGTTTTCGAAAGACGTGAATAAAATATTTTAATTTTATATTTTTACAAATTCGTTTAACTTTAATATCGTTAAGGCTCAACGATTCGTTTTCGCAACGGGAGTTCTCTGGGCTCCTGATCCGATTTCCCTAAAAATGTTTTTCTTTCATAGTTAAGTATAAACAAACAAATTTAAAAAGTTTTATCTTTTTTAAGAGAGTAGAAAAGCCACATTTAATATTATGAAAAGTTTGTGTGTTTTTAAAGTGATCACAACAGAAATAAAATGTAGAAAAAAAGTTTGAAGTTTACACATCTAATATATAAAATTCTCGTGTCGTGGTGTTTGTAATTAAACTACCCCGAAATGGCTCGACATATTTTCATGAAATTTTGTATGTAAAGGGTGTTTTTTTAAGCCCGATAGAACTTGAAATTGTAAAAAATAACACAAAAAATTAAATTGTAATCAAAATTTTTTTTTTATTCGAAAGATCAATACGTGACATTAACATTTGAAAATGATTTCGGGCATATGGGCACCGCGGCTGTTCTTGACGAAGCGCATTCTGGACGACCAATTTTGGGCCACTTTTTCGAGCACTGCTGGCCGTATGTCACGAATAACACGAACAATGCTGGCCTCCAAGGCGTCAATTGTTGCTGGTTTATCAGCATAAACCAGTGACTTCACGTAGCCCCACAGGAAATAATCGAGAGGTGTCAAATCGCACGACCTTGGAGGCCAATTGACAGGTCCATTTCTCGAAATAAACTTATCGCCAAATTTTGATTTCAATAAGTCGATGGTTGCGTTCGCCGTATGGCACGTAGCGCCATCCTGTTGAAACCACATCTCCTCCGGATCAATGTCATCCATATTTTCAAACAAAAAATCATTGATCATGGTGCGGTAACGATCTCCATTGACCGTAACGCGAGCTCCGGCCTCATTTTTGAAGAAATAAGGTCCGATGATGCCACCAGCGTGAAAACCGCACCAAACGGTGCATTTTTCTGGATGTAATGGAGTCTGTAGGGTCTCTTGTGGATTGGTCTCGCTCCATATGCGGCAATTTTGCTTATTAACAAACCCGTTAAGCCAAAAATGCGCCTCATCGCTAAACACAATTTTGCGATAAAACAACGGGTCAGTTGCCAACTGCTCTAGAGCCCAATCGGCGAAAGAACGACGCATATAATGGTCTCGTGGCTTCAACTCCTGCACCAGCTGGATCTTATACGGGTGTAGGCCGAGATCTTTGCGCAAAATTTTCCACGTAGTGGACGGACAGAGCCCCAATTCCTGCGACCGACGACGAATCGATAAATTTGGATCTTCTTCCACACTTTCGTTTACAGCGGCGATATTCTCTTCAGTACGCACATTCCTTCGACGTGTTGGTGTTATTGCATCCTCTAGAGAGTATGTGGTACGAAATCTATCCACAGTTCGACGAATGGCTTGTTCAGATGGACGATTATGTACGCCATAAAAATGACGAAGTCGTCTATAAGTTGCGCGAATCGACGACTGATTTTCAAAGTAAATTTGGATAATTTCGTAGCGTTGTTCAAGCGTGAGTCTATTCATGATGATTTGTCAGAGTATACTGAAACGATAAAAAAAAATATTTCATCAAAATTTAATTTTTTGTGTTACTTTTTACAATTTAAAGTTCTATCTAGCAAAAAAAAAAACACCCTTTATGTTTCTTTGTGCTTTATAGACGGTTAAACGGCGGGACCGATTTCCTTTAAATTTTAACAGAATCTTTCTGTATGTCTGGAAGGAACTATATGCTCTACTTTGGTTTGAAATTGTAAGTGGGCGGGGTGCCACGCCCTATTAAAGAATAAGTGTTAAATATTATATATCACGAATGTTAATGCAGCTAAAGTCTTCAAATTAAGTACGGTAAACTTTGACATCCACACGAACATTTGGGTAAAAAGTGGGCGTACTTGCAAAAGTAGGCGTGGCCATATGAATTAAATACTAAAATTCGTATATTTGGAAAACGATATCGATTAGAGTAGTAAAATTTTGCAAGAGCAACTTTGACACCCAAATGAACATTTAGGCAAGAAATGGGTGCATTATTAATAGTGGGCGCGGCACCTGCCATATGAATTAAATACTAAAATTTGGTGTGGCGAAGCACACCGGGTATTAGCTAGTATATTATATATGTCTATAGGCACATTCATATACTTTTTTTTAAACAATGAGACAAAATTTACATGTTTTGAAGTTTTCTTATGATTATCTTATTCGACTAGGATGAAACGAAAAAAAAAAAAATATTCTTCACGCTCTAGTTTTAGGGATTTATTAATGAATGCATGTATGTATATACATATATATATATATTAGGTTATTGGCACGTGTGTCAATACAAAAAGAATTAGGCTAAGTGCGACAATAAGTTGGGTTAGGAAGTCTTCTTTTTGTCAATACCTATTCAATAGCACGCGATATGTGAAGAGTTCACTGTATTCTTCCTTTTCCCTTTTTTTCCTTTGTGGAATTCATTAAGGTGCAATTATGGGTTTCATAAAATATGTGGTTATCGGATTTGCTACTCTCTATTACTCAACTGGGATATTAAGATACAATTCTTGCCGGCAAAGGTGACAGCCTCTTCTTTTTGTCCTAACCTAATATTAGGTTGCATACGTGGAATACATTTAGGTGGAATTATGCGTTTCATAAAATATTTGGTTATCGGATTTGCTACTCTCTATTACTCAACGGGGATATTTAGCTACAATTCTTGCCGGCAAAGGCGGCAGCCTCTTCTCTTTGTCCAAACCTTATATTAGGTTACACACGTATTCCTCTCCTGTTAACCTTGGCAAAATATCCTATATCAGATAGGGAAATTTTATAATAATGTGAACCATGTTAAAATGGCGTTTTATTAAAGCTCATCCCGTGATCTTTCTGCGCGTTACAATTCGATAAACAAAAACTTGCGTCCCCTCTTTCCTCCCACGACCAGCTCGCTTTCTTTTATTTAAATTTTTGCAAATCTCCTCTATTAGTTTTCCTTTATTTATCTTTCGGCGGTTCCAGTTACAAATAATTAGTTCCCTTAATTTCACTATCTTTCTTCGCTAAGTGTTCTCCGAATTAGCTCGCTTGTATGTGTGCCCACTATTGTCGACCAAAAAATTATCCCCTTTACAGGATGTTAAAAATTAAATACCTCATGTCAAATATTACCGTTCTTTTAACTGTGTTTCATTTATCCTAAATATTAACAGAATCGTTTGCTACCATTCCCCCTTGGATAAGCAAAGATAAGTCAAAAAAAGAAGAAGTAAAATTTACGTCCATTTGTTATTTCTGTCAGACAAGTTTATATTTAAGTATTATTTCTGTTTACGGGTCTCAAGGTGCCCGCCCATAAAATAAGTCGCATATGTTATTCCTATGACTGAGGGTGGCATATATAACCACTGGCAACGTTTCAGGTGGACCTATGTACACTTGTCCATAATCACTCGAAACATAGTGATTAGTATCCTAATATACCATGGGTACTGAATTATAAAGAGTATATATCGTATCCAACAGCCCTTGTCCCTAATTATAGCGTGGCAACAAAAGTACTAGATAATAAAAGATCTACCTATGAAACCAACGTGCATGTTTGTCAAGTGTTCCGTCTACGTTATTTCAATACGGAATGTCATAACATAAAGGCAAAAAAAACTTTCCTACCTTGCGTTTAAAAGGAGATAATGGCTAAATAATAAAAAGGGAATTTTCCGACTTCCAACTTCTTGGTAAGTGACAACGTGATAATTCGAATGCGATATTGTCAGGTCTATAGTTTTAAATATTAAACGTGTATGATACCTATAAGGCGACTATTCTCTTTTTTTTTAAAACGGCTTGTAGAGTTTTGCGTTTATAGTTTTTTAAAAGATACGAAGTTTTTTCAATAGACTTCTTGTCTTTCCTTAACACTCTTTTGATACGCTTCGTGCATTTTCACTTTCATCTTTTAGTGGGTTATCTACATTCTTCTGACTTTGGTAAAATCGACATTTCACCCTCTTCGACCGCTTTCAATTTTCTAAGTGTTTCATAGGCATCTGCATGCGTAATCATATTGTAGCCAGTTAATGCGAAATAAGATGTTACGCCCGTTGATGCATGGACTGTGGACCTAAGGAAACATTCAATATTTGAAAGGTTTTTATCCCATTTTGACTGATCTATTTGACTTTTTCACTAGCATTTGATTGAGGGGAGAGAAAGGTTAAACGAAGATGTTTAACGCCATATAGTGCCGAGAAATCTTTGAATGCTTTAGCAATAAATTGCTTACCATTATCGGAGCGTACCAATTCGGGTACTCCAAACTTGTAGAATACTTCGCGACTTCAAATTTATTTATATATATTTATTTATATATATTTATATATAAAATATGTATATGTATGTATATTTTTATTTCTGTGTAGTTTTATGAATTTGATGTAGAGTTTTACTCTTTTGTTATTGCAATAACTTTTCTCACCATTAAGGTGCAGTTACGGTGAATTACACTCCTTTTTAAATTGTTTTTATAATAAAAACACAAAAGAGCAATTATCTGGATTGATAAAAAAACAAGTAAGAGCGCTATATTCGGGCGTGCCGAATCTTATATGCCCTTCACAACGTGTAGTCACACAATAACAGTAGTTTGTGTCACCTTTCATCCCATATGAAATACGTACATACATATATAAAAACATCCCATTGTAAAATTATAAATTCACGTATGTATGTCAAAAAACCAAAAAAAAAAAAAAAAATTAAAAAAAAAAATTTAAAAAAAAATTATTATATATATAATATATATAAAACAAAAAAAAATTTAAAAAAAAATAATAAAAATATAAATAATATATTAAATAAAAAATAAAAAAAAGAAATAAAAAAAAAATAAAAAAAATTTTTTTTAAAAATTTAAAAAAAAAATTTTTTTGGCTCAGCTGGGATTCGATGCCACGTTTTCTCTAACCAGTATACATGTTTGTATGTATGTATGTTGTTGTTGTAATGTTGTTTTTGTGAAAAAAAAATCGAGGTGGTCGTGGGTTTTTGCTCATATCTCAGTTGTTTATGTACCGATGTTTCTGATTTTCAATACCGATCTACTCCCGAATATTTCTGATATTTTAATACCTTACCCGGGTCCAACCTATGTCGGGGGGCTTCAAAAAGTTGATTTTTGAACATACACACGGACAGACTGACAGACTGAGATGAATGGTGATACAAACTACTGTTATTGCATGACTACACGGTGTGTATAGCGCTCTTACTTGTTTACTGTGTGAAGGGTATAATAAAAACAAGACAACAATATATGTATATCAACATACAAACATACAAGAAGAATAAGAAAATTGAATAAATTTTCATTGCTAAGCATAAGCAAAACCATCAGCAGAATAACGGCACTTTATTGCTGAATAATTTTTTTATTGGGTGGAGAACACAACTCAAGTAATTTATTTAAAAAAATTAATATTTTTATTTGAACTTTTATGCTTTTTTTGGAATATCTCACTCTAAATTATTATCAGGTAAAATTATTTTAATATTCCTTTGTTTCTGCAAAGAAAAACAAAAAATTCAAAGAAAATTAAACGATTTTGACTTATTGCGGCAATAATTGCTTAAGCAATCAATATTGCTACGTGGAGACCCCGTGTAAACGTGTAAATTTCTTAGTGGAGCAGTTAAAAAAAATAAAAGGAATATACAATAAGAAAAAAGTCATTTGTGAAAAAAAACTAAAATTGTGTCGTAAAAAAAGCAAAACGTGAATAAATAAACAAGGAAAAAAGAAATAACGTAAAGATAAACGTTCCAAAAAGAAAACAGTGAAAAACACATAAAGTAATTAAACCACCAAAATATACGTAGGCAGTGGAATAGAATTATGTCCAACAAAAAATATAAGTGCGATTTTGGCCCCAAGTATACGGTGATTAAGAAAACAAAATTTATTATAACTTAAAGAAAAATAGAAAATTTTTTAAAAGAAAATAAAAGGGTAGTATCAAATATAAATTTGTTACTGTCACGATTGAAAAAAAAGAATAATTTCGAGTAATGTGGTAAATCAAATAAAACTTAAAAGGATAAAATTTTTCGAAAAATTTTGTTTAAGAAAATAGTAACAAAGTTTAAGCAAAAAATAAAATTAAGACTTTTAAAAATATTAAAGAACATAAAAACAGAATAATAAGGTGTTCATTGTGAATTCCTGTTATAAAAAATAAATTTGGTACATTTGAAAAAATTTGGTGTTATTTTGGCCTTCCGTTGCCACTAAAAAATTGAAACCAAAAATTGAAATTTTGATGCACTAAAAAAAATTGGGTGTGATTCTGGCCTACCATTGCCACCAGAAATTTAAATTTTGATACACTTAAATAAATTAGGTATGATTCTGGCCTATTGTTGCCACTAAAAATTCAAACTTTTCTACATTTAAATAAATTGGGTGTGATTCTGGCATATCGTTGCCACCGAAAATTTAAACTTTAATATACTTGAATAACTTTGGTTTGATTTGATAATACACTTCGAGAAATAGTTCTAAGACCAGAGTGAAAACTTTCTGTAAGTTACCCCGAAATTTGAAACAAGTCGATTTACAGAGGTAATCTGTTCATTGTAGTATTTAGTTGTTCTTTGGGTCTTAAGTAGAAAAATGGTCTTAAAAAGAAAGTGTAAGATATTCAACAAGTAGTGACTTTTTGCGCTGCATTTGGGACACTTTCTTCAGAAAATTTCACAAACGAACTCTTAGAGGTGAAGCAAACTGAATTGGAGCGCAGATGGTCCAAGGTGTTAGAAACTTTTGAAGACTTCAGCACGGGTGCAGAGAAAATAAAAGAAGAAGAAGAAAGCAGAACATAAAGAAGCTTGTGAACAATACCAGCTGGTTAAGGTGAAAATTATACACATATTAAGAGAAAAGGCTCCCGAACCAAAACAACTCACTGCGGTCGAAATAAAAACTTCTGAAGGAGGTTTCGATACATGGCTAGCATTCAGAGATATATTTATGACGGTTGTCGGCAATGAGGCTACAATTACTCCCGCCCACAGATTATACTATTTGCACAGCAAAACAAGGGGGGAGGCCTACCAGCTGATTAAAGATTATGAGTTGGTAGATTTTAATTTTGATTTAGCTTGGCAGGTTTTGAAAGCTCGCTATATGAACAAGCGTATTTGAATCAATAACAAAACAAAAGAATTTACGGTTAACAGGGCCCTCAGAACGAAACTATAAAATTTTTATGATTGCTTCAAAATACAGTTAACGACGGGTTATCGATTATTAAATCATTTAAAGTAGAAGTTGCAAGTAATGACCTCTTTCTGATGCATATTTACACAAATGTTTTAGATCAACTGTTTTGTTGATCAAATGAAAATTGTGTAGTCGCAAGGCTTAGGTGCCAAGCAACTATTTTTGTTCCTTGTCAAGGCAGTAACACCAGGACAAATATTATTTTTGTTCTTTGTCAAGGCAGTAACACCAGGACAAATATTATTCTGTAACACAAGCACTTGAACTTGGTTACTACGGAGCAGAGAAAACAATTAAACACTTCAATAGGTTTATTATATCTCTCTCTTTATTAATATAATTTGATTTCTTATATACTAAATTTTTGCTATATTGCATTAAAATAACTAAAATTAATTATTACAGAATATACATTCCAAATTGCTGACCTAGCACAATGTACTGTTGTCTTATTAATTAGTTTACTTTAGTTCATTGCACCTCATATTCAAATTTGTTTACCTTGCAAAAGTTGTGCAATGAACTCCACAGAATTATTACTAAACATAAAATACAAGTAAGCAACGTAAAATATGACGTACAAATATATTAAAGCAATTAAATGTGTCAATAATTTTAAATAATAATACTCAAATTCTGCACATGCAACAAAATGGATCACAATTAAATATTAAACGTAACAGTGCTTTAAATGTATGCATATATTGTGCAAATGAACTGTGAAAGTATGAACATACACCCCGGCGTTGAACTACATATGTTCAACAAACCTTTGATGACAAATTGCTCTAGTATTTGACTTAAAGATAAAGTGGAGCTTAGGTAACTGATACTTCGAAATCAGATGTTGTTACATGTTGACGGATTGCAGGGCATGGGGTTTGTTGATTGACTTCTACCGTTCGGCGTTTTATTCTCCTGTAGATAATCATCCCAATTATAACAACAGTGAGAAGGAGAGCGGCATAGGCAACTGTGGCATGATGATATGTTACGTGCTTGATCTCTAATGGCAAATCAATATTTACTTGTTGTATTTTTTTTTGTATTTCGTATTTTTGTATTTTGTATTTGTATTTCGGAGATATTTTTTATCTGATCAGTGTATGTTTTAAAATGAGCTTTTCCAAATTGCACTTCATTTGGCACAATGATGTCGCTAATGTTTACGGTTGTTGTATAAGATGACTGATGCGAAGTGAAATAAGTTTGATGTCCCTGGATAATGATGGACTTATGTTTTAAAATGCATTCTGGATTTATCTTGAGGATTCCAGAGCCGTTTAGTGTTACTTGGGAATGCTCTTGTCCACACACGGCGGTTATTCGAGTAGGGTATTGCATAGTATACATCCACTGGTTATTGTGTTCTAACTGTATTAGCGACGTGGCATCAATGACAGGCGTAATGCGGCAATTAGTGTGAGTGTTGTTGTTAAGAAGTGAAATTTCACTGGAGCATTTGTCAGCATCTCCGTTGAATTTAGATTGCATATGTGGGCACAAAATTTCACCTTCTTTTATTGTTGTGCATGATCTCCATTGTTTTTCAGATAAAACATAATATTGATCTCTATGAGCATTTATCGCTAAAAATTCACTGCATGGTCTAATGGCTACCATAGTATTGTTAATTAGAGCTGGAATTGGATGTGGCTTAAGAAGTTCTAGTGTTTCTGGATTACATAAGGGAATGGATATGTGGAAAATTACGTGATCAGCTGTTACTCCTCCTTTTACACTTATGACTTTGTACAGTTGTAACAGATTGTCTTCATTAACTGGTAACTGTAGAGACGCTGGTAGGTGATTTCTTACTTTTACCAGTTCGGATTCAAGTTGTGACGGAGATAACAACATTGTGCTGATCGTTCCGTGGTGCGAATCAGCTAACGTTGAAAATATTGATGATTGGATGCGATGTAATCTTGCTGACATTACAGAAAGCTGAACGGATAGTGAGATGAAAATTTGAAATAATTTGGTTTGAGATTGTTTCTTTTCGTCTTCATGTAATCTTGAAGTGATTTGTGTCAATTGCTCATCTAAGTTCTCGAATTTGGTTTTGATTCTTTCTTCTTCTTGTTTAAATATATTAAGAGTTGAGTCAATTATTGAAGTTTGATTTTTTAAGAGTTGCTTAAGATGGATTTCATTTTCCTGAACTGTCTTAATCGTGTCTGACATTTCTTTTGCGTAATTTGAATCTAAAATGCCAAAAAGTGAATTCGCGAGGTTACCAATCATATTGATAGCGCCACGTTTGACTCCCTTTTTTTCAGCAAAAGATTTTCCTCATTCAAGTCTGCTAAACCAAATTCAAAAGTTCGTAGAACATTCATACATATTGCCTTTTGATGTATAAGATGGCATAAATGTTGCATTGCTGTTGTCCCCTTAGTAAGGGCAGTCATTTCACGCCAATATGGTTGTAGTTCATAATAGGTAATTATTTTCCATTCAGAGCGTGACATTAGTGTGTTGCCAATTCCTTCAAAATGTAGACCAAGAGTGGACTCGAATTCCTGTACTTCAACCCTTTTTGCACAGATAAGTGGTAGAACTAGTAGAGTTATTAGCAGTATCGGCATACTCGGAAGTACTGACATCTTTCGTTTTTTAACTTCCACTATTTCGTCGGATGGCGTTGTAGATGAGTTAGATTTGGAATTTTCTGTCGATGTCATAGCCTGTTGCATTGAATTTTGAGAATTTTCATCTTCCTCTTCAAGTGTGGGAAGTGGTGCCAAATATCGGACAGCTCGTTTTAGTATTCCTGAAGATGCTTTAATATCTGCCACTCTCACCATCTCGTCATTTCCCTTATAGGTTTTTATTACCCGTCCTAAAGGCCATTTCATAACGAGAATGTTGTCTTCTTTGAGGATGACGATGTCTCCTGGCTGAAGATTTTTTGATCTTTCTTGCCATTTGTTTCGGTACTGGAGTCCATTGAGATATTCCCTTGACCATCTGGTCCAAAATTCGTGCTTCAGGTGAGAAACTAACTGCCATCTGGATTTCAAGCTGGTTTTCATAGATTTGGCGTGTGCGTCAATTTGAGCAGTGAGCGGCTCACCAATCAAAAAATGCCCTGGAGTAAGTGCAGTAATATCATTTGGATCAATTGACATTGGTGAAATAGGTCTGGAATTAAGTATTGCCTCAATTTCCACAACTAATGTTTCGAGTTCTTCATAGGTTAAGGATGCATTTCCCATGATTCTAATGAGCAGGGTTTTTGCGGATTTCACAGCTGCTTCCCATAGAGCACCAAAATGTGGTGCCCTTGGCAGTATGAAATTGAATTGTATCCCCTTGTTGTTGCATGCATTTGTGATTGCCTCCTGAGCGGTGGAAGAGTGAATTACTGTTGATAATTCAGGCAATTTATTTTTTGCTCCGACAAAATTTGTTGCGTTATCGCAATATAAGTTTTGGCAGTGTCCGCGCCGGCCAATGAATCTTTTGAGGACTCCTATGTATGCTTCGGTTGTAAGATCACTCACCAGCTCCAAATGAACTGCTTTTGTGGTGAAGCAGCAGAAAACTGCAATATACGCCTTGTGTGGTCTTTTTCCACGAAGTTTGTAGTGCACTGTTATTGGACCACAATAATCTACTCCAGCGTTCACAAATGGCCGAGCGGGAGTCACTCGTGTTGCAGGCAAGTTTCCCATTACTTGTTTGAAAAGCACTGGCTTGACTCTACTGCAAATTGTGCAGCGATGAATTGTGGCTCGTGCCATAATTTTTCCTTTGATTGGCCAATATCGTTGTCGAACCAATCCTAATAGTGTTTGTGCCCCACAGTGTAAACAGTAATTTTGAGATGGGATCGTTGTAAGGAATGAGCAGCTGGTGTTTTGAATCATATGCCAATGATGACTCTTGAAGCCGACCACCGACACGAATAAGTCCATTTTTGTCCAAGAAGGGTGACAGATTGGTTAAGTTACTTACTCCTCGTAGTTCATGGTATCTTTTTAGTTGTTTAATTTCTTCTTTGAAATTTGATGCTTGTATTTGTGCGATAATGGAAATTAGCGCTTGTTCTAATTCCGTTGTCGTTAATAGTTTTTGGGAATTCTCTCGAGCTCTTCTGCACCTAGTGTGACTAAACATATCCCACAATCCGCTGTAATTGGTGGAATGAATTCTTGTGATTGATGGTGTAAATGAAATTGGGTGCCTCTGCTGTTGCCATTAAACAATCTTGAAATTTCTTTTTTCTTTCAAGATTTGATGAATTGACAGGATTTGGATTAAATAGTGGGGGCCAGACTTGTTCCTTCCCATGTAAAAACAGTGGTCCACAAAACCAAAGAGTACATTCTTTAAGGGCAGTTGGCGATATACCACGAGATAAAATGTCTGCCGGATTGCATTTGGAACTTACATGCCGCCATTGTTCTGCTTTTGTTGCTTCTTGAATTATCGAAATTCGATTGGCTACGAATGTGTTGAATGATGCTGATGACGGGATAATCCAAGACAGCACAATTACTGAATCTGTCCACAACCAGACTGGGCAGGTTAATTGAAGGTCAGTTCTTATTCTAGTGGCTAATTGTGCTCAAAGTACAGCCGCACATAGCTCTAAACGTGGAATTTATTGTTTTTTCAATGGTGCTACTCGAGACTTTGCACAAAGAAGCCGTGTTATGATGGTACCGTTCTTAAATACTGATCTAATATAAGCTGCTGCTCCGTACGCTTTTTCGGATGCATCTGTAAAAATGTGCAGTTGCAAGGATTCTGGAAGTCCTACCTTAAAGATATGTCTTGACAATTGCAACGTTTTTAATGCACACAAATTAGTTCCAAATGTAGTCCATTTGGTATGCAGTGATTCAGGCAACGATTGGTCCCAGTCTAATTTTAACTCCCATAGCTCTTGTATGAATATTTTGGCTGTTACTACGACGGGAGAGAGGATTCCTAGTGGGTCGAACAATCTTGCCAAATCCGATGTGACTGTACGCTTAGTAATCTTCTTGGTTGCATCCATGTTTACTTTTGCGCACAGTTTATCATCCTTAGGAAGCCAGGTCATTCCTAGTGTTTTTATCGTATCTGCCTTTGAGTTTTCGAAATCTAAATCTACTTCCAGATCTCCTTGTGAAATATTTTTCAGCAATTGTGGGTGATTTGCACACCATTTGCGTACAATTAAACCGCTATTTTTCATGATCTCCTTAAGCTGATTTTGCAGCTGTATTGCAGTTACTAAGCTATCGGATCCACCTAGGCCATCATCCACGTAGAAATTCTCTTTGAGAAATTGCGAAGCAAGGGGGTAACGCACTGCATTTTCTCTGGACAATTGCTGTAGGCATTTGGTTGCCAGATATGGAGCAGATCTTGTTCCATATGTAACAGTGTTAAGTTGATAGTATGTCAAAGGTTTCGTGACATCTTTTCTCCAAATTATAAGCTGAAACTGACGATCTTCTGGAGAAATTAAGACTTGCCTATACATTTTTTCGACTTCGGTAGTAAAAACAAATCTTGGCAATCGAAATCTGAGGAGTATGGAAAAAAGGTCACTTTGTACTGTTGGTCCTGTGTACATGATATCATTCAACGAGTACCCTGTGGATGTCTTGGTTGATGCATCAAATACTACTCGTAGCTTGGTGCTTGTACTCTCTGGCCTCAGTATGCAATGATGTGGAATGAAGTAATTCGGTTGAGTTATGGCATCTGCTGAAATTTTTGTCATGTGCCCATTGATTCGTACTCGTCCATAAATTTGATGTATTGAGTTTTTAGATCGGGATTTTTTTGCAGCCGACGTTCAAGGGCGAGAAATCGAGAAATAGCTATTTCGTGTGAATCTCCTAAAAGAGTAAGATTTTGAAAAAATGGTATTTTTACTATGAAACGACCATCAGTGTCTTTGATGGTATGTTGCTGAAAATGTTCTTCGCATTGTCTTTCTTCTAGTGACATGGGTCTGTCGGTTGTTTTAATTTCATCCAGTTCCCAAAGTCGAGCAATGGAATCTTCAAGGGTATCATTTGTAGTACAGATGCCACATGCAACATGCAACATTTGTTGGGTGTTCTCCTTGAATTTTTCCTGAGATGATCCATCCAAGAACCGTGTTCTGTAGTATTGGGAGTTCTTTGGATATTTCAATTTGACCAATGCAAGGAAACTGGTGATAGTGTTCTGCACCTAATAGCATATCAATTTTGTTTGGTCTATTAAATGATGGATCAGCTAGGGTAAGGTTTTTTGGTAATGACCAACTGTCAATGTTAATGAACTGCGATGGCTGTGGTGCGATGATGCGTGGTAGAACTAGAGCTTCGAGTCGTGTCGAGAAGCCGTTAATAGTTGTGCCTTGGTATTAGTGACTTCAATACCATTGATATTTAACGATGAAGGCTGCCTTGAAATGCCAAGTCGCTTAACTAAACGTTCAGTGATAAAATTGACCTGAGATCCTGAATCAAGTAAAGCACGGCACTCTATTTCTGATGATTCGGTTTTGATTTTTACTACTGCTGTGCTGAGTAAAACATATGAATTAGATTGTCGATACTTTGCTGCTGCTAGTGAAGTGGCTTCTAAAGACTCATATGTGTGGTCGTCCTTTGTGCGAGTTGGAGTTGATGCAGATGATAATAACTGAGAGGTGTTTCCGTCTTTTGGTTCTTGTTTTTGTGAGTAAGTTTTGGGTACAAGGTGTAGTAGAGAATTATGTTTTTTATTGCATTTTGTGCATGACCTTAACATACAATTTTTCGCCGAATGACCTAATTTTAAACAGTTGACGCAAAGTTTTTGCTTCTGGACAAAATTGAGACGGTCCGAAGGTGGTAATGATTAAAAACGTTGGCATCGATATAGTAGATGAGAACCATTTCTGCATAGTTTACAGTTGATATTGTTGCCTTCCATTGATACTACTGAAGAAACAATTTTGGCATTATTTTGATGGTGAATCGGCTTTTCTTTGTGGTTCATTGCTTCCATAGATTGAAAGTGGTTTTCATGGAAGGTTAAGAGATGTTTCATTTGTTGTAGCTCCTTTTGATTTGCAATGGACCTCTCATATAAAACGTGAGTGCTTCGATCCAATTTTTTAATAATAATGTGGAGTAATATTGGATCCCAGGATGTGGTGTCGATCCCAATATTTTTAATGCATGCAGACATTCTTGTGTAGTATCATGCAGTTGTTTGATAGTTGCTGCTGATGGTCCAGCATTTGGTTGGTCAATGAGCTGCTGTACTAATGTTGCAACCAGAATTCGTTGATTATCATATCTTTCCTGCAATAACGTCCAAGCAGTAGCGTAGTTTTCTGCTGTGGCTGAAAGATGGCTTATTAGTTTTGCAGCTTCGCCTCCTAAATTTGATTTGAGGTACCACATTTTTTGTATAGTTGGAAGATTCTGATGGTCCACCAACTTTGAAAATAGGTCGTAAAAGGCTCTCCACTTTAAATAATCCCAACTGAATTTTGGGATTGTTAATTTTGGTAGCGGAAGGACGTTATTTTTTGCATGTTCAAACCTTTGTCCGGTGTGGACGGCTCTAGTTTGAATTTCTCTATTATTGACTTTTCCAGGTTGGTGTATGACTCCATATCATATCCTTCCGCCTGTGGATCTTCAGTGGATTCCCATATTGTAAAATGCAATCCTTGAATTTGTTCCCACAGTTTTTCTTTTAGTCTCATATTAGTTGCTGTAGTATCCATTTTTAGCAGGCGCCTTAGAGATGACATCATAACGCTTTGCCTCTTAATTGCAGAGTTTGTTGAAGTGGGTTTGATAGCGCCCTGTTGATTATTGCTGTTGTCTGTGATTGGTTTTGAAGTTTCCATAATGGCTGCTTCAAATATTTCCCGGTACTTTTGAGTGAGGTCAGAAATTTTCTTGTAATAATTTTCAGTGAAGTACTTGTGATCTAATTGTGGATTCTCTAGGCATCGTATTTTATTGTCGACGGTTTCAAATTCTTCCCAAGCAATATCTAACCTTCTAAGCCTCTATTCATAGTAGTTAAGGGTTTTTCTGGAGGCAGAATCCTTTTTGAAGTTTCGAATCAAGAATTCTATTAGCTCCCCTGTTGTGCGCTGAGATGCTGTTAGCTGGTTCATTAGCGTATCTTCCTGGACGGCAAACATTATGTAGATTGCTGAGTGATGACGCTATAATATGTAGACTTCTTAGTCTTGTTGTGTGTCTTAGGTTCCTTACCACTAGTAGGAGGAAACTTAACAGTAGAATCACCAAACGTATGGTGTCCTAATGAAATGATGATTGTGCTTAAGTTTTCAATCCACCAAAGCACTAAATGTTGTGTGATCGTAGTGATCGCCAGCTGTTTATGATGAGCTGGTGATATTGTGGTAATCCTTAAGCCGCCAATCAGCCAAAGGAAATCACGTCGGGGTCACCAAAAAAAAAAGCTCCCTGAAGAGACACGCGGGATTGGGAAAACTTGCTTACAAATCACAAGGAGTTATCAACCTGGGAACAATTTTAAAAATTTGTATCTGATAGAATAGAGACATTAGAGACGTGTAACAACTTGAGGAAGCCGTCCAGCTGGGACAATCATAATGCTAAAGTTTACTTCTCTACGATGGAGTCAGAAATTAAAAAGATAACTTGCAAGAAATGTAAGCGAAGCCATCTATTGCGAATTATATACGTATATTCGATTAAGAGTTGCGCAAACTTTTTTTCTCCACATCATTTTCCAACGAAATGTTCTAGTGCCACTAGTTGTATGTAACAAGCGACATCACACGATGTTACATATTGAAAATGAGCAGCCCAAAAGAAGTCCAGTTGGACAGACGTCATTAAAGATAAATCAACACAATGCCATTTTATCAAATGGTACATTGACGCTGCCTACTAGTACCCATGGAAATGAAGTCGAGTTGGTAAAAGTCCAACACAGGGATACCACTATTTTACCCACGGCTTCGGTGTACATAGAGCACTTAGATAAGCGATTTCCTGCGCGCGCGTTAATCGACACAGGGTCGACAAAGAGTTTTTTGGTGAAACGAGTTCAACAAAAATTATCGATTCCTTTAGAGTCATATCAAAGCGAAATTTCTGGATTTGGTGATACGGTAGTTGGCAGTTCTAAAGGAAGATGCCATCTAACAGTAAAATCTAGAATTTCCAATTTCAAAATAAAAATGCAAGTTATTTTAGTGCCGACTCTAGCAGATTTTATGCCTTCACAACCTATCTCAACACAATGTTTAAAAACCTAGAAGATCTGCAATTGTCAGATCCCTATTTTTATAAACCAGCAGCAATTGAGGGGTTTATAAATCTTAGTGGTGTTAGAATGAAAATAGGTAACAATTTGGAAGGTCGAGAAAGTCACTTTGGGTAGTACTTGATGGGACCCGTACCTCTACCGAGGTACAGTCTTTTACTATGGTACACCCTTCGCAAGACTTAGCGCTTTAGTTAGAGTCCGGCAACGACCTTTTTTTGTGAAATTTTTTATTAGCGCACAACTATTAGGCAATCGGATGTGCGCTATGTTGTACGACTACCGTTCAAGGAACAGTATCAACATGAAGTCTTTTTGGGTCCATCCATATAACGCTCGCGCAGTACCACCGGATGGAAAAAACACCAGAGTTAAAGGCCCAATATACTGAGGTGCTAAAAGAATATTTGGACCTGGATCATATGGAGCCAATATCATATTTTTAGCCAAAAACTGAGAAGGTGTCTGCATTTTTCCTGCCTTATTATGCGGTCATCAAACCCGAAAGTAAATCCACAAAAGTCGCAGTAGTTTTTAATGCGACGAAGAAAACAGCCAGCGCTTTTTCGTTAAACGATGTCCTTCATCAAGGGCCATCGCTACAAACTGACTTACTGCAACTCCTCCTTCGATGGCGAATCTACCAATACGTGTTTACAGGCGATATTCAAAAAATGTATCGACAAATTTTGGCGGACAAGGTTGATCGACCGTATCAACAGATCTTATTCCGTAATGGGGCAGAAGACCCGGTGAAAACATTTCAATTAAAAACGACGACGTTTGGTGTGAATTGCGCACCATATTTGGCGATAAGAACTCTACTAGAGTTAAGCGAAGACTGCCGATACTTGTTTCTAAAATCATCAACAATTTTGAAGTCCGAGGTGTACGTCGAAGACATCTTGTCGGGATAAGCTCAAACAAGGTGAGCTTGTCAAGGCTTTGAAATCTGATTTTTTGAAGTTAAACGACACTAGTCTTCTAATAGGTTGGAACGCATTAGAAGACAAATCCGCTACAAAAAGAAAAATCTTGTCCGTGATTGCAAGGTTATCTGTCCCACTTGGTTGGTTAGGCCCTATAGTAATAGTGGCAAAAATTCTCATGCAGGAACTTTGGAAGAAAAGTTCAACTAGAATGAAGCGGTATCTCGACCTTTACTTTTGAAATGGAACTCTGTTTTGAAGAACTTGCCACTTATTTCTCAAATACAAATCCCTAGATGGGTGAACTTTTCCCCAAAGTATCACATCCAGATACATGGCTTACAGAAACCCCCAAAAACCATTAAAACTTTTTTCGCTCATCGCGTGACGCAAATAATTAGTATTGCTAGCCAAAACCACAGGAAACATATCAAAATCGAAGAGAATCCTGCTGATATGGGCACTCGCGGCTGTACCCCTCATAACCTAGCCAACGGTGGCATGGGCCTACCTGGCTTGAACATCCTACGTCTCTTTGGCCGAAACAAAGAACTTTTGATCAAACAGACTTGGAAACAAAAAGAGGAACCAATCTTCATCTTGATGTGAGTCGTACAGACGATATCGAAGAATTTTCATCCTTTTCAAGGGCTCTACACGTTCTTTGTTATCGAATGCGTTTTATCAACCGTTTATTGAAAAGGCCCTTTTCTACCGAAAATTTCATCACTACGCAGGAAATAAGCGTCATAAAAATTCGAATGGTTTCGTTGACTCAAAAAGCATATTTCTATCGCGAATGTGCATGATTAACGGAAAAGAAACCAATTAATCAGAAAATCCTGAATCCTTTTCTCTACAAGGACGACCTTTTAGGAGTTGGTGGCAGGCTAGCCAATTCAGGGTTAGGCTACGAAGAAAGGCACCCGGTTATAATTGCGGACGGGTCTTACTTTTAGTAAAATTTGCCCATCTAATTCTTCTGCACTCTGAGCACTATATTGTGTTACGAGCTGTTCGACAAGGATTCTGTATTCCTCGGCTAAAAAATCTTGTGCGAAAATGCATATGAGAGTGTAAAGCGTGCACTATTTACAAGCATAAGTTCCAGCAACAAATTATGACCGCACTCCTCTCTCGAACGCGTAAATTTCTCTTTACAACGAAGTCTACTGAAAAGGCTCTAGTACAGCACAATGGGTTGTAAATAGTCGTTCATACCACCGTATGCACCACATATGGGGGCCCATTTGAAAAAAATTACCTCGCATTTGTCATTTACTTTTGAGGAGTTTACTACATTTCTCGTACGAATCGAAGCTGTACTCAACTCGAGACCACTTTCTTCCCTCACTGAAAGCCCAAATGAACTTTTACCTCTTACGCCTGGCCATTTTTGGAGAGGAGCCCCCATAACTGCAGTACCAGAAGCTCCTGTAGAACTTCCACCTGAAGAAATTCAATACATTTTTGAAGGCACTACAGCATTTTTTTGTACCTCATTGGAAATCGGAATATATTACCGAACTTCAACGTCGTTTCAAATGGAGAACCGAACGTGACAACCTAAAGAAGAATAATATCGTTGTAATTAAGGATGATTCCTGACCCCCTACAGAATGGCTTCTCGGTAGAGTCACCTACGTCATCTACGGACGTGACAGTAAAGTACGAGTCGCTGAATTACAAACTAACAGAGGCAAACTAAATATTAATTTATAGATTCCAATTGCACTTTTTTTCTTTCCTTCTGTTTACATATACAACTCGCAAACAAAAATGTCATTTCTGCGGCAAGAGCCACCCACTGAAGTATTGTATGGTCATTTGATGTAAATTCTAAGAGGGTAAGTATCGTCAATATAGAAATCGGTGCAAAGTAGAGCTCGCACCTAACGAACTGTGCAACGCTCAACACTACTCGATGCTTCATAAAAAAATACTTAAGAGATCCCCATTCATCAAGCTTTGAGGACATTCCGCCCTGTGACCTCTACCTTAGGCACCTAACGCAGAAACACCGACTGAGTATCAGCCCCAAACTGAATCCCCTATCGAATAATTAGCAGCAGTTCGCCCCTTATAGAGGCCCTTTCTGCAAAAAAAAAAATCAACAGCTGACAGTGCCTCATTTACGCAAAAATCACAACATCTGCCAATAATATGGCCCACTGAGAATTTTCTTAACCATAGAAACCTTGCTCGAAGATGAACCCTATATGTATTTAAAAAAAAAGTGTTACCGGACTTTGTCCTAGTGTATGGGCCTAAAAGGTCAATATATATTTTTTGAAAATATTTTTGTGTTTGGACTTCTTTTCCCATTGGTGGACGCACAATTTTTTTGGGATGCTTGATTTTTTGCAGGTGGTGCAGTTTCCAACGAAATCCCAAATCTGTTTGATCATGTAAGGCCAGTAAAAATATTCCCTTGCATTATAAAGGATCTTTGAGGCTCCGCCGTGCGAGGTGTTATTAATATGCGACCTTTTTATTACGTCATCAGTCAGTTTGGTTGATAGCCATATTTTCCAGCAGTTATCTTCGCTCGCTGGATAATTTCTATTGAATTTAACCCTCTTATATTTATACTACCCGTTGACCTTTACATCTGGCAGTCGGTCTTTATTTTGTTGTACAGTGTCCATTAGAAGTATTAAGTCTTCATTTTTAAACTCGTAGGAATCAATAATTTTATTGTTTTCAGCTGCTATTTCCTCCGTATCCAGTCTGGACAACATAACCGGAACTTTTCGGTGCTCGATTTTAAATCTAAAGCTTTGTAGTTTTAAGCTACATCGAACCAGCCATGCGTTCAAATCCTGTTGACGCATGAGCCACTTTAGACTGGAATGGTCGGTAATGACTATGAGCTCTATGTATTGACTAGGGTGATCGATTCGGTTTTACAACCGGTAGAAAACCCGGTTTTTTCTCTTTAGCTGGCGGTTTTTTCTAAATGTTGAGATTTTGAATGTCGAATACACCGGGTTTTTTTTAATCCGAAAAAGCCGGTTTTTTATTTTTTAAAGTTTATTTTCATATTTCTTTGTAACCAATCGTACCATAGTATATTTAGTACGCGAAAAGTTTCCCAAAATCAGAAAATAAAAACTTAAATATTCTTCCATAAAATTGTAAGAAATTTGTTTGTTGTTTAAAAAACTAATGTAAAATAAGAAAAATAATTGAGCTTAAATATTATTTTTTATAGGATATAAACCTGGGTGTACCACATAATTTCCAAAATCAAAATCCCCAAATCAAAACCCCCAAATCAAAATATCCAAACACAAAATCCCCAAACACAAAATTCTCAAACACAAAATCCTCATTTTCTGTGTAAAATACATTAAAATTAGGTTAATAAAAAGTCTTATTTATTTATGTATTAATTTATTGTATTTATTTATTTCACTTGTAAAGAGTACCTTTTGCCCTTAAATTCAACTAATTAAATCCAAATTAGTCAACTGCATTGTGATTGTGTAATTGTGCAGACAAACGTATATAAACAGTAAAAATTTTTTAATTTTTTCTTTGAATATTATATTTTATATATTCGAACCGGTAAACCGGTTTTTTCTCAATTTTCAAAATAGCAACCGGTTTTTTTAAATTCTAAATTTCAAACTATTTGAAACCCGGATTCTTAAAAAAGTCGAACAATCGATCACCCTAGTATTGACCCAATGTCTCTATTGCCAGTACTACGGCGGGACATTCTTTTCGGTCATCGAATAAATTTTTTGGCGCATTGTTCAGTTTTTTTTTCGAAAAATATTCAATGGGGTGTTCTCCTCCGTTGTCATCCTTTTGGAAAAATGGCGCTTCAAAATTGCGGCTGCACAAAATTGGACTAGAGTCTAAGCGATGTTTTAATTCTTCAAAAGACTGTAGTGCTTCAGGTGTCAGGTGAAATTTCGGAGATTTTTTTAGGCAGTCAGTAAAAGGTGCGGTTAGCTTAGAGAAGTCTAGAATAACCAGCCTACAGTGCCTAAGAATTTTCGAACATACTTTTGATTTTTAGTTGGCTTAATACTTAAAATCGCTTGCATTTTACTCTCGTCTGGCTTGAGTTTACCTCCACCGACGATGTATCGTAATACTTTAGCTCTTTAGAGCAAAATTTAGACTTTTGCATGTTTATTGTAAGTCCGGCGGCTGTTAGTTTTTGACCCATGGTTATTAGCATTTCCATATGTTCGTCAAAATTTGATGATACGAAAAGCAAGTCGGCAAGGTATACAAATACACGGTCTCTTAAATTAGATGGTACGACTTTTTTCATTAACCGGCAAAGTCTCTGAGCAGCATTACACAGTCCGAATGGTATCACTGTAAATTGATATTGCGATCTCCCGGGGACTGTTAACGCTGTCTCTTTTGTTTATTGTCGTCTTGCAGAGGTATTTGGCAAAAGGCATGCTTTAGATCGATGGCTGAAATGAAATAGGTGTCACCTAATCTCGCTAGTAGGCCAACGATATTTGGAAGCGGGTATGCGTCCTTTCTAGTGACTTTATTGAGCTCTCTAGCATCGATGCAAAGTCTATTATTGTTAGGCTTTATAGCTAGAGTCACTCGGTTGTTCCATTTGGCTCCTGTAGCCACTTCTATCACATCGAGTTCAATTATCCTATCAATTTCAGCAAAAATTAGTTTTTGGACTGCTGGGCTTACGGGATAGTGTCTCAGTTTCCTGGCCGGGGCATCCCCAGTGTCAATGGTGTGAGACTCTAAATGGAGTTTAAATGAAAGCTTCACATTTTATAAGGTTCTAGAATAAAACGATGTCGAGTTAACTGATGTACCCTTAACTCTACAGGCTCTCCAAAAGTCGTAATCTAGAATTCGCTCCTGACTTAAATTTGGTACCAAATATAAAATCCTTTCTGCCATTTTCTCTCTATATTTGATTTTTGCTGTAATTTTACCCACGATTAGCTGTTGCTTTTCGTCAGTCGTCTTCACGGATGATTTAAAATCACTTATTTTTAAGCCCATTTTTTCTAACATTTTGTCAACAGTTCTTTCCTAAACCTTGGCCCCGCTATCCAGAAGGCCTTGATATGTTACCCTATACCTTTCTCTAATTTTAAAAATTTTCTTGCCTGTGGTGGGTATATAGTCGGCGAGGATTTCGGGACATATTTATATTATGTTGTAAACCTGTTTAAAAATGTCGTTGGTCCCTCGCATATGAGCTTTTATTTTCTTCACCTGTCTCACTACTCCATGCAATAGTTTTTTCATTTTTATTGATCTCATCCGGCAAATTAGTTATTTTATTGTGCTTACAGTGTGTTTCATAAGCCATATATTGTAGGAAATTATCTTTTACAGGGGGGTATTTGGACTTGAATACGCTGGCCCCGTTTTCCGCATGTTCTGTTTCACTTTTCCCGTACATTTCGGACAGGTCGGGTTGGTTATCTCCTCGAACCCACATTTATAACAAAAAACATTTCGTTGAACAGCAGGAAATTCGATAAATGAGTGACCGGGTGTCTTACAGTTTCAACAGGTAAGTTGTTTTGTCGATAGCTTTTGTTGTTGTAAAGCCTTAACTAAATGTGTTGGATCGTTTTCGTCGGGGTAATTAGGTAAATCAATTTCGTAAATTTTTCGTGACTTTAATATGACATTCGGTCGGTTGATCTTTTAGCAATGTTTCTCTCCGCTCTTTTGCATTCTTCCAATAGGTGATCTAGACTGTCTATTTTTATCAGAAATATTAATTGGACTTAGCCGTCCTTCAGGTTGTTATTCACGATTTTTAATAATTCGCTTTCTACAACGTGTACTCTCATCTGGCTTTTAAGTTTTACTATTTCCGTTATGTATATATCTGCTGATTCGTTTTGAAGTTGTGCTCATTCCATTATTCTCCCCTGTATTTCGAAATCCGATTCGAAATTTCGAAGCTTTATTATGATATTTGAAAGTGTTCCAATTACATACAAGAAATTTTATAAAAAACGACCTAAACCATGCACTTGAGGCTCGCGTTACGTAATGGTGAAACCCTTTTACCACCACATCCCACGGACATTTGTAATCATTTCTTAAGGCTTCGACTCGAAATACAAAGTCCTCTACCGTGAAGGATTTGTCGGTGCCCTTTTATCCCAAACTTCTCCAATTGATTTGGGGTGATGGGTTTAGGTGTTTTGTCGAGGTATTTAAACGTCTGGAAATGGTTGATAAAAGTTTTGTGGGGTATTATTAAATAATTGTTGCGATATTTTATGCGTATGTTGGTGTTGTTGTTGGTGTACGGTTCGATTATTTTGTTGAGCATAATGCTGTTGCTGTCTTCTATAATTCATGTCCATGGCTTGCTGATAGGATTGATTTGTTACAAATGACCTTTGCTCGAGGTTATTTTGGTTTTCAAACGAAGCATCGGGTGCGGAACATAACGATTCTCTAATTAACTGTGGCAACATTAATTGCATGTTATGCACTTCTATCCTAATAGAATTTTGTGCAACTTCTACTGATGAGCATAAAAGTTGTCTGAGGGTCATTCCACTCTCAGTGAAAATCACGCTCCTTATTTACAGTAGGCAAATTTAGGTTTTGTGCAATCATATTTCTAGTGTTTTCTCGAGAGATGTCGCTATGTTGTTCAGTAATCTCTCTCGTTGTGAGGCTACTATATGTAGGTGTAGTGATAGTATTTTCGCTTGATGGTGAAGAACTGGCTTGGGGACCGAATCCTGCTGGAAACCTTATAGGCATTAAAGGCGTCACGGCGTTTGTGAAAACAGATGAAACTATGTTTTGAGCAATCGTAGGGGACGTAATTCTTGTTGCTGTTGTTGGATGATAGTGTTTACGCTTGATGGTGAAGAACTGGTTTGGGGACCGAATCCTGCTGAAAACTTTATAGACATTAAAGGCGTCACGGCGTTTGTGAATACAGTTGAAACAATGTTTTGAGCAATCGTAGTGGACGTAATTCTTGTTGCTGTTGTTGGACCTTCTGATACGTTGTTGTTGGTGCTAACAGTGCCCCGAAGTTTTCGTGACTTAAATTCAAGCAGTATTTGAAAAAAATCTTATTTATCTTAACAATACTTTCGCAGAAACGTTATATTTATTTAAAAGTTTCGATTATATGTAGAGTGTCCACAAAAGAGAAAGAAGAGGACTAGATATTAAAGTCTAAGAAGTCTTCCGGGAAGAATTTATTAACAAGTCTTCCTAATGGAAATATTAGATAAAAATTGTGCAATTAAAAGCTGGTAGTTATTCCCCCACTTTTCCTTTTTTTACTGATAAAATGTTACTACCTGAGCTTAGCATCACGTAATCCCTTCTCCCTCAATACAAAACATATGAACATATATGCCGAGACTTTTAGGTCATGACTTTGTATTGAATTTGAAGCGATTCGAGACCACTCAGCTCCCTCAGTATTCAGTATCCTTTCTACGTGACGTCGCAACTTATGCATGGTACTAACTGTACCTTCCCGGATATACGGCATCTTAGAAACGGACTTCCTACCGAGCTTAAATTTTTTTTGCTTTACGTTGGGCGCCTACAGGGTAGCGAAAATGACACGCTGGTCTTCGCCGCGGCTATAGCTCGCCGGAATTGGGGGGTTGTTTTTCCGCAAGTTTCTCGCAATTAAAAGTTCGTGCCAAGAACAGAAAGAAAGAACAAAATAATGGCAATGATAAGATGTTTCAGGAAATGGTTATTATGTTACAGTATTTTTCGTTTAGCTTCATTTCGCTTACCTGCATTTTTTGCCTAGGTGCACAAAATACAAAATATTGTGTACAAAAGCTAACTTTTGTTATAAAATAAATCGTGTACGTGCAATTTGCCTAAGTGCATATTGTGGATAACTGCATTCGATTTTTGCTCAACAGTATTTATTTTTAATACAAAATATTATACTTAGCTGCCTCATAAAAACAAAACAACATTATTATGCCAACGATATTAAAATCGCCATTTTTAGGAAAAAAAGAAAGTGCAAACGGGCAACTTTGCTGATATAGTAAACAAAATCTCTGAATTGAAAAATCGAAAGATCTGGCAGCTGTAATTATTTGTGCAATGTACACATTCTTCTTTAAGCTTATTTTAAAGTGATTTGTTTTTTGAAAGAAAATGTCCAAAAAAATTGTCACGGCACTTTCTATTTACCAAAAACTACAAATTATAAAAGAAGTTGATGAAAATGTGTCGAAAAAAACGGTTTGTGAAAAATACAGGTGCAATTTATCTACAGTGAACAGAGTTCTTAAAAACAAATCGAATATATTGAAGTGCTCTGAGGAAACATCAAACTTACAAAAGAAGCGACAAAGAAAGGGGCTACATGACCAACGAAAAAAACCAAAATAATTGTATTATTACCAGCTTAATGCTGCTCAAAAAAGCTAAAGAATTTGCTGCGGATTTTGGTGAAGACTATGAACCAGACACATCTTGGCTTTTTAGATGGAAGAAGCGATACAACCTTAAGGTTGGTAAAATACATGGTGAATCGTCTTCCAGCAACGCAGTAGCTGCATCAGATTGTACCTTAAGTGTTCTTCCAGACTTGATTAAAAACTATGACCCAGAAGACATTATGAACGCAGATGAAAGTGGTATTTTTTACAAGGCCTTACCATCGACTACGTATTACAGAACAGGCGCTATACCATCAGGTCATAAAAGCCAAAAAGCAAGACTAACAGTATTTTTCATTTGCAATGTAACGGGTTCATTCAAATGAATCGATGTAATTGGCAAATCAAGAAGTCCACGCTGCCTAAAAAACGTAAATCCACCGGTACCATATATGTCAAACAATAAGGCGTGGATGACTACCTCGATATGGTGCGATATTATGCATTCGTTGGATCTTGAATTACAAAACTAAACAAAAAAATAATTTTTTTTGTAGACAACGCTAGTTGTCACAAATCTATTAACTTAAAGAACATCAATTTACACTTTTTGCCTCCAAACACCACTTGTTTAATAAAACCATTAGATCAGGGTATCATACATACTTTCAAGATGTATTACAGACACATTATTGTCAAGAAACAATTGTCGGCCTTGGAGCGGGATTTGTCCATACCAGAGTTTAACAAGTCAATTTCGTTTTTGGATGCCCTTTATTTTATAAAAAGAGCTTGGTGGTTAGTAAAACCTGAAACAATCTCTAATTGTTTTAGAAAGGTAATTTTATTTGCTTAAGTAAAACCCGAAGTATGTAAAATGTTTTTTATTTCTAGGCCAAATTCTATGAGGTGCCAAATTCTGGGGAAGAAATAGTAGAGAATAGTGAATTTCTTGAAATAGTTTCTAATTATGAAAGCTACATAGGGTGTGATAACGATTTGGAATGTTATGGAAGCCTGACTGACGCAGAGATTGTTGATGCTGTAAAAGACAGCCAAATTGTCACAATTGAGGTAGAAGCGGACAACGATGTAGAAGAAAACTCAACCAAAAAAATTACATTGAAAGAGGCTTTAACCGCCTTAGATTTGGTACAAAAATATTGTCTATTTAATAACATTGATGGAACTTTAAATGAAATTGAAAATACAATTCTCCAGCAATCACAACGTTCCTTAAAACAATCAACTATCATTGAATATTTTTTCACAAATAGATACTATATAGTAACTATTTATTACGTATATATTGGAATTGTTTTTTTCCTCTTAATGAAATCCGAATTTATTTTATTTACATATGTTCCTTTTTATACCCTTCACCTGTGGTGCACAAGGGTATATATAGCTTTGTCATTCCGTTTGTAATTTCTACAATTTTCATTTCCGACCCCATAAAGTATATATTTTCTAAAAGCTTATGAATAGAGGAGTCGATTAAGCCCTGACCGTCTGTCAGTCTGTCCGTGTGTTGGTTGAAATCAACTTTTAGAAGCAACTATGTTCCTCAGATTTGTATATGGTATCAATCTCTTGGAAATATCCAGGAATGAATCGCTATTGAAATTCAGCACAATCGCCCCATAACTTTCTGAGATATGAGCAAAAAACCACGACCACCTCGTTTTTTTACACAATTACAACAACAACATACATACATACATACATACATACATACATACATACATACATACATACATACATACATACATACATACATACATACATACATACATACATACATGTACATGTAAAAAACATACAAAAAAAAAATTACAAAAAAAAATTTATTAAAAACAAATACAAAAAAAAATTAAAAAAAATTTTTTAAAAAAATTTAAAAAAAATATAAAAAAGAAATAATAAAATATAAATAATATATCAAATAAAATAAAATTTTTTTGGCTCAGCTGGGATTCGATGCCACATTTATTCGTACCAGTATATGCATATGTACGTATTTTATATGATATGAATGGTGATACAAACAATTGTTATTGCATGACTACACGTTGTGAAGGGTATATAAGATTCGGCACGGCCGAATATAGCACTGTTACTTGTTTATTGTTTAAATCAATTGTTTTCGTTTTTTAATGCTTTCATTTATAATAAATTAAAAACTTTATTTAAAAAATGTGTTGAATTTATTTATTAAAAATATACCCAATTATCTTAGCAATAATAAAACTTTTTTACATATGAGCATATTTAGGCAGGTATATGAATTCACTAAGCAGCATTTTTTATGCTGCTATGTGAAAACTGCATAGCAGAATATTTTGCGTATGTGCACGAATTTTCTTACAAACATGAATGTGCAGCTAAACGAAAAATACTGTACCCTTTTCGGAGATACTTAAACGTTATGGTTGAAGTTCACAGGACCTGATGGTCTCTTCCTCAACAGGCAGCCCTTCCCTTATGACCTATTTTAGTCATCCTTGACATCAACCTTGCCTGATAGATGTTAATGCCTCTCGGATAATGTCCCTAAATAAAACTCACCATCTGGTCATTTAAATTTCAATCTCTAAGATAATTAATTATCACATTTGTCTCGTAGATTCAATCCACTACGTTACAAATTTGTTCATTACTGCATATATACATACAGTTTCTTTTTTTCTTTTTATACCCTTCACCTGTGGTGCACAAGGATATATATAGTTTTGTCATTCCGTTTGTAATTTCTACAATTTTCATTTCCGACCCCATAAAGAATATATAATTTCTGAAAGCTTATGAACAGAGGAGTCGATTAAGCCCTGTCCGTTTGTCCGTGTGTTGGTTCAAATCAAATTTTAGCAGCAACTATATGTTCCTCAGATCTGTGTATGGTATCACTCTCTTGGAAATATCCGGGAATGAATTGCTATTGAAATTCAGCACAATCGCCCTATAACTTTCTGAGATATGAGCAAAAAACCACGACCACCTCTTTTTTTTCACAATTACAACAAAAACATACATATATACAGGTTAGAGTAAACGTGGCAACGAAACCCAGCTCAGACAAAAATTTTTTTTTTTATATATATTTATATTTTTTTATAGATTTTTTTTTAATTTTTTTTTAAATATTTTTTGGTAATTTTTTTTATTGTTTTTTTTTTTGTTTTGTTTTTAATAAATTTTTTTATATATATTTATATTTTAATCGAACTTTTACTATATATTACATTTTTAATGTGAACCATTTTTTATTTTGCCTTAAGTTCATTTATTCTTTCATTTAATTAGGTGAAATAAAAATTCAACAAATTTGAAAATTAATACTAAGATTCACTAATTCAAATTTCATTGAATTGTATCATAAATAGGAATTTTAAATTACATAGTAGTATACCGATAAAGAGTGCTGATGATGAAATCGTAGCTGATTTCGAAAATGCATTCCACTCGGCTAATATCGGAAATAATTTTAGAAACAAAATTCCTAAAAACTTCTAATTTAATTAAATTTGAATTATAAAATTAAATGAAAGAATAAATGAACTTAAGCCAAAAAAAAAAATGGTTCACTAAAAATGGTACTAAGATTCACTAATTCAAATTTCATTGAATTGTAGCATAAATAGGAATTTTAAATGACATAGTTGTATACCGATAAAGAGTGCTGATGATGAAATCGTAGCTGATTTCGAAAATGCATTCCACTCGGCTAATATCTATAATAATTTTAGAAAGAAAATTCTTAAAAATGGTTACAAATGATTTAAATTTGAATTATAAAATTAAATGAAAGAATAAATGAACTTAAGCCAAAATAAAAAATGGTTCACATTAAAAATTTAATATATAGTAAAAGTTCGAATAAAATATAAATATATAATTATAACACACATGGCACGGTGTTAGTGACATTCAAGAATTCATTGTTCAGTGTCTATCACCTTGATGGACTTACATAAATTAAAATGTTAATACAAGCTTGTTTTCAATAATTCCAGCCAAAGGATGGATATTGAAAGCATAACGAAAATGTATTACGAATATAAAAGAATATGAACATGTTGAATTATGAATTGTCATTTGATAGGTGAAATAAAAATTCAACAAATTTGAAAATTAATACTAAGATTCACTAATTCAAATTTCATTGAATTGTAACATAAATAGGAATTTTAAATTACATAGTAGTATACCGATAAAGAGTGCTGATGATGAAATCGTAGCTGATTTCGAAAATGCATTCCACTCGGCTAATATCGGAAATAATTTTAGAAAGAAAACTCCTAAAAATAGTTACAATTTAATTAAATTTGAATTATAAAATTAAATGAAAGAATAAATGAACTTAAGCCAAAATAACAAATGGTTCACTTTAAAAATTTAATATATTTTTATACCCTTCACACAGGGAAAAAGGGTATATATAGGTTTGTCATTCCGTGTGAAATTTCTACAATTTTCATTTCCGATCCCATAAAGTATATATTTTCTGAAAGCTTATGAATAGGGGAGCCGATTAAGCTCTGTCAGTCTGTCCGTGTGTATGTTTAAATCAACTTTTTGAAGCCCCCCGACATCGCTTGGACCCGCGTGAGGTATTAAAATATCAGAAATATTCAGAAGTAGATCGGTATTGAAAATCAGAAACATCGGTACATAAACAACTGAGATATGAGCAAAAACCCACGACCACCTCGATTTTTTTTTTCACAAAAACAACATTACAACAAGTAACAGTGCTATATTCGGCCGTGCCGAATCTTATATACCCTTCACAACGTGTAGTCATGCAAAACAATTGTTTGTATCACCATTCATCTCATCAAATACGTACATATGTAGCGTATGCGGAATGAAATTGCAACAAATTTTGCAACGCTGGCAAAAAAAAAAGTACCGAAGCTATTCATTTTTTACTGTTATACTTAAAAAACTACATGTTTTCTCATTTTACTTTGACAATTTTGTCAATAGTTTGACATTTAATTATTTTATAATGTCGACAAAAGAAGAACAACGTCGAGAAACAATTTGTAATTTTTTCAATAGTCATACTAATTGGAAAACTTCGGATATCGTTTCTTATTTTGTAGAGCATGGAGAAAATCGGTGTGTGGTATATAGAATACTGACTAGGTACAAAACTAGAAAAACCACAAAGAGAAAGCGTGGCTCCGGAAGAAAGTGCAGTTTGGCCGACTCATTGAAGAGGTCTCAGCTCAGAAAAGTTACTGAAGGGAAGATCGCTAAATCGTATAGAGAGCTTGGAAGAAAGTTTCATTGTGATGGAAAAACAGTAAAAAAGTATCTAAATGATATGGGAATACAGAAAAGGTCCAGGAAGAATAACCCTACTGTTTCCGAAGCGCAAGAAGTTACCCAACGAAAACGATTAAGAAGTTTAGTCAAAAATGTATTTTTCGCTAAGAACAACATAATTTGCATCATGGATGATGAGTCATATTTTACGCTAGATGGAAATGAAAGTACTTTTTTGAAGGGAAGAAACATACCGATGATAAAACAAAATATTTGGAGCATTCAAAGTTCCCTAAAAGTACTACTATGGCTTGCAATTAGTCCGCACGGAATGTCGGAACCAATGTTTTTTGAATCTGGTTTGGCCGTCAATTCTGAACGATATATTGAGCACTGTTTGCCAAAAGTGAAGGATTTCATAGAAAAGATGCATCGAGGCCTAAATGTGATCTTCTGGCCAGACTTAGCATCCAGCCATTACGCTCGAAAAACTGTAGAAGCTATGGACACACTTCATATACCATATGTACATAAAGAGGAAAACCCTCAAAATGTCCCTCAATTACGTCCAATTGAAGATTTTTGGGCTAATTTAAAGCAAAGAGTTTATGCTGGTGGCTTTAGACCGAAAAATATAAAAAATCTAATCGATAAAATTAAAAAGGAACTTCTCAAAATGTCAACATCGATATTTTCAACAGCTATGGAAAAAATTCCCCAAAACTGCCGCAAAGCGGATCGGATGGGACCAAATTTTTTTTTACATTAAACTAATATTGTGTATTGTTTTTTTTTAAGTGAAATAAAATTAACGTTAGTTTTAAAAAAGCTGTAACATATTATATTTTGTTGCAATTTTATTCCGCATACGTTATATACTGGTTAGAATAAATGTGGCATCGAATCCCAGCTGAGCCAAAAAAATTTTATTTTATTTAATATATTATTTATATTTTGTTATTATTTTTTTTATATATTTTTTTTAAATTTTTTTTAAATTATGATAAAATTTTTTTTTTTTAATTTTTTTTATTATTTTTTTTTTATTTTTAATATTTTTTCTTTTTGTAATTTTTTCTTTTTTTGTATGGTTTTTACATATATTTATGTATGTATGTTGTTGTAATTGTGTAAAAAAACGAGGTGGTCGTGGTTTTTTGCTCATATCTCAGAAAGTTCTTGGGCGATTGTGCTGAATTTCAATAGCGATTCATTCCTGAATATTTCCAAGAGATTGATACCATATAGAGATCTGAGGAACATATAGTTGCTTCTAAAAGTTGATTTCAACCGACACACGGACAGACGGGCAGACGGACAGACGGTCAGGGCTTAATCGACTCTTCTATTCATAAGCTTTCAGAAAATATATACTTTATGGGGTCGGAAATGAAAATTGTAGAAATTACAAACGGAATGACAAAGCTATATATACCCTTGTGCACCACAGGTGAAGGGTATAACAACAACATACATACATACAAACGTGTATACTGGTTAGAGAAAACGTGGCATCGAATCCCGGTTGAGCCAAAAAATTTTTTTTATTTTTTTTTGAATTTTTTTTTTATTTTTTATTTAATTTTATAATTTTTTTTATATTTTATTTATATTTTTATAATTTTTTTTCTAATGTTTTTTTTTTAATTTTTTTTTTTATTTTTTTTTAAACAAGTTATAATTTTACGATGGGTTGTTTTTATATATGTATGTTTTTTATATGTATGTACGTATTTCATATGGGATGAATGGTGATGCAAACTACTGTTATTGCATGACTACACGTTGTGAAGGGTATATAAGATTTGGCACGGCCGAATATAACGCTCTTACTTGTTTTTTGTTAGAAACTTACATACGTAAAATCAATTTATAGTTTTGCAATGGTATGTTTTTTACATGTATGTACGTATTTTATATGAGATGAATGGTGATACAAGCAATTGTTGTTGCATGACTACACGTTAAGAAGGGTATATAAGATTCGGCACGGCCGAATATAGCACTGTTACTTGTTTTTAATATATATATTCCGAATTATACATATAATTCAGTTATTTTATAAATTCAAATTATTAAACTTATTAATATCAATACTAAAAGAAAAAAAGTATGACAGAAATAAATTTTAATTTACATATACCTGAATACAGGTCTATAGAACTGTCCTTTTTCTTTTTATATACAGTGGCCGACAAAAGTCTACGTACGACCACACTTTTTGACATTTTAGAAGTCTAAAAACGTTAAATAAAAAACTAATGATGCAGTTTTGTTTCAAATCTAATTTTATTAATTTAAGCAAAAAAAATATATTTTCCAACACAACTTAAAAAATTATCCAAGAAAAACAATTAAAATACGTTGACAAAAGTCTACATACGATATTTAAGATAACATAAAAACTTATTTTAAGTATTAAAAACTACCACTAATTTTTAAATTCAATATTTAGTTGGGCCACCATGGGCATCTAAGACTGCCTGTAACCTTCTTGGCATCGAATTAACTAAATTTTCTAACTCTGTGATGAAATATTTTGCCATTCTTCTTGAAGTCTCAGTTTTAGCATTGGGGCACTAGTAATATTATGATTTCGGATTTTCCTTTGTAGTATCTCCCACACGTGCTCAATAACGTTCACGTCCGGACTTTGTGGTGGTGTGTACAACCGTCGTGGAGCATGGTACAGCAACCAATCTTTGACAATTAACGCCGTATGCTTCGGATCGTTGTCTTGTTGGAATATCCAACTTTCGCCAAGACTTAAGTTATCAACCGATTGTTTCAAATTTTGTTCTAGAATAGATTTGTATTAATGCCGATCCATATTACCCTCAATAAAAACCAGGTTTCCTACTCCAGAAGCAACCACAGCACCCCAAACCATTACACTAACTCCGCCGTGTTTAACTGTACTAACTAAGTTTTTAGGATCCAACGCTGTATTTATTTTTCGCCAAACTTTATCTCTCCCATCACTTCCAAATATGTTATATTTGGATTCGTCAGTGAATAAAACTCGTTTTCAGAAATTAAATACCTTTTCAATATGCTTTTTAGCAAACTCCAAACGAAGTTTACGATTTTTTTTCACTTATAAGGGGTTTTTTTCTAGGAGTTCTGCTGTGGTAACCATTATTATTTAAGGTTATTTGTATAATTCTTGGATGTACAATTATTTCTGATCTTCTGGCTAGCTTTTCGGCCAATTTCGAAGCATTCACCTTAGGGTGTTTGTCCACTTCTTTTAAAATGAAGCTAACGTCTCTTCGATTGAGTTTCTTTGGACGATCACTACGCAGCTTAATTTTAATAGTACCAGTGCTTTTATAATTGCTAAATATTGTTTGAACAGTAGATTTACTTAAATTTAATAGCTTTGATATTTCACCAAATGATCTTTTTTCATTTCTGTGCTTTACAACTAAATTTCTTACTTCAATTGAAATTTCTTTGCGACAAGCCATTATTCCATTTTAATCTTAACTAAATCACTCTAATTCACTACTAAAAAGAATATAAATCAATCCTTTAACGCAATAACAGAAGTAAAAAATAAATAACGGCACTTTTCTTTTGGTATTCAACAACAGTTACAATTGCTTGTTTGTCGTATGTAGACTTTTGTCAACGTATTTTATTTGTTTTTCTTGGATAATTTTTTAAGTTGATGTTGGAAAATATATTTTTTTTTGCTTATATTAATAAAATTAAATTTGAAACAAAACTGCATCATTAGTTTTTTATTTAACGTTTTTAGACTTCTAAAATATCAAATGCCATACATGACATACGACTTGAGTTAGTGTAAAAAATGCTCGAAAATTGCGTTAATCGAATTCGTTCCTGCAGAGGAATTCATGTGGCCATTTGAATGACGTTTAATTTAGAACTTGATTGTATCGATTGTACTTCACATTAAATAGAAAACTTTTGAATTTCCTTACAAAAAAGTGTTTTTTCATACAAAATAATGAATTTTGGTATAAATTTAAACACATTCATAACAGGGTAGAGAGGGGAAAATTCGGGACAACAGTTTGGTACTTTTTAGGACATATTTACTTATATGCAAAAAAGAGTAGATTTACTCACTTTAAATCATGTCTATTAAATATTTTTTTGTTGCATAAATATTTACACATTTTTAACTTGGAATTTATACATTGAAATGGAAACCCAAAAAGGTACTTTTCTGTTTTTTGGAATTTTTCTAGAATTTCGACATTTGTTACTATTGATTCTAGTTGAGGTAGATGGGTTATGGGCGACCGAAAAGGTATTTTTTCGCATTTTTATGGTACTTTTTGTGTTCTCTACGTTTATGAAGCTAGAATTGTACTATCAAGGATTATTAATTCCAGGTAAGACTGAAAATGTTACGTGCGACCAGAAAGGTGCCTTTTATATTTTTTATGGTACGTTTTGTATTTTCAACGTTTGCAAAGCCAGAATTTTGAAATTAGTGACTATTGATACGAGGTGAGACTGAGAATGATATGGGCGACCAAAAAGGTACGTTTTTGAATGGTATGGTGCTTTTTGTTTTGCATTTTTATTGTACCTTTTGTATTATTACGTTTGTAAACATAGATTCTTCAAATTGGTAATTTTTAATTCGAATTCGTACTTTAAGTGTTATCAACAACAACAAAATTTTCATTTTTATGTCATTTGTTTGCAATTTTTATATTTTGTATACATAGAATTCTGAAAGTAGGTACTGATAATCTAAGTTAACTTTGAAGATTATAGTGAAGGACTAAGGGCCATTATTACAACTTGCAGTTAATAAAAGGCAGGATTTTGTCGGACCGATAAATGGCTTTGCGTTATAAAGCCTTAATTTATTATCTTTTTATATTATTATTTTTAATAATTATTAAATAAAAATTGGAAGTTGAAATAATTCGAAGCTATTTATTGGGCACACAAAATCCTACCTTTAACTAAAGGCTAGTTGTAATAAAGGCCCTAAATGTTATTTTTATAGAATTTCGGCTGCACCATGGTGTTTCTTCATACATCTAAGTGCAAAAATTAGGAGTGATCCTACAAAAAAAGAAAAATTCAAACAAATTTTTTAAATCCGTCGACTCCTAGGGGTACATCCCTTGGACCGCCAATTTTTCCACGAATTTTTGTCCTCAATGTATAGGTTGGAATTCTTCATAGAATTTGACGAAATTTGGCACACGTCTTTTAGTTGATCCAAGAAAGAGACTAATTTTGGTTTGAATCCGTCGACTCCTAGGGGTACCTCCCTTGGACCACCAATTTTTTTACTTATTTTTCTTTTGAATGTATAGGCCGTAATCCTCAATATAATCTGATGAAATTTGTCATACATCTATAAATTTATACAAGAGATAGTTCTGCTAATTTTAGTTAAAATCCGTCTACTATCGGGGGTACCTCCCTTGGACCCTCATTTTTTTCGCTTCTCAACGTATGGGCCGCAATTCGCAACGGAATTCGATAAATTTTAGCAGATGTCGATAAGTTGATCTAAAAAACAGCAACACGAATTTTGGTTGAAATTTGTCGACTCCTAGGGTACCTTCGTTGGCGCACCATTTTTCAACAACAAGTGCAGGGTTGGGAAAAAACGACTTGAGGTATTTCCATCATTTGATGTCCCTGATCCTTGCTTTACAGCATCTACTCGTAAGTTCATACGTTCTCTAAATTCAGTCTGAATTCGTTGCTTGTTTTCTTGTTTGAAAATTTTATTGTTTGCATCGATTGCAGACCACTTTTCGAAGGGCTTATTGTATGCTATATGAAGTATGCACTCCATAAACTGTATCATAGCGTGTAATGAAGAAATTCCTTATTTACAAGCTTCATTATTAATGTTTTTTCTTGAAATTAAATCCAAATCATTCATTTCTGAAGGTTTAGCTTTGCAACTGTAACACACAGCTGCTGAGTCTGAGCCGTACCTTGTTGACGATGGGCTTTTGTTACACCAAAATTTCGCGCCAGTGTCTGTCTTTAGACTCCTGTCACTTATATGTTTTTAGACTCCTGCCACTTATATCATTGGCAAGATTTGATTGTATTCTGAATGTCCCGATGACCCATCACAACCCCACTTCGACGTAATAGTAAATTCTAAATTTGTTGCATAAATTCGTTGCTCCAAAAAACTTTCAAAGCGCTTTTTGGTATGGTCCGTCCAGAGGCTTCTTTTTCTGACACTTGGATTTTATTCAGATAACATTTCTCTTTTCATCAATCACTTTTTTATAAGGAGGCAAAATATCATATCCTTCTCTTTGCAAAACGTACTTTATTGTTTCGTACTGATGCTTTGATAATTCTGCATCCAGCATTAAAGCAAGTGCAGTTGTTGAAGAACTTATATAATTGTGGTGTTATTTTTGTACCTGGTGAAGTTCCACTTGTCATTATTAATTGCTCTTGTGTGTACTGCGATGCTTAATCAACTGCTTTGTACCTTTTACTACGATACTTGCAGTCATCGAATTCTTTAGCTGGTTTTCCTTTTTTCTTTGAACAGCTAGGGTGGTCATCAGCAAGTGATACATTGAATATATCTAAAATAAATTTCATAATATTCAAAATGATTTTTTTTAAATTAATTTATCTTTTAAAGATGTATTTACTTTCTAACTAAGTCGCATTTTTCCGAAATAAATAAGATTTGGTTTTGTGCGCTTCTCCCCAACTATTTAAAAAATGACAAAAAACCGCTTTTGAACTGCCTTTTTCATTATTTAAATTTCATCAATAGTAAGCACCGAATTTTCCTGTTTTATAAAATTTGTTAACAAATTGACATTGATACCACAATCAATAAGTTCCTGGCACAATTCACTATATGACACAAAAAATAAAACCATTTTTAGAATTATACTTTAAGTCTTATAACAATATTTATTAACTTAACTACAACGAGTAGTTGTAATTTTTTTTTTTTTTCAATTTAAGCGGTTTTCTTCTATACCTTTTTATTTTATTAAAAGATATGATTTTTTAAAGCAGCTGTCATATTTTTAGTACGAGGAGCCAAGGTTGTTTTTTTTTGCAGTATTGCCATCATTTATGTCTCCTTCTCCTTGCTTTGGCTGATCGATCATTAGTTCTAATTCTAAATTTTTTATTACATTTTTTTTCCTTTCTTATTTCTTCACTTTCTTATTTTTTCTCACTGTTTATCCTAACGGACCAAAATCCAAATCATAATACAACTGAGGTAATTTACCTGCTTGCCCTAATGAGTTATAGTGTTTATCAGGGAATGACAACGATTACAACTTCGGATATATGTACATTGAGTATTATTAGCAAAACATGTATAAGTGCGTACGGTTACAGCTAAAAAAATTACTCTATCCGTACATATTCGTTTGATGTTCGGCATAAGTATATACAAGTAACCGAAATCTAAGTATTTTTCGCATAAATACTCTATATTGTACACAGTACAACAAATTGGACTTAAGTACTAAGTGTTATCGATTATCCGTAAAAAAAAGCGAGTAAAATGAGTAACCGTTTTTACAATTCAAGCGAGAGCATCAAGTAGAAATTTTGCATGCGTTTTGATTTAGTAAAAATGCACTTGCTTGGGTTATGAAAACAGCACAACCATTATGGTACAAACGCACACATACATAAACATTATTGTTATACATTTATTTGTTGTTTTTTTATGATCGTTTGTGTGTATACGGCTTAGCAGCCGTAGTTGCTAGCAGGGATGCCACAAAAAATATTATTCCTAACAAATTTGTCAAAAAATGCACTAAAATCTACCAAAAACTTCAATTTTTGCACATAATTTTTCTAAATACTAACATTTATATTTAAAAAATAAAAACAATAATCAAATGGTAGTAAATGAATATAATTTACCAATTAATATATTAATAATTTATATATATTATTTAATAAGTATTTGAAAATATCCAAAATACAGTTTTGTTTACATCAATATTTAAAGAAAAGTGTTACTAAGCAAAAGTATATGCCACTACTTTGGTAATTTATTCGAATCATAATTAATTTCCTATATAAGTATTGATATAATTGGAATATATGTCCTGACTTAACTTTTATTTAGAATATATGGCTTAAGATATCAAAATTGAAGGCATTTCTACATATTTCCTTACAGCGTTTGTTTTCTTTATTTTGTAAAATATTTTCATTGACATTAAAAGTTATCTACTATAAATTCATGTTTCAAGTTTATATGATAAACTATTTAACATGTATCTTTTATAAAAAAATAAGACGCTTAAATGGAAATATGTTTTTTAATTAAAATGTTTATTGGCGAATTATTTGAACTTTGTGTTTTACCACTAAAAATATTGTTCTACAAAAACTTAAACATAACAAAGCAAACAAATTCACAAAATTAAAAAAATTTATACCATAAAAATATCCAGTTTAATTAAACTGGCATCCCTGGTTGCTAGATGAATTATGGACAGAGACATTTTTTTATGATTTTTAATTTAGGGGTTGATGAAACAACGACATGCCTTATTTTTTTAGCAATGCCCAGCGAGCATGTGGGATTTATTTTAAATTTATAAAAAAGAAAAAAATCTTATATTAAGATATATTTATTAGTTTTAACAGATATATTTGTTATTTATTGTTTTTCTTATTAACTTTTTTTAGATATTTTAAGTCCGTCAAGAAAAAATTATATGGTTTTTGTTTGTTTTTCTTTATTAATTTTCCAAAAAAACAAAAACAGAATATCGTTTTTTTCTGCGGGAAAATAATAATCAGATAATAGCATTATGTTTATTTACTTATAAATAACTATTTAGTGGTTGATTAAAACCTTTTAAAATTGATTTGTCTCGTTATACAGCTAAAAATATTAGCTTAGAATGTATAACACGGCATAATACTTTAATATTTGTGTTCTTGTTTGCTGGGTATCAGGTATTTTACGGAAATAATTACACTCTCTTTCACGGCTTTCAGACTAGGCAAGTCACTTGCGCAAGTGACTTGCGCAAGTGTTGTGTTTATAGGCAAAAGGGGTAAGGTCGGGTTAAGAGGAAGAAACTTGCTCATTTTTGAGTACACACTTGCCTGTACTCGGCAAGTACGAGCAAGTTTTTGTTGAGAAACCAAAAACAAAAGAGTAATAAAAACAAACAAGAGTGCTATATTCGGCCATGCCGAATCTTATATACCCTTCACAACGTGTTGTCATGCAACAACAATTGTTTATGTCACCATTTATCTCATATGAAATACGTACATACAAAACATACATATATAAAAACATCCCATTGTAATATTATACATTTAGTTTACTTATGTGCTTAAAAAAAATAAATTAAAAGAAAAATTAAAAATAAAACAATAAAAATTTGAATAAAATATAAAATAAAAAAAATTTTTTGGCTCACTCTAACCAGTATACCACGTTTGTATGTATGTGTAGATAATTGATAATTGTAGAAATTTCAAACGGAATGACAAACCTATATATACCCTTTTTCACTGTGTGAAGAGTATAATAAGTAAAAGAGAACGAAACTTTGGCAAGTCAGTTGCTGAGTCTGAACATGAAAGCAAGTTCAAAGAAAAATAAAAGAAAATAAAAAACTAACTTGAGCAAGTGACCTGCCTAGTTAGAAAGGGGTGTTTGTTGTGTTCCTATCCAGCGTTGTTAACTTTGGCTTTATGCAATATTATTTGTGCTTTTTAAAATTTTTGTCGCGCAAAAAATTTGAGTCAGTGCTCGATGTGATTTCTCAAATTCTTTAGTGCATTCTTTTTCTTATCGAAGTAAAAATACTAAATTCAAAAAAAGAACAATTTTTGCAAGGTAAATTTCTTACGAAACAACGCAACAAAAATGATAAGAATTAATAATAGACAATGCTTTTGTTATAAAGATCCTTAGCTTACATTTAAAAAACTGTATAAATAGATTATATATTTTATATTATTATTAGTTATAATTTAAATATATATCGCACTTGATCAACAAGAGGGTATTAACTCAAAATTTTTAAAATATCACTTTTTTCAAGAAATCAGCAAACAACATCAATATCTATCTACTGTAAAAATTTCAACGTATTCCGTTTACTCTTTCATCTCGAAAACCACTTTTGAGACCATATTCATGATAATGTAGTGATTACCTTTATTTCAACAAAAAGGTATTATTTCGAGTTAATACAAAAGTTGAAATAGGTAAGAATCGTATATTTTCATAAAAAAGGTATTATTTTGATTTGAGCCTTTATTTATGTTAAAAATAATCAAACTGTTTTATTTATATTTGGTTGTATTTTGAGTTGATACTATTTTTTTGATAAAATTTGTTTTATTCTATAATTTTAATTCGAAATGTGACTCTTTTTATGAAAAAATTGTTCAAATTTTTTTTGAGTTGTGACCCTTTTCATGAAAAAATGGTGTTAACTCAAAAAATAGACTTTTTTGCAATGATTAATAAAATTTAAAACAAAAACAATGTATATATATATTTTCAAATGGAATTTGCTTGCTATGGTATATTTGAATTTTTAAATTCTGTTAAAATGTGGCCACAAACAGTTTTTTGACTCTACTGAAAATTCAAAAATTTTGAGTTAATATCCTCTTGTTGATCAAGTGCGATATGTTTCTGATATCTTCTATGGTTAAACAAACATAACTTTTTATAAAAGTAAAGAAAAGAATAATGATATGCATAAAACCAAAAGCTGTAATTATTTTTAAAGTAGCGATTATATGACCAACTGTGAAGTTAAAGTTACAACTTCAAAATTTATTATTATTATTAATGATATTATATGGAAACTTATTTTAGGCCTAAAGGTTCTAATAACGAAATTTATAATTTTATAAAATAAATAAAATCGAAAATTCAAAATTTTAAACTTTACGCATATTCCTAAAAATCAAACGTTTTTTCCTGTTTTGATGTTTTTTGAATCTTGAAGTTGACAACACTTGTGATGTAATAAAACCTCTCACTTCACGATGAGAAGTAGATTTTTATACATAAAAAGCAGGGATGGAAAGGTTAATATCTGACTTTGAATACAATTTATGGTAATAATTATTCATACTCTCAAATCTCACTGTGTGAACACAAATTCGATTTCAAAATAAAGTTTTAATTTTTTTTTTAATGAATGTTCCATTATGTGGTCCAGAACATAAAAACATTTACAGGTTTTTTCTTGCATTAATTTATTTGGGTCACCTAGGCTGTCATCACTACCTGTATAAGAGCACCCTTCTTAATGATGGATTTTCCTTGGAAATTTGTGTTTTTTTTTCCAATAATTAAGGTCAAAATTCTTACAGATTTTTTCCTAACAAAAAGCAATGTAAATACATACGTAATTATATAAATAGTAAATCAAAATAAAAAATACATTGTTAAATATATATTGCCAGTATCAATTCAACTAAATTTTCACTTTTATTTTCTTTAATTTTTACTTATCTTTTTCTGCTTTTATATCAAAATAATTTTTTTTAAGTTAATAAGCCATACAAATTTCAGCTATAAAAGTTGCGTTTCTTAATACTAAAAATAAATAATATATTTATTATTTATTTTTATTTAAAGAAAACATTTTATTATTATGTGTTAGCTCGTTGCTTATTTAAATTAATAAGCAATATAAATTATATTGTTATATATATTTACTATAAAAATAGTTCCAACCCTGACCAATTTTCTTTTTGTTTGATAAAAAATGAAAGAGCAGAATAAAGCACTTTTACTTGTTTTTTTGTTCAAAAGTACTTATAAGTATGTCGCAATACTTATAAGTATTTTGCCAATACTTATAAGTATTTTGCCAATACTTATAAGTAATTTGTTTTCGCACATGTATATCCGAATAATACGTATGTATAGAGAGTATTTTTGAAAATAAGTAATAAATATACTCGTAACCGTAGCAATTCATGCATGTACGAGTAGCTATTTTCTGTGATAAATGCATGGTTATACTTATAACCGAAAAAGATAAGTAAATATTCGAGTTATTTTTTTTTCGGATAACCGAAGTCAGACTCTGGTGTTTATCCCTTTATGACCTTGGATTGCATTAAAGGATAAAGAGAAAGATAGATACAATGAATTTATGAAATATCCTCAATAAACATATTTGTATGTAATTAGCTTAGGAAATTCCAAAACCATTGAATATAAAAATAAAAAATTAAATATGTTTAATTAATTTGAACATTCCGCCAGGGGCAAAATTTTGACTTATATATGTATAAAGTATAATGTATGTGTTGCAAATTCATATTAGTTATTTACATTCGATTTTTTTAAAACTTGTTCATCAACTTAATTAGCACATTGTAATAATTATACTTATTCTTCTCTAACTTATTTAGTAATTCAATAAATGAGAATTTTGTCTCGCATTACCTCACTATATAGACAATTGTGCACTTTGTTACGATATTTGTTTTATAACTTATTTATACATAGTACATACATTTACTCACATAATTATATGTAAATATATATCATATTTGGACTTTTGTAAATGAGTTATTCCGTTATATATTCCACCAAAGTTTTGCTGCACATAGTTTCCAAGGAGAAATACTGTTCGAACCTAAATCAGCTGGATTCCCTTTCGATGCTACATACCGCCAATGTGCATTCGGAATATTTGCTGATATTTCAAGCTAGCGCTATCATTAAATCACTCCATAGGTGAATGTCTCTGTTTGTGTTTATTATCTCTTCAACTTTGACACATAGCCTTACCAATAGTTGAGCAGCGCATAGCTCTAGTTTTGGAAGTGTTTTTCTATTTTTTATCGGATTTATTTTTGACTTGGCTGTTAAAAGTGAAACTTTGTCTAAATATTTTAGATAAATTACCGCAGCATACGCTTTTTCTGATGCATCTGCAAATCCCAAAAGCTGAATTTTTTGTTGTGACTTTTATCTTTTTCACTGCATGCAACTCGCTTATTAGTCTGTTCCATTCTATTTGCAAGTCATCACTAAGCTTTTCATCCCAAGCCATATTAATCATCCATAACTGTTGAATAAATAGTTTTGCAGTAGCTGTTATAGGTGTCAACATTCCAATCGGGTCAAATATCTTTGCTAACTGTGATAAAACCATTCTCTTTGTTACTGTTATATTTATTTTAGAGCAGATTTTGTAGGAGCAAACATCCTTTGCTGGATTGCCAAGTGCATGCCAAGTGTTTTTATATAATCACTTTCTTGAAAGTCTACTTCATTCTTTTTTGTGGGATGTTGTTGTCCGATTATTTGTTTGCTGTTAGAACACCATTTTCGAAGATGAAATCCATGATTTTCTAGTTGCTCTGATATTTTTTCTTTGATGTTTATGCATTTCTGTATTGAGTCAGCTCCCGTTAACAGATCGTCTATGTAAAAATCTTTTTTTTATTGTGCACTTTGTTACGATATTTGTTTTATAACTTATTTATACATAGTACATACATTTACTCACATAATTATATGTAAATATATATGATATTTGAACTTTTGTTAATGAGTTATTCCGTTATATATACTACGTTTGCTATACATATATAAATTACTTTATATACATAAATCATTAATTTAAACAGTACCAGAAACTTGTTTTAAAATATGTATGTTATTCAATTGGCTTTTGAGTTTTAAGAAGATCAGTCACTGGAGGAAAAATGTTAACGTGTTCTATAATTTCTTTAAAGAAGGGAATTTTCTAAAAATATTAAAACAGTATGATTACATCGTTTATAAAAATGTGTTATTAGAATTTCTCCCCTTATAAATTTTTTAATTGCTAGTGACAAAATTTAAAGTCCTTTCTTTTTAATTCTTCAATTTGATTTCTTAAGTCTTGGATCAATATAGGATGATTTATCAGCATCGGACTCAGAGGCATCATACCTGATTTTGCGGTTTGTTCGACATCAGTTGACAAAATCGGTGAATCTTCAATTTTTCGCTTTGACTTCAATGCGTATTTGGCAGTCATGGTTTTTTCCTGAACTCTTTTATTACATCCTGGAGTCAGAGTCACTAACCCTTGTAAAAGTAACGTAATGAGTTTTTGCTTACTAAATGGACATTGAATATGCACAATAGTCTTATTAAATGTTTTGAATATCCACCTATTAGCTTCATGTAGTTTTGTCCATAGAACGTGTACATTTGTTTCCTGGAATCGGCAAATTAGTTTGGATTGAGGCTTGAACGCAGAAACTTCGCATGAACTATCATTGGCATCAAACCATGGCCAAATTCCATCGCACACAAATATTTCTTCAGCTGTTCGCTGACAATTTTTAAGTTCTGATTGGTCCATTATATGATAGGAATTCTCTGTTTTTACTGTTACTGCTCTTACCAACCCATCTTCACCGGGATGAGTAGCAATAATTCTGCCGAGCGGCCATTTTGCTGGTGGCGTCTCTTCATTCTTTATAATAACGACCTGGCCTTCTTTCAAATTTTTATGTGTCGTCTTCCATTTATTCCTCTGCTGTAATGATGTTAAATAGTCTGCTTCCCATTTTCTTATCATCATTATGTTCCGGAGATTCTATCATTGGACGACCGACTAGAAAATTACCCGGAGTAAGAACGTCTATATTTTCCGGGTCTTCACTCAATGTCCCTATTGGCCTTGAATTTGATACTGCTTCAATCTGGGCCAACAATGTACTTAGCTCTTCAAAAGTTAACTTTGTATCACCAATCACTCTTTTTAAATGGTACTTCTTTGATTTTACAGCTGCCTCCCAGATACCTGCGAAGTGAGGACTTGCTGCCGGAACAAAATGCCATTAAGTTTGTTGTTCTTCAAGAATTGGTGCTAGAGTCTTGTTTTGCTTTACTGCCGCTGCGAACTCCTTATCTAATTACCTTAATGCCCCGATAAAATTATTACCATTATCAGTGTACATATGTGCGCTTTTACCTCTTCTGACAAAAAACCTTCTTAACGCCCCCATGAATGCATCTGTAGTTAAGCTGCTAACCGCTTCTAAATGTATTGCTTTTGTTGTCATGCATATAAAAACTGCTACGTAACCCTTATACGCTCTCTGACCTTTATTGTTAGAACATTTTATTTAAAGAGGTCCTGCGTAGTCAACTCCGCAATAATAAAAAGGAAAGGAGACATTAATGCGGCATTTTGGTAGCATTCCCATTAATTGTTGGTTTGCTTGGTGTTGATATCGAATACATGTTGTCAGCTTCTAGTGATTTTTTTATGGATGTTTTAGCATCAATACAATACGCCTTCCACCATGAAGTGTTTCTTTATGGTATGCCAAGGATGATTTTTGTATAATTATTGGATGTTTCTGATTATATGGTAGATTAGAAAGGTGAAGTCGTATCCCTACTCTCATAATTCTATTATCATCAAGAAATGGGTACAGAGTGGCTAACTTGTGGCGATGATTAAGTTGTTTTTATTTTGTAAATCATTTAGTTCTGCATGCCACTCCTTCATTTGATGTATTTTGATTACACATACTTCCGCCTCTTGAATTTCGGCTGCTGTAAAATAGTTTGGAAGATTTCTTATGCCTTTTGTTTTTTTATAAATCGCAATACATAAGCCATCACTCTTAATAATTTTCTGATTAATGAGTATTTTTCAATGATTTCTATTATTTGACTTTCCTGGGTCATAACTGTAGATACTCGTACTGCAAGGTTCTCTACAGGCCAAGTTTTTTCGTTATTTTGTATCCAGTCTGGACCATTCCACCAAAGTTTTGCTGCACATAGTTTCCAAGGAGAAATACTGTTCGAACCTAAATCAGCTGGATTCCCTTTTGATGCTACATACCGCCAATGTGCATTCGGAATATTTGCTGATATTTCAAGCTAGCGCTATCATTGAATCACTCCATAGGTGAATGTCTCTGTTTGTGTTTATTATCTCTTCAACTTTGACACATAGCCTCACCAATAGTTGAGCAGCGCATAGCTCTAGTTTTGGAAGTGTTTTTCTATTTTTTATCGGATTTATTTTTGACTTGGCTGTTAAAAGTGAAACTTTGTCTAAATATTTTAGATAAATTACCGCAGCATACGCTTTTTCTGATGCATCTGCAAATCCCAATAGCTGAATTTTTTTTTGTGACTTTTATCTTTTTCACTGCATGCAACTCGCTGATTAGTCTGTTCCATTCTATTTGCAAGTCATCACTAAGCTTTTCATCCCAAGCCATATTAATCATCCATAACTGTTGAATAAATAGTTTTGCAGTAGCTGTTATAGGTGTCAACATTCCAATCGGGTCAAATATCTTTGCTAACTGTGATAAAACCATTCTCTTTGTTACTGTTATATTTATTTTAGAGCAGATTTTGTAGGAGCAAACATCCTTTGCTGGATTGCCAAGTGCATGCCAAGTGTTTTTATATAATCACTTTCTTGAAAGTCTACTTCATTCTTTTTTGTGGGATGTTGTTGTCCGATTATTTGTTTGCTGTTAGAACACCATTTTCGAAGATGAAATCCATGATTTTCTAGTTGCTCTGATATTTTTTCTTTGATGTTTATGCATTTCTGTATTGAGACAGCTCCCGTTAACAGATCGTCTATGTAAAAATCTTTTTTTATTATTATTATATTTCAAATAATGATCGAACTGCCAAGAATGGTGCCGAAGCAGTTCCATATGTTACGGTTGTTAATTTGTACTCTTTGATTGGCTCCTCTTTCGACTTTCTCCATATAATATGTTGATATCTTTAATCTTCCTCCAGTAGCTTTATTTGTCGATACATTTTCTCTACGTCGGCTGTTATTGCAAATTTATGCAGTCTGAACTTAATTAATATATCAAAGACATCTTTTTGTAGTCTCGGTCTTGTATATAGGATATCATTCAAACTTTTTCCATTTGTTGTTTTTGATGATGCATCGAAGACAACTCTAAGTCTGGTTGTGGTATTCGATTCTCTTAATATTGGTTGATGCGGAAGATAAAATTTGGCATTTTTCTTGTTTGGTACTTCCGACATATGTCCAAGGGATATGTACTCATTCATAAAATTTACGTATTCTTGTTTTAATTCTTTGTTGGCATCAAGTCTTTTTTCCAATCCCATAAAACGCGCTACAGCTTTTTTTTACGAATATCCAAGGGTTTTGTCATATTTAAATGGCATTTGTACTACAAGTCTTCCTTCTTTGTGTTTTATTGTAGTTATTCATGCATATATCGTCTTCCTGTAGAATGTTGTTGTTTGGAACTTCTTCAATCTCCCAAAACGTTCAATATTAGTTTTCTATTCTTTTGTTGCTTTATCTGCAGTTGACCTGACAAGATTACGCCAAGTTTCGTATTTTGGCCAAGTATTCCATTAATTTTGTAAACATCGCTTTAAAGAATTTCCACAAATAAATCACTTCCTATTAAGATATCTATTCTTTCAGCCTTATCGATATTTGGATCCGCTACCCTATATTTTGCCATTCTTTCACTTGGCCTTTCAGCAGCGGATCTGGATGAACATAAGATAGAGTTGGCAAGACCAATGCTTCAGCTTTAAATTTTTCATCATTATCAAATCTGGAGTAATGTTATATTTTTACATTGATTTTTGCTATACCAAGAAAAACGTCTCCGATTCCAATTAATTCTGTATTAACTTTTGTTCGTTTTAGCTTCAGAATTTGAGCAGCTTCTTCGCTAATGAAGGTAGTCTGTGAACCCTGATCAATTAGGGCTTTAAATGTAACATCTTCTCTCTTTGCCGTTTTTACGCGTACTTGTGCAGTAGCTAACAATACATTCTTTTCTGTTTTGGTAACACATGTTTTTGTTGTTGTTACATGCAGAGTACGAAAACAAACAAAAGGAAACATTTCCAATAGTTTTGTTTCGATCATTTCAGAGAGGGAAAACAAAACGAAACAAAACCCAGGATAACGGTACATGCATTTTGTTTTGTATTGTTTTGTACTATGAGTGCAAACAAAACCATAATCGAAAAGTTCTCAGCTTCAATATGTAACATGCAAAACAATATAGTACAATACTTTCTGCAAACGTTTCAAAACGTTTGTTGTTGGGAATTTTTTAACATTTTACCTACCTTCATTAATTTTACGATCCTAATAACGATATGAAGTCACTGACTATAGCTTGCGAATTGGTAATGGTGCATTGTTATTATGATTGTTATAATCTTTTTGTTCTGCAAACGTTTGCAAACGTTTCATTCTTGTTTCGTACTCAAACGAAACATACCGTCAAAGCAAAGCCTAAGTACAAAACTCGAATTGTTTTGTTTATGCTCTTTTGCATTGAAAAGTTTGTGGTTTTGTTTTGCTCGCAATCAAAACGATTCATGAAAATTGAAAAGTTTCTGACTTAGATGATTTGTACTGTGTTTCGTTTCGTTTCTTTTCGTTCACTGGTTACATGTAATGCTGTGTGATGAGCAATTCCGCAGGTACCGAATTTTAATTTACTTTCACATTTTGATGTAAATAAATGCTTTAGACATCTAAAACATACACTTGTTGTTTTGGCCCACACATGTAGGTTTTTTCTTTAAGTGCCAAAAATTGTCTACAAATGTCTTCGGTATGTCCTGTTTTTTTACAATACAGGCAACAGATTTTTTCCGTTAGAAAATTTATTGTTTTTGATTTTTGCTTATTTTCATTTAAGCTATGGTTGAAGTTGTAAGCTTTTCTATTTTTGTAGCTTCTAAGCTTTGGTATTGTTGCTCTAGGAATTAAAGTAAATCAGCGAGAACTTAATTTCTTTAGATTTCCTTGTATGCTGCTCATACAGCATTAATCCCTCTCTATCTAACTTGCGGGTTATTATGCAAGCAATGACGGGATCTGTATCTTTTAAGTTGAACCCCATTGCTTTTATCCCTTGAATACTTTCGTTAGTGGTAGGGTTGCCATTCGTACTGTTTTAAACAGTACATGTACTGTTTTTTGTTATATGTACTGTTATATACACAATACCTAAAACAGTACGAAAAAGTACTGTTTTTTTATATTTGTACTGTTTTTGGATACACATGTATTTAATTTTGTAGTTTTTTAAAGAATGAAACAGGAAAAATTGTATTGTTAAATGTGTACAAAAAGGGTAAAATATTTATAATTTATTTTTGAATTAACTTTTTTTGTAACCATAAATTATTTTCTTTTTTTAACTATACCACCTCTATTTGTGTTGTATAATTATTTATTGAATTTTAAAAATTATCAAATGTATTAATTTTAAAAATTCAATTTATTTTTTTTAGAATTTTTTTAAAACAATATTTAATTAATACTTTTGGATTACTATATATAACTTAAAAAATATTAATTGTAATTGAAAAATTATCAATTTTAAAGTAGACTTTACTTTATTGTTCATAAAAATTTTAAATAAACTTCAAAAAAATTATTAAAAATAATATTATAGTCGACTTTAACAAGAAATATTTTCTTTTTGTTGAGCCTAAATATTATTTTCTTAAATATTGTTAAATATTGATCTTAAGTACAATAACAATTTCTATGCATGATAGATTAAATGCCATTATTACAACTTGCCTTTAGTTAAAAGTAGGATTTTGTCTGCTCGATAAATAGCTTTTCATTATTACAACTTCCATTTTATTATTCCTATTATTATTACTTGTAATAATATATTATGAATAAAAAAATAATAAATTAAGGGTTTATAATGCAAAGACATTTATCTGCCAAACAAAATCCTGGTTTAGCTAACGGCAAGTTGTAATAATGGCCCTAAGTCTACTTAAAAATTGATAATTTGTCAATTACAATTGATATTTTTTAAGTTTTAAATAGTATTCCAAAAGTATTAATGGAATAATATTGTAATTTGAAGAAACAAATCAATTGAATTTATAGATAATTTATGTTCAACTCGTAGTTTTTGAAATTCAATTACTAATTTCGAAATTCTATTTATTATTTTTGAAATTTAATTAATAACTTTTGAAATATATTAGATAATTTTCAAAATTAAGTTTGAAAATATAGTGCATAGTTCTGAAATACAGTCAAAAATGTTAAAGCATTGGTAATTCGTTTTTTCAAACTAATATCAATATTAATATCGAAAAACGACGTTTAATTTGTGTTTTTGACCACGTTATTAACTTAAGATACTATTTGTAGTTCGACTCGATCTATATATGTATTGCATTTTGAAACAAATGCAATATTTTTTGTTACGTTCTCATAGTTTTGTATATGTGTTTTATGTTATATTTTTACTTATTTTTAAAACATATGTGATGTATTGAATCAAAAGTTAAGTCACCGTCATGTTCTCATAGTTTTTACATGTTTTTATGTTTCTTATTACTTTTTTATAAATAAAAATGTGATGTACTGAAGTAAAGGTTATGTTATCAATAAATAAAAAAATTTACTGTTTTTTTTTTGAAAAGTACTCAATGTACTTCTTTATCACTTTTCAAATATGGCAACCCTAGTTTGTGGTATCATGTAACGACTTAACCATGGTACAATAATCAGGTAGCCTCAGTTCTGCAACAACAAAATCCTAAATGTATTTTATTGTTGGAAAACGACGACTTAAATGTCAAAGAGCAAATGTGTGTGCGTGTTTTTTTGGCGGTAGAATATATACGTACACAATATATACACATACATAAACAAAATTTGACATCTTCGTTAAACCTAAAGGTAGAGAAAAAAATAATCAGCTGTTTTAGTGAGGCTACCTGATAATTGTACCATGGACTTAACCATTGATGAGTTGTTGCTGTTTATATTTGGTTGATCCAATATTTTATACATGAGCGACTGAAATAACACACGTTTATTATTAAATCGCTGATTTAATATTTCCCATGCCGCATCATAATTTGTTTCTGATACAGCCAAATGTTGAATAATTTTGAATGCTTCATTTTTTACAAGAGATTTTAGGTGACACATTTTTTCTACATTTGATAGCTTTTTATCTTCATGAATAAATTTCTTATACATATCATGAAACGAAGTCCATTCTGCTATATTTCTATAGAAATAGGGAATTTTAATATCATTTAGCTTCACCGTTTTTTTCCTGTATATAATATGTCTAATTTTTCCAGTGCCTTTAGTCTGGCGGATCTATGATGACTTTTAATATTTCTATGGATCTCACTGATTTCTTCTTCTGGCACTTCATGTTCCATTAGAAGCTTCATGTATATTCTGTTAATGTGATCTTGCTCCTTTTCACAGGATAATAACATTTCTTTCAGTAACAATTTTCTATTGATGAAATCAACGTCTTCTAAATGTGTCTCTAACTCTTGAACACATCTGAAAAACTCTGACATCAACGGTTTTGTTTGTTTACTTATTTGATGTGATTGTTTTATTTTTAAAGATTCATTGCCGGTAACCCAAGTTGCGATCTTATTTCTCCTTCCTGTTTGTTTGCACCTTTAGAACCTTTTGCTCCTGAATTTAGTAACCAGTTTATTTTATGACTAATATCTTCTATTGGCTACGTGCTCTTTTAGAATCCTTTGGTGGTTGTTATCGAATTCTTTCCATAAAGATTCCAACCTTTCTAGGTTAGGCTTTAACTGACACGCCTAGTTGTTTCGATAGCGGGTTCTATACTTTCAATAGCAGTTTTCAATTCACTCTGCTTAGTATACAGCTTTAATCTACCGGTCGACATTATATATTTTTGTATATATTTGTATTATTATATGTTGTCGTTATCGCTTCAATAAAGTTTGCTTAGTAAATTTATATATTTTACTTTCCACGGTTCGTAGAACCAATGTACAGAATCTTATTTTGAACTTTGCGACTAGTTGTACTGCACCCTGCACAGAATAATACGTCTGCACTATATGAATGTTTGTAAGACACTCCTTATTAAATCAAATAACTCGTCTTAAGTACTACATATGAGAATCATTAAACTTATCTCTAATTACTCAAATTCATTGTCCCTTAACTGTTTTCAATATCCTTTGTTAGATTCTAAGAAATAAACACTAATGATCACCAGCTGCAACTCAGGTAATTGTGTTTATCCCTTTATGACATTGGATTGCATTAAAGGATAAAGAGAAAGATAGATACAGTGAATTTATGGAATATCCTCAATAAACATAATTGTATGTAATTAGCTTAGGAAATTCCAAAACCGTTGAATATAAAAATAAACAAAATATGTTAAATTAATTTGAACAGTTGGCTTGATGTCTTTTGGCATATAATGCAGCTTGACGATACATTTGTTTTAGTTAAAGCTTGTGCAACTTTTCCATCAATCATGGTGAGACACATTTTTAAATTTACTTTGACTTCCTGGTCATCAATTGAAAATACTGCAGGCTAAAGGGCTTTAATTTGATCTTTTATTTTTTTGACTTCTTCAGTTATGGCATCTGTTGTTTCTTTTTGGAATGTAAATTTTATTGGTCTGCAATACTTTGTTGACGAAGTTATTTAATTTTTCCACACATAAATTTTTGTTGCTCTACTAGTTGACGGCTCTAAGCCGGTATTACTTTTTGTTAAGCGCAATGGAACGAAAGATACCATAAATAAATTAGCATATGATGAATTTTCGGCATTACATTGCTTGTATTGTCTCTGACCTGTGATGGGTCCACATCCCCACTTAGAAATTAAAGGAATGCTGTAATTTCCAATTTTTTTCAAATATTAAGCATCAAACGTATTTAACAACCGCTCGGCAGTGTGTTCAGGAAGATCTTACAATTTTATTTCTGCTGAAGTGGAAGTGACAGTTATAGCAGTTTAAGGAGGTAAACATTCTTTTTTGACAGCGAGTAAATCTCTATACTCTGGATAAATGCCAGAATTCTTTTCATTGGTTCGCTTCCCCAATTCATTATACTGGTTTTTAGTTAACTCTAAATGCAAAAATAGCGCTAACGGTTCTTTTGAAGCAAATTTCTTGTCTTCATTTGGTGTAGAAATATTTTTCAAAATTCTCTTTGTTTTCCCTGGACTTGCTTCTATTACTATTTCAATTATCTAAATTTTTGTTTTTTATACCCGCAACCAAAAAAATTGTGAGGGTATATTCATTTTGTCATTGCATTTGTAACTCATCGAAATATCTATTTAAGACCCCACAAAGTATATATATTCTGAATCGGGGTTTCTGTTTCTAGCTATGTCCGTCCGTCTGTTGAAAGCACGATAGAGGTCGCACCGAAAGAGCTAGAGGGCTCAAATTTTGCCAGAATCTTTTTTATACACAAGGTTTGGTATTGAAATGAGCTAAATCGGAATATTAAGATCGGAATTTCAAGATCGAATAAAATGCAATTGTGTCTAAACGCATTAACGTAGAGTCATAAAACTTCGAATATATATTTCTCGAGTAAAAACAATATTTTTCCCTGAAAACCGCTTAAATCTATGCATTAGGAAAGGAGATATAGATCGTACGAAAATTTATACAGTGTATATTTTAAATTTAAAACGAAATAAAACTGACAAAACTATACGTACGATTCTGAAATTTTGCAAACATTGCTTTTTGGTTAAAGTCTTTGTTATAACGGATAATAAATGTGCCACGCCCACTTTTTTTTTTAATTATATAAAACTATATTAGTCATATTTATTAGCATTCATTCATTGCAGACGGCACCAAGTATTACTATGACACCTAGATGGCGCTGGTAAATTTTTGCAAACAATGACGACAATCTCATTGCTAAATATCACGTAGAACAGTAGATGACTCTACTAACATTTTTGCTAACAAACTCTTAACTTTTTGCACAAACCACAAGGTAACCACAAACTTCAGATGTTAAAAATTTAAAAATATTAAAAAATAAGTAAGAGTGCTATATTCGGCCATGCCGAATCTTTTATACCCTTCACAACGTGTAGTCATGCAATAACGGTAGTTTGTATCACCATTCATCTCATATAAAATACGTACATACATATATAAAAACATCCCATTGTAAAATTTAAAATTAACGTATGTATGTTAAAAAAAATAAAAAAAAAATTTTAAACAAAAAATTAAAAAAAAAAATAATTAAAATATAAATAATAAATATAAAACAAAAAAAAAATAAAAAAAAAAACAAGTAAGAGCGATATATTCGGCCATGCCGAATCTTATATACCCTTCACAACGTGTTGTCATGCAAGAACAGTAGTTTGTATCACCATTTCCCATAAGAAATACGTATGTACATATAAAAAACATACATATATAAAAACATCCCATTGTAAAATTATAACTTTACGTATGTATGTTAAAATAAAATAAAAAAAAAATAAAAAAAAAATTTTTTTAAAAATAATTAAAATAAATATATATAATAAATATAAAACAATAAAAAAAAATTAAAAAAAAAATTTTAGTTTTATTGGTTGTTGTGCTTAAAACTAAAATTTTGAAAATCATTGGGAGAATATCCTGAATAATTAGTAAATTTTTTATGTTAAAAAAAAATAATAAAAATATAAATAATATATTAAATAAAAAATAAAAAAAAAAAAATTAAAAAAAAAATATAAAAAAATTTAAAAAAAAATTTTTTTGCCTCAGCTGGGATTCAATGCTACGTTTTCTCTAACCAGTATACACATTTGTATGTATGTATGTTGTTGTAATGTTGTTTTTGTGAAAATAAAATCGAGGTGGTCGTGGGTTTTTGCTCATATCTCAGTTGTTTATGAACCGATGTTTCTGATTTTCAATACCGATCCACTCCTGAATATTTCTGATATTTTAATACCTCACCCGGGTCCAAGCGATTTCGGGAGGCTTCAAAAAGTTGATTTCAACATACACACGGACAGACGAACAGACTGACAGAGCTTAATCGACTCCCCTATTCATAAGCTTTCAGAAAATATATACTTTATGGGGTCGGAAATGAAAATTGTAGAAATTTCACACGGAATGACAAACCTATATATACCCTTTTTCACTGTGTGAAGGGTATAAAAAAATGTGCATCAGTAGATTTAAAATATGTATTTGAATATTTAAAATACTTTTTTTAACCAAATTATATTTTTATTACCCTATATATTCTTTCGTAAAGGGTTGTTAAATTTTAAGTGCCGATGTTGTTTTTGAATAAAACACAAATTATTTAGAAACTTCTTTTCATTTCTTTTTATTATGATAATATTGATATTGGTATGGGCGCGATCTCGGTGGCGCACCTCCATCCGATGGTCCAAATTTTCAATGACAATGTTGATGTTCCATTGTTAGGCACGATGAAGAGTCGAGGTTGACTGCTCTTTTGCCACACTATCCCGAAAAACAACAATGTTTCCAATTCCACGAACTAAGATGGCATTCACAGATGTTTTCATATTTCATACAGACCTGTTTTGCTGAAATTTAAATTTTTTTTACAATTCTCCCAATTGTGGATGAATTTGAACGATTATGTTGACAAAAAGAATCAGGAAGTTCACGAAATGCATTTTGATTTGAACACTCATTTTTATAATTAGCCTGAATAGCTTTAACACGTTGCTCGATTGTGTATCTTTTCATGGTTCAAATTGAATTAGATTGAAACTGAGAAATGTCAAATGAAATGCAGAAAAAAAATTTTACGTCTAGGTGTAGTTCACATTCAACATCGGCCCTAAAAATTAAACCATCCTTTATATTCCAAACCAATATTTTATTATACAAAAAAAGGTGGGGTATATTTATTTTGTCATTCCATTTGTAACACATCGAAATATCAAGTTTAGACCCAATTAGTTTATATGCCCTGAATAGGGGTTTTATTTTATGATGATCTAGCTATGTCCTTCCGTCTGTTGAAAGCACGATAGAGGTCGGACCGAAAAAGCTAGGGGTGTAAAATGCCAGAATATTTCTTATACAAAAGGTTTGTTTGGAATTGAAAATGGGCTAAATCGGAATAATTAGAAGAGAGTTATAGCTCATAATGCAAGAGTGGGTAAAAAAAAACGTGTCCTTCCAACAACAAATAAAATGCAATTGTGTCCAAACGCATTGATGTAGAGTCATGAAATTTCGAATGTATATTTCCGGAGTAACAAAAAATATTTAACTCAAAAATTGCCAAAATCTAGGAATTAGGAAAGGAGTTATAGATCAAAACGTATGAAAATTTATACCGCGCAGGGTATTTTTCGGTATATTCAAAATTTAAAACGTAATAAAGCTGGCAAAATTAGATGTATGATTCTGAAATTTTGCAACCATTGCTTTTTGGTCAAAGGCTTTGTCCTAATGGGAAATAAATATTACACGCCCACTTTTACGCTCAACTACCATATAACCCTTTATCTCAAATTCATACAATTTCTATGTGAATAAAAATTTTAGAATAATAAGTTGTATGCATTAGCAGAAAAAACTTCGATACGCCTACTATAACGTCCACTTTCATTGCAAGACTAAAATTATGAAAATATTTTACTAGCATATCGAAGTTTTATAAAGAAAGTGATACATATTTTAGTATAAAGAAATTATTCCATAGCGATTTCTGTTAATTACAAAATAATAAATTCTGAGCTATCAAAGTACATCAAATTGGTGGTGGTTATAAAAGATTCGGCACAGCCGAATACAGTGCTCTTACTTGTTTATTTTGTGTTGGTTGTATTTGATGCAAAAATGAGTCTTTGATAATTACTGGGGTTGCCAAGGGCCAAGGCTGGCGCCATGTCCAAACTAAGTTGGACACTTAAATTATAAATCGTTAAATTAAAATAATTATAATTTTTATATTAATTGTTTAACTAAAATTAATATAAGTATTTTTATACGCAACAACCACAAGTATTGTGGCAGCACTTATTTAATTTTCGCTTCAAGCATAAATTTATACAATTAACGTACAAACTAAAACTTTTGTAGCTTTTGAAAGGTCAAGCTTTAAGTAAAACTCACTTTAACAGAACTCGTTAAGGTGATAAATACCATATTTTTTATCCTTACCTGAATTACATATACATACCTACAAAAATTACTGAATTCAATAAAATATTGAAATTCTAACGATTTAAAAAATACATTTCTGAATTTTAAAGAAAGCCCTATTAAAGATTACAATTCCAAGCGAAGTACAACAATATAAAAAAGGTGTTCAAAACTCATATCGCAGTCAAACTAATTATACATAAGGGAATAAACATAATAGTTATATATTTATAAACTCATATAAATATACATTAATGGAGAAATACTTAAGGTTTCATTGTAAGCCTTAATTTAAGGAAATAAATTAATAGCAAATCAAAGCTACATGAAGAAAGTAATACATATTTTACTATAAAGGTAATTATTATTATAGCTATAATAATATAATAAATGTTGTGCTATAAAGGTAGACAAAATTGGTGGTGGGTAACAAAAATTCTACACAGCTTTTCTGTACTTTTCTGACGATTATTGTACTAAGACACCACCAAAAAATGGTGGGGGTACATTCATTTTGTCATTCCGTTTGTAACACATCGAAATATCTATTTGAGACCCTATAAAGTATATACATACATTATAAATCGGGGTTTCATTTTATGACGATCTAGCTATGTCCTGTAACGAACGTATAGCAAAGAGTTATTTTGGGAACTAGGCTACCTAGTATTCCGGCTGTGCTCGTCGTTGGGGGGGTTTGTACTTGGTTCCCATATTTTAATTAATTGAAATCTTACTATGATCTGTACTCATTACAAAGAATAAAAAACTTTAGGTAGCCATTAAACTAAACAAAATGATGACGTACACCAAACACAAAAAAAAAAAATAAAAAATTAATACTGAAGAAGAAAATGGTTGTTAATGAAAGTGTAGCGGGAGTTGCAATTTGCTACATTGTTCTGAACCCACCCTCCATGCTGACAGGAATTTACTGCTATTTGTCAGCCCGATAATTACCTATACAAAAATAAAAATTACTAATTAAACATTTACTGCCCCCATACCTCTGACTTCATCTTTCGTAATAGTAAAAATTAACAATTCAAAATTACATATTAAAGGATTATTTTAATTAACAAGTTAAACATACATAATTACATTTCTATTTTAATATTTTGTATTATGTTTATACAACAAGTATTTTCTTCTAGATTAATAAATCTTAGTCACCTTAAGATTAACCTATTTAAGGATTTATATCTATTTATATTATAATTAAATTGGCGATATTTTTGCAATTTACTGAAGTATATTGAATTTAATAGTGTGTAAGTTTAATAATGCAATAGGAAAGTTTTAAACAGCAATCTGAACAAGGTTACTCTAATTGAAATCCACACAAATAATATATGTTTTAACCAAATAACAAACAAAAAAAATAAAATTCCTATTGCATTAAATTAAAATTTAATTTATGGGTAATAAAAAACAAAAATAAGACCAATTTAGTAAATAAATATAGCGTTGCACTTACTTTTAGTTTAAAGTTTTTTCCCACGATGTCAACAGGCGACGGATGACAGTTAAGAGATGCATAATATACTTAAATTTGCTTAAAAATCAAATTATTTTTAAGTCTGAATTTTGAGAAATGAATGGTATGTGTAAATGTGAGATTTGTGAATGTGTTAATATGTGTGCATTTTAATATGGATAAGGGATGTGCAAATATTAATTAATTTAATAGTATAAAAGTTTTTCTAATGTAATTATGGTCTAGTATACTATATATGTGTAGGGTGTTTAATTTAAATAGTAATTTAAATAAATACTAATTAAGGTGACCAAATTAAAATCAACCCAAAAACAAATTATGAATTTAAAAGAAAAATAAATACAATAAATAAATAATTGAATCGAAAATTAAATCTTTAAACAAATTTTGAATTTAGAATTTAAGTATGAATATATGTGTAAGACTTTACAATTTAAATAACAAAAAAAAAAAATGTGAATAATAATAATCTCTAGTTAGTTGAAACAGGATAAAAAAAAAACAATATTGAATTTAAAATTTCAATCTTGACTTAATTTTGATTTTATGGCCACCTTAGTATTATGAAATTATATTCAGCAAGTCACGATCCGACAAAATTGACCAATTAATATAATATCTTCGTGCTAAAAGGATAATTTTGTATTTATGACGAATAACACTTCAGGCAAAAAGGATTTTGTTTTCTTCAATAAGATGGTGGTTGTACCAATTGAACTTGAATATTAATCTATAACGCAGCCACTGAATACACATAACACATTAGCCACAATAAAAACACTTTAAAAACTTTAAAACACCTACCTAAATTTAGTAATATATTTCTTTAGATAAAAATTCCTTCTATTTACTATCCTCTCCGTTGATTTTATCATCAAATATTTCACAAAACAAAACTTTCCTTATGGCCAACTCAACTTGATTTCCTTTAATTAATATTGAAAATTTTTCGATTTACAATTTTTCTCTGACAATTAAATAGACAAAATTGTCCAAGGCTAAATAAAAATAAAACAAAATTTCTTACAATTAATATCACCAGTAGAATTTATATACACCCGAACAAAATTATTAGTACAAACCAATAACACAAAAAAAAGAAAACCTTCAGAATATTGCCATTATCACAGTCCGTCAGTCTGTACGTCTGCTGAAAGCACGATATAGGTCGGACAGAAAAAGCTAGGGGTGTATTGAAAATGGGAAAATCGGAATATTAGGAAGAGAGTTATAGCTCGTAATGCAAGAGTAGGTCGAAAAAATCGTGTCTTTCCAACATCGAATAAAATGCAATTGTGTCCAAACACATTAACTTAGGGTCATGAAACTTCGAATATATATTTCCCAGGTAAAAACAATATTTTGCCCTGAAAATTGCTTAAATCTATACATTAGGAAAGGAGTTATAGATCAAAATGTGCGAAAATTTATACCGCATAGTGTATATTTTAAATTTAAAACCTAATAAAACTGACAAAATTAGATGTCTGAAATTATACAAACATTGCTTTTTGGTCAAATGCTTTGTTATAACGGAAAATAAATATGCCACGCACACTTTTTTCTTTTAATTTATATAAAAATATATTAGCCATATTCATTAGCATTTATTCATCGCAAACGGCGCCATCTATTTCATTATAGCTAAATATCACGTAGATGACTATACTAACATTTTTGCTAATTACCACAAGGTAATTTAATGGGTTTTCGTGAAAACAACGATTTGTGCCCAACTCTACACATAGGTGTACCCACAGTCTTAAGAGGTTAAAGATTTAAAAATATTAAAAAAAATGTGCATCAGTAGATTTAAAATATGTATTTGAATATTTAAAATAAATTTTTTAAGTTATATTGTTATTACCCTATCTATTCTTTTGTAAAGGGTGGATAAATTTTAAGAGCCGATGTTGATTTTGAATAAAACACAAATTATTTAGGAAATTATTATGGTAATATTTTTATGGTTCAATTATGTATGGAACAAAATATCAGCCAAATAGCCGCCGCCACCTCGGCGGCACACCTCCATCCGATGGTCCAAATTTTCAAAGACAATGTTGATGTTCAATTGTTGGGCACGATAATGAGTCGAGGTTGACTGCTCTTTTGCCCACTATCACGAAAAACAGCAATGTTTTCCGTTCATCACAGATGTTTTCACATTTAATACAGACCTGTTTTGCTGAAATTTAAACATTTTTCACAATTCTCCCGATTGTGAATGATAATGACGAAAATAATCACGAAATGCACGAAATGCATTTTGATTTGAACGCCGATTTTAATAATAACATCGGCCTTTAAAATTTAACCACAAAATTTATGAACTGCGCTATCGAAGTAGCGGGTAATAAGCTATTTTTAATATTTGAATTCTTGTTTGTTGGGTATAAAGTATTTTTCATAAATTATGACACGACTTTGTTATGTTTCTCTCTAGCGTTGTCAACTTAAGCTTTAAACAATGTTATTTGTGCTTTTTAAAATTTTTGTAGTGTAAAATTTTTGAGTCAGTGCTCTCACCGAAGAAAAAATACTAAATTCAATTAAGGCTCAATTTTCACAAGAGCAAAAACTACGAAACAAAGCTACAAAAATATAAAAAAAAATATTTAAACTATAAATTAGGAACATGTTAAGTATTAAAATAGACAAAGCTTTTTTATAAGGGTCCTTAGCTTACTATTAAAAAAAATTTTCATTATGTGTAGATTATATATTTTGTTTTATTATTATTTCTATTTATAATTTAAATATTTATATCTGTTTCTTGATCTTGTATGGTTAAAGAAACATAAAGCACCAACTTTTTATAAAATTATCTTGATACGGGATTTCATACGTAAGCAGTTTTTCAGTTGATTAAATTTATTTAAACTACTAAAAAATTACCCTAGAATATTAAACTTTTTCAATTTGTATAAAAATGTACGTAAATAGTAAAAGTAAAAAAAATGATTAGTATGCAAAAATTTTTATTTTCACAATTGACATCCTTATGAAGTAAATGGGTTCCTTGATATCAAATCAAGTAAAAGCACTATATTCGGCTGGGCAGAAATTTTTATACCCACCAACAATTTTGTCTACTTTTATAGCACAAAATATATATCACAAAATATGTATCACTTTCTTTGTATAACTTCGATATGCTAGTAAAATATTTTCGTAAATTTAGTCTACCAATGAAAGTGGACGTTAAAGTAGGCGTGTTAATATAGCTTCTGCTAATAAATACAACTTAGATATTTCAATATAGTCATTTTAGTCAAATTAGTTATTTATGAGTTAAGATAAAACTTTATATATGGGAGGTAGGCATTGAAGTGGGCCTCTAACGCTTATAATGTGTTAATATACTTCAAAGTATAATTCAATTTGTGCCCCCATCACAAAAATTGTTAGACATGAATTAAGTGTTCTACAATCACACGTTCACTGTAAACGCTATTTTCAGCTTTTATCGCGGGCGTATAAACCGCAAAACGCTGGTGTAAACCAAAAATGTTGTGATTTTAAAAAGTCATATAAAGGCACCACTTTGTATCAGTATTACTCAACAAGTGATTGTGGACAAGACAAGTGTTTATTTAAAATATAAAAATAAAAGAATAAGAAAGAAACTTAGAAAAGTATTGTGTAAAAATGAGCAGAATATATTTTATTATGTGTGAAGACAAGTTATGACAACAAATTTCTTAATTTCGTACCAAATGAAATAGGATGATTATTTTAAAATAAAGGTAGACAACATTGATCAATTATTTTAAGATATTCATCTTTATGGAACTCTCAGTAAGTACTTTTAAATAAAGTTTAAAAAATATGTATCCTTTTTCTCAATGCAACCTTTTTTATTTTTACAGAACACACAAGAAAACTGTACAAACTATGCTCTGGAGAGAAACATCGAGCCATGAAAATCATTGCTATTTTTGTTTAAGTACTAAAAATGGTTTTGAAAACCATACGCAATTGTCCTACTCCACCATTTCAGCCGGTGGATTTGAACATCCGGCTTCAAATCAAGATAGAAAGTCCCTCCTTATAGTCCGTGTGATATTCCACGTAGTAACGTTTTATAATAACCCCAACCGTCGTCTTCGAGCATGTGTAGTACATCAAATGATCCAAGACCGGATCTTTACAATCAACTTGATCTAAATGATCTCATAAGTGACCTCGATATAACAAAAGAGAAATCGGAACTTTTAGCATCTCGCTTAAGAGCGCAAAATTTCTTACAAAACAACATCAAGGCAACGGAATACCAGAACCGACATAAACCATATGCCAAAAATATGGTCCAAGTAAGTGGCGGCTATTTATTGACAGTAGCAAAGAAAGCCTTAAGGCCGTTTTACTGCATATAGGTAACGAGAAGCCATCTATACCTATTGCACATGCCGTGAATTTAAAATAATCATATGAAACTATGGCCACATTAAGAAACTTGAGCTATGAAAAGCACAAGTGAAAAGTATGTTGCGAATAGGGTTTGGGAACCGGGAATTCCCGCCCGGGAAATCCCGGGAAGGAACCACTTAATATTCACGGGAAAATTTTGCTCTTATTCCCGGGAAAACGGGAAATAAAAAATATGTAGTATATTAGGAAATATATTTGATTTTATTTTTAATTTCTTATCTGTTTTGGTAAATTTAAAGAATATTTGAATAAAAAGTAAGGTTTTTAATTTGTTAGCGTTTTTTGTTTGTTAAGTATTTACAACTTTTCTCAAATATGACTATGTAAAAGAAAAACAGACATCATCCGTCAAAAATATTTCACGCCAAAGTTAACGACTTTCTGGAATTATTTTTAATAAGTGATTATAAATTTCAAGTGAACTAATTATATACATACATTCATAATTAAATATTTTCTTGCATAAAAATGTTTTTTATAACAACCGTAAAACCAGCAGTAGTTTCCGTGGTTCATTTTTATAAATATAATCGTATGTACAAATTGTTTTTAAAAGTGGTCACAGAATTTGTAAGTATACTTTTTTATTTATGATTGAATTTTTCTAATAATACTTCTTTTGAAAATTCACTTTGTTTAGAAGCAAAATGTCTGAAGTTTGGAACTACAGTCAAATCTCAATATTTTGAAATTCAAGGGACCAGAGAAAAAGTTCAAATTATCAAGTTTTCATATTAACAAGAGTTCAAATTATCAAGAGGGAGATAGAAAAAATTCAAATTAACAAAAGTTTAATTAAAATTTCAGATTTTTTATTTTTAACTTAGATTTACATACATACGCATATACATACATACTAATGTATAAGTACTAGATTATAATGAAAAAAAGTCCGTAATTTTTTTTTGTGAACGAATTAAATCTGTCTTTGTCCAATGAATTTTCAATTGTGATTAGAGCTGAAAAGAAATCATCACTTGTATTCGTTCTGAGAGCGTAGGAGCGTAATGTAGTTAGACTTGTCATTGCTTCACTTGAAATGTGCTTGAAATGAAACTGTAGTTTGTGGCTGCTCATCTTCGTATGCTTCATTTTCTTCACCCAAAAAATTCAAATTCAATAGTTCAGCGTCGGTTAGGGCACCGTATTATCGTTATTATCGTCTACTTGAACATAGTCTTCAAAATTCACCTCTTCAGGGTTAGGCAGAAGTTGCCATCCTGGATGAGAGTGCGTAACTTCCGGTGGATCTGATAATTGAGCTGAAGACTTTTGCGTAAAACCGCACTTCCTGAAGCAGTTATAAATGGTTGCAGAATTGATGTTTTTCCAGGATTTTTCAATCATGCGTATAGCTGTTAAAAGTGTTATGACCGCTCTATGGCCCTTTTCAATGCTTTTCAACATACGAGAAACAATTTCTCTGCGGTAGAGGGTTGTAAAATTTTGGATAATGTGTTAGTCTAAAGGCTGCAATTTAGATGTTGTGTTGGACGGAAGAAAAATCAGTTTTACGTAGTCTAATTTTGGTGGATTATTATGCACCGTGCAATTAGCCAAAAACAACAAGATTTTGCGTTTTTTTTTTCTCATGCCACTATAAATCGACACAAGCCTTTCATTGAAGAAATCTGTATTCATCCATGACTTTTGGTTTGATCGGCAAGTTAAAGGCAGCATTTTTATTCCTTTGAAACTGCGTGGTTATGCTGATTTCCCAATAACGAGGGGTCTTAGCTTTTGTGATCCATCCATGTAACATGCCAAAAGTTCAGTTATTCTTTCTTTGCTAAGTTTGCCTCCATGACACTTTTCATCTTTGAATGTTAATGTACGATCAGGAAGACACTTATGGAAAAGGCCTGTGTTAAATATGTGCCTTGGGTCACAGCCGTTCAGAAGTTGACTAAGGTTATCAATCCAATCAGAACAAATCAAGTTATTCACGCTTCCACTCTCTCCGCATATTTTTTTAAATACGATTTTTGAAATTTGAAACCCACCCATTACTGGCATTAAATTCATTAATCCCGAAAGACTTGGCAAAAGTCTTGGCTTTCTCCTTCAAGATGAAACCACCCACAGGAATGTTTTGGTCTCTGCACTGACGAATCCATTCTATCAAGCATATCTCAAGATGAGGAAATTAAGCCGTACGTAACCGTTTTCTACCTCCACTTAAGGTTGATTCGGTGTTTCTGTTTTTCAAAATCATGGTTAATGTTGATGACAAAATCTCGAATTTTTAAGCAACATCTTTCTTCAACTGTCCAATATCTGCAGCCACAATCACAAGTTGTTTTTCTTGAATGGAAAGGCACTTGTTCTTTATTGAACTCATTTTAATTAAAACCACAAATGTTAAAAAAAAGGAACAAGACTACTTATTGATATCCGGTATGCGAAATACTGGCTACACAATTGTAAATTCGTAAAAAAAAACAAACAAAAAATAATAAATAACTGTTACATTTGCACATTCGCAAAAACATTTTTAAGAATGAGCCAGATTTTTTTATCTTAGTAAATAGATGTTGACATTGTGGCATAGAAACAAATCAAATTTAATTTTTGTTTATTTCAAAAACAGAAACAAAACCACATTACGAATTCAAATTATAGAGCGTAGAAAAATCAAACTTCAAATTATAAAACGTTGATGGGCAAGACAAAATAAACTAAAATAAATGATTTGTATTTTCTTTTTTTTACAAGTATATGTATGCTGTATAAAACACAACATTTAAAAATAATTCAAATTATAGAGCCAAAGAGTTCAAATTATAGCGCGTCGGCGATAAATATGCCATTTAAATAATTTCATATTATCGAGGGGACTAAATTACATAGGGTTTTTCATTTTATTGAACGTTTTTCAAGGGACCTGGAAAACAGTTCAAATTATTGCGAGATTCAAATTAACGAGTTTCAAATTACCAAGAGTCGACTGCATTTTCAAAAAGTAGACAACGCAGCACAATGTAATATTTGCCCGAAAAGGTTAATATTCAAGGGCGGTCTCATACGGCACCTTCTTTTGGTTAACAAAATAAAATTTAAAAACGATTCTCCAACACCTGCACCAAATAAAAAAAATAATAACACCATTAACAGTTTTTAGACACCCAAACATTACCAGAAATTGTTTCAAAATTAGCAGCAGTCGATGGAATATCTATTCGAACAATTAAACAAGGTTCTTTTATTCGTCAACGTTTTTTCATTAAAAATATGACGTTACAAAAATATGAAACTGATGCTAAAAACATTGTAATAAAATATTACAACGCCGTTAAAAATACGATGTTGAAAACAATATCGAGTAAAATTTGCGACAATTTGAGGTTTGCTCTTGTATTAGACGAGTGGAGTAGTGTTGCCCAAAAAAGATATTTAAATATCTGTTTACATGGCAAACTAAAACAATGAATTATTAACCAAATCGTGATTTTAAAGTTAACAAATATTATTTATTTTAAAAGAACTATTATTTTCGGGAATCCCGGGAAGACGATTTTTTAATTCTCGTTTCCCGGAAAAATAGAAAGACCGGGAAATCCCAAACCCTAGTTGCGACTTAAAAGTCGTTGCTTTATTAACCGGCCTCCAAGGTGGCTACAAAGTATTGTTGTTTCCTATGCCTCAGGGATAGCCGAGATCGAGAAAATCACTATATAAACAAGTAAGAGCTTTATATTCGGTTTTGCTGAATCTTTTATACCCACCACCAATTTTGTGTACTTTTAAAGCACAAAATGTATTTTTTTGTTATTAACAGAAATCGCTATGGAATAATCTCTTTATGCTCAAACACTTTTACTTTCTTTATATATGTAACTTTGATATGCTAGTTAAATATTTTCGTTAATTTAGTCTTGCAATGAAGGTGAGTGTTAAAGTAGGCGTGTCAATATTGTTTCTGCTAAAAAAAAGCAACTTAGATATTTTAATATAGTCCTTTATACTTAGGGTTGCCATATTTGAAAAGTGATAAAGAAGTACATTGAGGGGGGAAAAACAGTACTTTTCAAGAAAAATAGTACATTTTTTTATTTATTGATAACATAACTTTTACTTCAATACATCACATTTTTATTTAAAAAAGTTAATAAGAAACATAAAAACATGTAAAAACTATGAGAACATCACATATGTTTTAAAAATAAGTAAAAAAATAACATAAAACACATATACAAAACTATGAGAACGTAACAAAAAATATGGCATTTATTTCAAAATGCAATACATATATAGATCGAGTCGAACTACAAATAGAATCTTAAGTTACTAACGTGGTCAAATACACAAATTAAACGTCGTTTTTCGATATTAATATTGATATAAGTTTTAATAAACGAATTACCAATGCTTTAACATTCTTGACTGTATTTCAGGACTACGCACTATATTTTCAAACTTACTGCCTGTTCAACGATGTCGAAAGAAAACCCAAGCGAAATTTCATTCGTACAAATACGTTGAAAACAAAAACAAATTTTTAGTTTTTGTTGTTGTTTTCAATACATTTGTACGAATGAAATTTCGCTTGGGTTTTCTTTCGACATCGTTGAACAGGCAGTTAATTTTGAAAATGATCTAATGTATTTCAAAAGTTATTAAGTAAGTAAATTTCAAAAATAGTAAATAAAATTTCGAAATTGGTAATTGAATTTCAAAAAAATTCAATTGATTTGTTTCTTCAAATTACAATAATATTCCATTAATACTTTTGGAATACTATTTATAACTTAAAAAACATTAATTGTAATTGACAAATTATCAATTTTTAAGTAGACTTTGGGCCATTATTACAACTTGCCGTTAGCTAAAGACAGGATTTTGTTTGGCAGATAAATGGCTTTGCATTATAAACCCTTAATTTATTATTTTTTTTATTCATTAAATATTATTAATAATAATAACAATAAAAAAATGGAAGTTGTAATAATGCAAAGCTATTTATCGAGCAGACAAAATCCTACCTTTAACTAAAGGCAAGTTGTAATAATGGCATTTTCTATCATGCATAGAAATTGTTATTGTACTCAGAATTAATATTTAACCATATTTAAGAAAATAATATTTAGGCTCAACGAATAGATGTGTTCAATCTTTTTATTACTGATGAAAAACTAAATACAATTTTACAGCACACATACAGCAAAATTAATCAACTATGGAATATATAGATTTCAAAATGCTACGATTTCCCACATGACTTTGATAGAATTGAAGGCTATGTTAGGATTTCTGTTTTTGTCTGCAGTATTAAAGTTCATCTTTCGATCAATATTTTTATACCCTTCACCTGTGGTGCACAAGAGTATATGTATATAGCTTTGTCATTCCGTTTGTAATTTCTACAATTTTAATTTCCGACCCCATAAAGTATATATTTTCTGAAAGCTTATGAATAGAGTAGGGATGGGCAAATTGGAAAAATCTATCGATATTTATTATATCGATATTTTATTTTACCATCGATATTTATTATATTTAAAATATCGATATTTCGATATATCGACTGAAACATATTTACCTAGTTATTGTTGAAATGATTTACATTTGAAAATTAAATACACTCACTTATGTACAAACAAACAAAAATAGATATATATTAGGATATGATCTATATATATAAAAGAGTAACGTGACTGACTGACTGACTGACTGATTCATCATTGCACAGCCCAAATGCAAAGAGCTAGAGACATGAAATTTGGACAGTCGGTTCCTCTTTCAATGTATAGCTCCACTAAGATTTTTGGAAATTCGTACTTTAAGGGGGTAAAAAAGGGTAAAAACGGGTAAAATCGGTAATCTTATATCTGCTAAACTAAAAATGATACAAATTAAATTGAAAAAGTATTGTAATTTGCACAAAAAATAAGCTGACAGGCTTCTGGCCTTTTTTTGGATTTTCAACCCCTAAGGGGAAAAAACGGGTAAAAACTATAATTTGGTACTTTTTTTGTACCCTATGTAACTTCCAAACGCATAAAGCTAGAAAAAAAATTTAAACTGTATTAAGCAAACCGCGAAAAAATATTAATAGGAATTCGGCACTTTTTTCAAATTTATATGTAAAAGGGGTAAAAATTTTACCTTTTTTTGGTACTTTTTTTATAAGAAACTTTTCTTATATTATTCAATGGGACAAAATTTGACAATTATTATTACCTAATAGAATATGGACAACTTTTTAGGTGAAATTTTTGGAAATTTTTTTGGGGACAAAAAAGGTCCTAAAAAGGGGAAAATTCCGGAAAATGTATGTAATTCCTAATTAGACGGCCAATCATCACAAAATCTTTAATTGGGATTTCACTAGACATAAAAAATTATGTAATTTAGTAAAAATTGAAACACATTCATAACAGGTTAGAAAGGGGAAAAATCGGGAAGAGTTTGGTACTTTTTAGAACATAATTAATTTTATGCAAAAAAAAAGTATATTTACTGACTTAAAATCATGTCTATTAAAATATTTTGTTACATATATATTTGAACATTTTAAACTTGGAACTTGGACCAAAAATGTACTTTTTCGCTTTTCTATGGTACTTTTTGTATTTTCTACGTTTATAAAGGTGGAATTGTAAAATAAAGGACTATTGATTCCAGGTAAGACTAAAAATGTTATGGGTGACCAAAAAGGTACTTTTTTGAATTTTTATGGTACTTTTTATATATTCTACGTTTGCGAAGCTAGAATTTAAAAATTAGTGGCTATTGATACTAGCTGAGGCTAAATATGTTATGGGCGACCAAAAAGGTACTTTTCAAAATTTTTATGGTACTTTTGGTATTTTCTACGTTTATAAAGATAGGATTATACAATCAAGGGCTATTGATTCTAGATGAGACTAAAATTGTTAGGGGCGACGAATAAGGTACTTTTTTGAATTTTTATGGTACTTTTTATATTTTCAACGTTTGCGAAGCTAGAATTTTGAAATTAGTGACTATTGATACAAGGTGATATTGATACAACGTTTATAAAGGTGGAATTGTAAAATAAAGGACTATTGATTCCAGGTAAGACTAAAAATGTTATGGGTGACCAAAAAGGTACTTTTCAGAATTTTTATGGTACTTTTTGTATTTTCTACGTTTATAAAGATAGGATTATACAATCAAGGGCTATTGATTCTAGGTGAGACTAAAATTGTTATGGGCGACGAATAAGGTACTTTTTTGAATTTTTATGGTACTTTTTGTATTTTCAACGTTTGCGAAGTTAGAATTTTGAAATTAGTGACTATTGATACAAGGTGAGACTACATATGTTATGGGCGACCAAAAAGGTACTTTTCAGAATTTTTATGGTACTTTTGGTATTTTCTACGTTTATGAAGGTGGGATTGTACAATCCCACTTTTGATTCCAGGTGAGACTAAAAATGTTATGGGTGACTAAAAAGGTACTTATTTGAATTTGTATGGTACTTTTTGTATTTTCTACGTTTATGAAGGTAGGATCTTACAGTCAAGGACTTTTGATTACAGGTGAAACTGAAAGTGTTATGGGCGACCACAAAGGTACTTTTTTAAATTTTTATGGTACTTTTTGTCTTTCCTACGTTTATAAAGCTAAAATAGTGAAATAAAGGATTGTTGATTCAATTTGAAAATTAAAATGATATTGGAGACACAAAAAACCTTTTCGCATTTTTATTGTACCCTTTGTATTTTTACGTTTGTAAACATAGATTCTTAAAATTAGTGTTTTTTGATCCGAGGCCTAAATCCTAATATTATGGACGACCAAAATTATTTTTTCTCATGTTTTATATTTTGTATACATGCAAATTCTGAATAAAGGTAATAATAAACCAAGTGGAAGTTTTAGTGAAGGAAAAAATGTTCCTTTTATTATTTTTAGGGTAATTTTTGCAAATTATCAATTTTAATTTTTTAAACTCAGTAGCATTGATCTTGCTTTTAGTAAGGAAATATATGCCCGATATATTCTTACTGTACTTTTTACTTTTCTAAGTAAATTGAATCAGAGATACAAATTTTCATAAATTGAACCAAAAATATTTAATAATTATAAATAGAACTTGATTATTCAATAAATAGTTAGAACTGCGCTAACAAAGTAGCGGGTTAAATGCTAGTAATATATATTAATAGTTATGCGTGAGCTTATAAAAACGAAAATTAGAAAAAATATTTACGATTAAGGATAAGATCAGTTATATGACTAGATCAAACATAAAAACAAAAAATAAACCAAAAATTCATTAGACAATCTTAAGTTTTAAAGTCAACAATTGATGTATTGTTTACACCAAATCTATAAAATAAATTCTGAAAAAATATTTACGATTAGGTAGGTAAGGCTGGTGCAAAGTTACCCTCACACCTTCACTCGGAGACCATTACGGTCCATTGTGACGCCTTAATAGAGAGAAGAATAGAATAAGAATAGAAATATTTAGGATAGAAGAGAAAGAGAAGCAGACAATTCCAGAGTCTCCGGCGGGAATCGAACCCGCAACCCCCGAACAACTGACTTGTCCTTTACTGACTAGTCCACAGGGGCACGATTAAGGATGAGATCAGTTATATGACTAGATAAAATAAAACAACAGAAAATAAACCAAAACTTCAATAGAAAATCTTAAGTTTAAAGCTAACAATTGAGGTATTGTTATTGTATAAGTATATAATAAGTATACTAGTATAATTAAAACTAAATTCGCCTTTGCTGATGTACCTTCTTTTGGAAGACTTTTAAAAATATCGGCTACGATATTAGTAAATAAATATCGATGTATCGATATTGAGGTATTTAAAATATCGGCGATTTATATCGAAATTTTTTAAACTAAATATTGATATTTTGATATATCGATATATTTTGCCCAACCCTAGAATAGAGGAGTCGATTAAGCCCTGACCGTCTGTCCGTGTGTTGGTTGAAATCAACTTTTAGATGCAACTATATGTTCCCCAGATCTATGTATGGTATCAATCTCTTGGAAATATCCGGGAGTGAATCGATATTGAAATTAAGCACAATCGCCCTATAACTTTTTGAGATATGAGCAAAAAACCACGACCACCTCGTTTTTTTTCACAATTACAACAACAACATTCATATATACTACAGTCATAGACATTCGTTTGACCGCAGTATATCTTTTCTTAGTTAAAACAAAACAAAAAAGTATATTAATAAAAAATTTTTCGAAATGATTTGTTAATTTATTAGCTTAAAAAAATTCAATAAAGCTTAAATATATTTTACATTAATAAAACGTTATACATAAAAAACTGAAAAATTAAGAGACATTCGTTTGAACGCAGTTTTATTTAAATTAAAAAAACGAAAAATTATTAAAAAATTTTTAAAATTTAATGTGTACTAATATTTTGTGGGACCACCCTCATTACGAATAACTGAAAATATTCTATTTGGCATTGAGTTTACAAGCTTTCGAAGAGTTTCAATTTCAATACCCATCCAGCATTCCTTTATTTTTTCTTTAAGCTCATTTACGGTCGAAAACTGTCTTCCCTTTTCACAAACTTTTATTGCAAGTATTCCCCATAAGTTTTCGACGGGATTGCAATCGGGACTGCATGCTGGCCACGGAAGTAAATTTATATTTTTAGAACAGAACCAATCCTTACTTTTTTGCGAAACGTGAATAGGCGCGTTATCCTGTTGGAAAATATATTCATCGTCAGAGTTTTCATCAAGTTTTGTGATAAGGACATCTTCCAGCAGTTCAAGGTACATTTCTGAATTCATTCTGGTGGTAATAAAACAAATATGAAGCTTGAAGTTGTAAGAAAATGCTCCCCATACCATAACGCTTCCTCCACCAAAATTTCGCTTGGATCGTACAACGTTCGCTTGGTCCAGATCATGCCAATAACAACTGTAGCAGTCTGGGCCATCCAAGTTAAATTTTTTTTCGTCCGAAAATATAACTTTTTTCCATTCGTCTGTCCACGATATATGGGTTTGGCTAAAACTAAGACGTTTCTCCTTGTGTTCCTTAGTTAGCCGTGGTTTAGACTTCATTTTTTTCCATTTAATCGAAGGGTTCGAATTTAAAATACGAGCGATAGATCGCGTGGTAACTGGCAGATCAAGTTTTTCTTTTATTTCTCGACAGGATAAGCTATTCTTTGTGGCCTCATGGCGAATTTGTCCTTTTTGACGAGTAGTTATATTAGAAGATTCCTTCGTTGGAGCTTTTATACCATACTTTTTTCCAAGTTTTAAGTAATTTCTTACTACTCTTTCAGAACGCATTATTATTTCAGCAACTTTTCTATTTGAATAACCTTTTTCCTTTAAGTTATCAATTAAATCTTTCTCAGTGTCATTTAAACGCTTTCCTGAGCCCATTTCCGAAAGATTTAATTTAATTTTTATAATTTTTTTTGTTTTTTTAAATTATAATTTTAAATTTTAACAGTTGGATATAAAAACACTTGTTTACAAGTCCAATTGTAGTTATAATAAACGTGGCATCGAATCCCATCTGAGCCAAACAAATTTTTTTATTTTATATATTAGTTATATTTTTATTATTTTTATACCCTTCACACAGTGAAAAAGGGTATATATAGGTTTGTCATTCCGTGTGAAATTTCTACAATTTTCATTTCCGACCCCATAAAGTATATATTTTCTGAAAGCTTATGAATAGGGAAGTCGATTAAGCCCTGTCAGTCTGTCCGTCTGACCGTCTGTCCGTGTGTATGTTGAAATCAACTTTTTGAAGCCCCCCGACATAGGTTGGACCCGGGTAAGGTTTTAAAATATCAGAAATATTCGGGAGTAGATCGCTATTGAAAATCAGAAACATCGGTACATAAACAACTGAGATATGAGCAAAAACCCACGACCACCTCGATTTTTTTTTCACAAAAACAACATTACAACAACAACATACATACATACAAACGTGTATACTGGTTAGAGAAAACGTGGCATCGAATCCCAACTGAGCCAAAAAAAAATTTTTTTTAATTTTTTTTTAATTTTTTTTTATTTTTTTTTTTTATTTTTTTTTTTTTAATTTTTTTTTAAATTTTTTTTTAAAATTTTTTTTTTTAAATTTTTTTTTTTTCGTTTTTTTTATCATAAATACGTGTACGTATTTCATATGGGATGAATGGTGATACAAGCAACTGTTTTTGCATGACTACACGTTGTGAAGGGTATATAAGATTCGGCATGGCCGAATATAGCACTCTTACTTGTTTTATATATTTTTTTTTAAAAAATTTGTTTAAAAAAATTTTTTAAATTTTTTTTTGTAATTTTTTATTGTTTTTTTTTGTTTTTAATATATTTTTTTTTGTATTTTTTTTAGAAACATACATATCTAAGTATGTAAACTCAATTATAATTTTACAATGGTATGTTTTTATATGTATGTTTTTTACATGTATGTACGTATTTTATATGAAATGAATGGTAATACAAACTATTGTTATTGCATGACTACACGTTGTGAAGGGTATATAAGATTCGGCAGGGCCGAATATAGCACTGTTACTTGTTTTTAACTCTCTTTATTCGGGTAGCCGTTATAGAGCAACAATGATCAAACATAGATTCGAATTTCTGATAATTGCACTTTGATTTGATGATCAAACCACAAGAGAGCAACGTAAAAACACTAATTCTACCTCTCCATTTTCGCAAATTTTTATAACATTTTTACAGTTTACATTACATTTTTATCGAAACCCTCAGAAAGAATTTTAAGGCAGGATCATTTGTTACTAACGATGAGCAATTAGTTGGTTTTCGAGGAAGATGTCTCTTTAAAATAAACATTCCTAACAAACCTAATAAATTCGAAATAAAAATTGTCTGCTCTGTGATGTTGTATATATAATAAGTATATAATAAATATAATAAATAAAAGAAATGCTGAACCATATCTTGGTAAGTCTTCTAACACACCGGACAAGCCGTTATCCAATTACTTTGTAGAAAATCTTACAAAGCCAACTTATGGAAACAACGGAAATATCACGATGGACAACTTGTTTACCGGTATTTCATATGGTATCAATCTCTTGGAAATATCCGGGAATGAATCGCTATTGAAATTAAGAACAATCGTCCTATAAATTTTTGAGATACAGTCGAACTTCCATAACTCGAACTTCTCTAACTCGAATTTTTTCTAACTCGAACTAAATTGGTTGGCAGTAGCGTTAAAAGAACAAATCACACACAATTTTGCTTCCGTAACTCGAACTTCCATTAGTCGAAGTTCTCCATAACTCGAACAAAAAAAATACACATGAACTCTATAACTCGAAGAATTTTGCTTGTTTAAATGGGTTTTTGTTACCGGTTTCGGTGTTTTGTTTTACTCGCGTTTAATTTTTGAGCTGGTTTGTCTATTTTACGTGCAATTTTATTTTTTTCCGGGAATTACAAATTTGTTTCTTTTTGTTTGCGTAAGTATCAGTTCTATGCATAATTCGGGCTAGATAATAAATGTTGAAATCAATTTTTTTAATTATTATGGCAACTAAACGTGTTTTAAAAAGCTTATCAATTGAAGAAAAATATAAACTTATAAAAGACGTCGAAGATGGATTAAAGAAAAAGGAAGCGGCTGATAAATATGGTATCCCGGCAAGCACGGTCTGAACAATTTTCAAAAATAAGGAATCAATTTTATTTTAAATAAAAATACATAAAAAAACCTTTTATTCTATTTTAACAAAAAATTCTGTAACTCGAAGTCTCCGTAAGTCAAAGTTTTTTTTGGGATAATGGTGATTCGAGTTATGGAAGTTCGACTGTATGAGCAAAAACCCACGACCACCTCGTTTTTTTCACAATTACAACAACAACATTCATATATACTAGTTATAATAAACGTGGCATCGAATCCCATCTGAGCCAAAAATTTTTTTTATTTTATTTTATATATTTATATTTTTATTATTTTTTTTATATATTTTTTTTAATTTTTAAAATTTTTTTTGTAATATTTTTTTGTAATTTTTTTATTGTTTTTTTTATTATTAATATATTTTTTATATTTTTAAGATTCGGGACGGCCGAATATAGTACTGTTACATGTTTTCAACTCTCCTTATTCGGGTAGCCGTTATAGAGCAACAATGATCAAACATAGATTCGAATTTCTGATAATTGCACTTTGATTTGATGATCAAACCACAAGAGAGCAACGTAAAAACACTAATTCTATCGCTCCATTTTCGTAAATTTTTATAACATTTTTACAGTTTACATTACATTTTTATCGAAACCCTCAGAAGGATTTTAAGGCAGGATCATATGTTACTAACGATGAGCAATTAGTTGGTTTTCGAGGAAGATGTCTCTTTAAAATAAACATTCCCAACAAACCTAATAAATTCGAAATAAAAATTGTCTGCTCTGTGATGTTGTATATATAATAAGTATATAATAAATAAAATAAATGCTGAACCATATCTTGGTAAGTCTACTTACACACAGGACAAGCCGTTATCCAATTACTTTGTAGAAAATCTTACAAAGCCAATTTATAGAAACAACGGAAATATCACGATGGACAACTGGCTTACCGGTATTTCATTAGCCAAAAAATTATTGGAAAGACCTTACAATATGATGATTGTTGGCACACTACGAAAAAATAAGGCTAAAATACCTCCGGAGCTACTCAGTTTGCAGCATTTGGGATCACCCCGCTTTATTTATGATGAAAACATGACGTTAGTCCCTTTTATGCCAAAGAAATATAAAAAAGTTTTTGTACTGCCAACAATACACTTTAACGGATTAGTTAATAAAACTTCAAACAAACCGGAGATTGTGCACACTTATAATGAGACTAAAGGTGCATTTGACACATTTGACCAGATGGCTCAAAACATGAACCACAATAGAAAGACTAGAAGGTGGCCAGTTTGTTTTTTTATAACATGTTAAATATTGCATTCTTATGTAATTTACAATTACAACTTAGTGCAAAAGGGCCTATGAATAGATCAGAATTTATGTTCAAACTTCAGGAGCAACTTACCCGACCATGGAAATAATAACGTATTAAAGTTAATCCAAATTTATCTAAACAGCTGAAAGAAAATATAATACATGCCATCGGAGTTGAACACGTACATATATACACTATCTTGTGAGGTACCGCAGCAAGAGAAGGGAAAAAGACAGTACTGTTCTCTTTGCCAGTATTCAAATAAGGATGACTACTACTTATTGTTGATTTGTTAATTACTGCTATTTGTGGCGAACAACATCATATCATAATTTGTCATTTATTGCAATTTATCAAGCGAAAGATATTATATGCATAAAATTTACGTATCGTTGGTGTTGACGTATTATAAAATATCATTACTTTTCTAGGGTTAAACTCGTCTCCACTGTAATATACAAACCACGAAGTAGTAATATTGAAAATTTTTAACTTTACTTTTTATAATTATTAAAAATTGCTTGTGTTAATATCTTATAAAATCGCGTTGTCTGTACGTGACATTTGCTTAAAAAATCACTGTACGACCCTTGTTAACAGAATGAGGCAAGTTGCTCCGTTGTAATTAAATTATATTATATGGGTTTATTCCTCTTGAATATTTTAGGTTGTTGAGCCACAAATGTTGAAAAATGTACTCTGATTAAAAAAGTAAGGTTAAGTTTCGATGGTTAAACATGAAGTGAGTAAAGGCCTTTTATAATCTGACATTTGGAAACTTATACTAAAAGTTGGTGATAACATCTTTAAGATGTTTTTGTACAATTAAATAGAAAAAAATTTCAAAACTACTATAAAATTCATTATTCAAAATAAGGTAATACTTAAATTTAAACATAATTTCAAAGTATGTTCTTATATAATGAAAACCCAATTCACCTTAACAATTCAATATTTAAATCTTAGATCTGTTATGGTGTCAATATTTCATGAAAACTGCTGTCAAACTCTATACTAAAAAAATTCTGAGTTTCACAGATCAAAAATTGAGCTCAGTACACAGGTGCAAAATATATGAGATGTTTATGTCAACATTCAAGCAACATTTCACTTTGTACATATAAAATAATATCAGCAATAGTCATTTTGTACTAATTTCAAGGCAAAAGCTGATCAATTTTGTTTTGTGTGCTCCATTTTAAAGTTATAATTTATATTTCAAATTCTTTGTGAAAATAACTAATATAAAACAAATTCAAACAGATTACCAGGCTTAAGTTAGAACACTTTATATTTTATAAACGCATTGTTAACTCAAAAATACAGTTCAAAATTTATTAATATAAATTTATATTTATTAATATAAATTTATTATAATAAAGACTTTGAATTACACACATAAAAGAGCATAAAAAGCTGCATACAGGTAAAACGAAATAAAAATGCAACATCAAATTTTTTATACCTAACTAAAGCGTCAATAAATTTATATGCTTATGTTCGAAAAAACACTAAATAAATATTTTCTACTCATAGCATATTATATAATGGTGATTTATTTTTAATTAATAACTTCTATAAGTAAAAACAACAAATATTTTGTTGAAATTTTTGAAAATGTATTTATTTTTAATTAATAAGCTAAGTAAAAATTACGAATATTTTGTTTACATTTTTGCAGATTGAATCTCCGATTTCATCAATCAATGATTCTGATGAGTCATCGGATGTTGATGCACCCGGAAGTGTTTCTAACAATAATCCTTATATAAATACTTCGGAGAAAAATACAACACAACTTAAGCAAATCAGTTGCTCTAGCACCGGGAAAAATAAGCAGTATATTAAAGAAATGGCCGATAACACGTCTTTTGAAACAAAAAAAATCTGCAAGTCTATAAACAAAGAAATTTTAATAAACAAAATTGATCTAAGTTCACCAGAAAGTCGTTTTTATTCACCTATCGATCTATCCAAAATTCCACAGAATGTTTTACTGAAACTAATCGAAGCCGGTCATTTAAAAGTGCACACCGAAGAAGGTAAATAAACGAAAACAAATATTACTAGGTTAGCCTCTTTTGCCATGAAATTTGCCGTTTAACTTAGAACGACAAAAGTTGTTATCTTCGTTTTGCACACACAATGTCTTCCTTTATATTTTATGTTAAACTAGAAAAGCCCGGAGCGCGTTGCTACGCCCCTTAATGAATAAAATGCATTATAAATTTAAATTTAATATCAAGTGCAAAAAGCTAAAAATTTAAAATTTTTTTAATGGGCGTGGCACTGCCCACTTTTCTAATCAAAAAATTGTATAGTCATGACAACTCAATATGTGTGCAAAGTTTCACCAAAAACGGTCCAGAGAAAGTACCTCAAAATTATAACTTTTTTTATGGGCGTGGCCCTGCCCACTTTTCTAATCACTAAATTGTATAATCATAAGACCTCAATATGTGTGTGAAAAGTTTTAGAAAAATCGGTGCAGTTTAAGTAGCTGAAAAAGATAACTTTTTTTATGGGCGTGGCACTGCCCACTTTTCTTATCACGAAATCGTAAAGTCATGACAGCTCAATATTTGTGCAAAGCTTTAGAAAAATCGGTCCAGTGCAAGTACCTCAAAATTATAACTTTTTTTATGGGCGTGGCCCTGCCCACTTTTCTAATCACGAAATTTTAAAGTCATGACAGCTCAATATGTTTGCAAAGTTTAAGAAAAATCGATCCATGGCAAGTACGTCAAAATTATAAATTTTTTATGGGCGTGGCCCCGCCCACTTTTTTAATCACGAAATTATATAGTCATGACAGCTCAATATGTGTGCAAAATTTCAGAAAAATCGGTCAAGTGCAAGTAGCTAAAAATTATAACTAATTTTTTATGGGCGTGGCCCCGCCCACTTTTTTCCACCCATAAACACTCCCTGGTATGTGTACAACAACTTGCCAAAGCTTGAGTCCGATCGGTTTTACAGTTTCGGAGTCTATAGCTAACACACACACACAGAGCTTCACTTTTATATATATAGACTAGCCAATCCCGGCGCGCGTTGCTACGCCCCTTCATGAATTTTAATCGCATTCTAAATTTTAATCGAATATCAAGTGCAAGGCTAAAAACTATAACTTTTTCTTTATGAGCGTGGTACTGCCCACTTTTCTAATAACGAAACTGTATAGTCATGACAGCTCAATAAGTGTGCAAAGTTTCAGAAAAATCGGTCCAGTGTAAGTACCTCAAAATGATACCTTTTTTTATGGGCGTGGCACTGCCCACTTTTCTAAATACGAAACTGTATAGTCATGACAACTCAATATGTGTGCAAAGTTTCAGAAAAATCGGTCCAGTGCAAGTACCTAAAAATGATACCTTTTTTTTAATGGGCGTGGCACTGCCCACTTTTTTAATCACAAAATTATAAAGTCACGACAGCTTAATATGTGTGCAAAGTTTCAGAAAAATCGCTCCAGTGCAAGTACCTAAAAATGATACCTCTTTTTTAATGGGCGTGGCACTGCCCACTTTTTTAATCACAAAATTATAAAGTCACGACAGCTTAATATGTGTGCAAAGTTTCAGAAAAATCGGTCCAGTGCAAGTACCTCAAAATTAAAACTTTTTTAGGGGCGTGGCCCCGCCCACTTTTCTTATCACGAAATTATTTAGTCATGACAGCTCGATATGTGTGCAAAGTTTCAGAAAAATCGGCCAAGTGCAAGTAGCTAAAACTGATAACTAATTTTTTATGTGCGTGGCCCCGCCCACTTTTTTCATCCATAAACACTCCTCGGTATGTGTACAACAACTTACCAAAGTTTGAGCCCAATCGGTTTTGCAGTTTCAGAGTCTATAGCTAACACACACACACACACACACACACACACAGAGTTTCACTTTTATATATATAGATTAGTATCAGAAATATTTTTCGTATTCAAATTTTTCATACCTACATAAATTTAAAAATGCTGGTTAAGATCTTTTTATACCCTTCACACAGTGAAAAAGGGTATATATAGGTTTGTCATTCCGCGTGAAATTTCTACAATTTTCTTTTCCGACCCCATAAAGTATATATTTTCTGAAAGCTTATGAATAGGGGAGTCGATTAAGCTCTGTCAGTCTGTCTGTGTGTATGTTGAAATCAACTTTTTTAAGCCCCCCGATATCGCATGGACCCGGGTGCGGTATTGAAATATCAGAAATATTCGGGAGTAGAATATCAGAAACATCGGTACATAAACAACTGAGATATGAGCAAAAAACCACGACCACCTCGATTTTTTTTTCACAAAAACAACATACATACATACAAACATGTATACTGCTTAGAGTAAGCATGACATCGAATCCCAGCTGAGCCAAAAATTTTTTTTTTTAATTTTTTTTTTTATATTTTTTTTTCTAATTTATTTTTTTTTATATTTTTGTTTTATATTATTTATATTTTTATTATTATTTTTTTTAACTTTTTTTTTGTTTTTAAATTTTTTGTTTGTTTTATATTTATTATTTATATTAGCTATTTTTTTTTAAATTTTTTTTCTTAAATTTTTTTTTTTAATTTTTTTTTTTTTACATACGTACATACTTACGTAAATTTATAATTTGTTTGATGTTTTTATATATGTATGTACGTATTTCATATGAGATGAATGGTGATACAAACTACTGTTATTGCATGACTACACGTTGTGAAGGGTATATAAGATTCGGCACTGCCGAATATAGCGCTCTTACTTGTTTTTTTTATACCCTTCACCTGTGGTGCACAAGGGTATATATAGCTTTGTCATACCGTTTGTAATTCTACAAGTTTCATTTCCGACCCCATAAAGTATATATTTTCTGAAAGCTTGTGAATAGAGGAGTCGATTAAGCCCTGACCGTCTGTTGATGAAATGAATGATGAAATTAGCACAATCGCCCCATAACTTTCTGAGATATGAGCAAAAAACCACGACCACCTCGTTTTTTTTCACAACCTACATACATATTGGTTAAAGTAAACGTGGCATCGGATTCCAGCTGAGCCAAAAAAATTTTATTTTATTTAATATATTATTTATATTTTTTTTAAAAAACTTTTTTAAAAAATTTTTTTTTTTTTTATTTTTTTATTAAAATTTTTTTTATTTGGTATGTTTTTTACATGTACATACATATGTACATACATACGTATTTTATATGAGATGAATGGTGATACAAACAATTGTTATTGCATGACTACACGTTGTGAAGGGTATATAAGATTTGGCACGGCCGAATATAGCACTGTTACTTGTTTTTTATTTAATACTAGAAAAGCCCGGCGCGCGTTGCTACGCCCTTTAATGAATAAAAATGCATTCTGAATTTGAATTGAATATTAGGTTAGTTTAGGTTAGGTTGAAAAGGAGGGGTATAAAAGCCCAAACCCATGACAGGTATGCACTTATGCCCAGTTGGCATGTTGTGCGCTCCATATGGAAAACGGAATTCCCAAACAAAAACCATAAACATAATTTCCCATAAATGACGGACTAGTCTAAGAACCCAGTTCACTCAATGTAACGCCTTATGGATCTCCAGTTCGAGTAATGTAACATAACAAAACATTAACACAAAATATTTATTACTAAATTTAAAGCTTGTGGAAATGTTATTTTTTTGTGTATTAAATGCCTATAGTTCTGAGCAGTGTTGCCAATTTAGCTATTTTATAGCTAGATTTAGCTATTTTTAAACACGCTTAGCTATGAAAATCTGCTTTTAGCTATAAGCCTATTTTTAGCCATTCCTAGATATTTTTTAGCCATTTTTTGTTTTTAGCTTTTAAGTGTTGTTGTTGTTTCGTTTCCTAAATAGTGAAAAACGCTTCTATAAAACAATTTAAAATTTATTCAAAAATTTAAAAAAAATTAACAAAATTTTCCCAGAAGTTTATGAAGGAATGGTTATCCCACCCAAAATTAAAAGAATGGATTACAGAAGTTAAGAAGTTTTTGTAAATACTGTAAATGTGAAATCAAATACGTATTATCAAGACCAAGCCTTTACCTTTTAATCCAGTGAATTTTAAGCTACAACAGCAGGAGGATACATTAGCTATGTAAAAGGGTTTTAAATAAGAGTGATATGATTTAATTTTCTTATTTTATTGTTGAACTTTTTTTTTAACAAAGACTTTATTAATTTTTAGTTTGGCTCTAGTTCATTTTATTATTAAATTTCTAATCATTAAATGAAGAAATCAATTTTTATTTGTGATAATGAAAGAATATATTGGAAAAGTAAGTTTTAATCCCGACACCAGCCGAGTGGAATGCATTTTCGAAACCAGCTACGGTTTCATCATCAGCACTCTTTGATCGGAATGTCTTAGTGTTGGATGTAAATATCATCTATTTAACTCACAAGTTTATACGAAATTTGATTTTGTGAATTAAACTTCACATACATATTCATATCTTTTGCTGTAGTGAGTGAGAACGAAATTTACCAAACTTAAGCTTTTCCCCTTTTTGTTATTCTTTTCAATTATCGCATTTGTTATTCTTGCTTTAAACCATCAGTCTGATGGTAATGAAAGCCTTTTGTTGGTTGTGATCCTCACAACATTTTCAATCATACATGTTTCTTTGTTAAGTCAGTTATTCAACGGAAAGTTGGTACTGACCGGTCTATATGATCATTACACCGTGCCATGTGTATATGTTAATTTTCTTATTTTATTGTTGAACTTTTTTTTTTAACAAAGACTTTATTAATTTTTAGTTTGGCTCTAGTTCATTTTATTATTAAATTTCTAATCATTAAATTAAGAAATCAATTTTTATTTGTGATAATGAAAGAATATATTGGAAAGAATATATTCGTTCTCACTCACTACAGCAAAAGATATGAATATGTATGTGAAGTTTAATTCACAAAATCAAATTTCGTATAAACTTGTGAGTTAAATAGATGATATTTACATCCAACACTAAGACATTCCGATCAAAGAGTGCTGATGGTGATATGATTTATTTAAAAAAAACACACTTATTGTTACGGAAATTCAAAAGTTACAAAAGTACAATCGATACAATTAAGTTCTAAATAAAACCTCATTCAAATGGCCTCCACGACTTCTTCTGCAGGAACGACTTCGATGAACCCAATTTTCGAGCACTTTTTCCACTAACTCAAGTTGTATGTACGTTCAATATTAACTTATAAAGATTGAAGAGAGTTTGGTTTATTTCAAAATACTAATATTTTATTTTTATACCCGCCACCAAAAAAATGGTGGGGGTATATTCATTTTGTCATTCCGTTTGTAACACATCGAAATATCCATTTTAGACCCCATAAAGTATATATATTCTGAATCAGGGTTTGATTTGATGACGATCTAGCTATGTCCGTCCGTCTGATGAAAGCACGATAGAGGTCGCACCGAAAAAGCTAGGGGGCTCAAATTTTGCCAGAATCTTTCTTATACCTTTAAAATTTAAACACCCTCTACAAAGAAAGTGATACATATTTTATTATAAAGAGCTTATTCCATAATGATTAACAAAATAATAAATATTGTGCTTTAAATGTACACAAAATTGGTGGTGGGTATAAAAGATTCGGCACAGCCGAATATAGTGCTCTTACTTGTTTCTATATACTTTTTTTAAGATACGGCTTAAAAAGGATTGATAAATGCTGTTATCTGTTGTTAAGAAAAAGCTTTGTTTTCTTTGTGTTGAGTTAAAAAACGGAATAATAATAATTTATTTTTATATAAATTTACAAACATATTTGTTATATACCACTAGATAATAATTTTATAAATATTGTAAAGTACAATTTGTTAAAGTATTTTAACACCCCCACTCAAATTTACTTTACATAGTTAAGCCCATTTCTTGAAAACAATATTTATGCTTTGGTGCAGTAGTAGCCTTTGTTAATGAATCCGCTATCATCTCTTCTGATTTAGTAGGATAGAACTCAACTAAATTTGCGCTCTTTTTCTCTCGTATAAAATGATGACGGACATCTATATGTTTTGATCGTGGGTGATAACTATTTGATGCCAATGCAATCGCGCTTCTATTGTCACAAAATATTGCTGTTGGGATCTTTTCATCATCTGGGACAAGTTCATAATAAAGGCCTCTAACCCAAAGTACTTCTTGTGTTACCGAAGACAGTGCCATATATTCTGCCTCTGTCGACGATAATGCAACTGTTTGTTGGCGTTTACTGCTCCATGATATCGCACCTGATTTAGTATACAAACATATCCTGTCATGGATTTTCTTTCATCGATATCGTTAGCCCAATCTGCGTCAGAAAAAGCCATTAACTCATTATTACCATATTTTTTATAACATAATTTAGCTTGTTTTGTTCCTTTCAAATATCGAAAAACCCGTTTCACGGCACTCCAATGCGCTTGACTAGGATTATTATTAAAACGACTTAAGTAACTTACTGCGTGAGATATATCGGGTCTGGTACACTGTGTGAGATATATTAAACTGCCAATCGCTTGCTGGTATGGAAATATTTCATGTTTATCTAATGTTTCCGATTTCACAAGTTTCTGATTTGGATCCATTGGCACTATTACCGAATTGCAATCAATCATGTTGAACTTCTGCAAAATTTTGTCAATATAATCTTCCTGATCCAACAAAATATTTCCATTTTCCTTAGTAATGCTAATACTTAAACACTTCTTCGCTTCTCCCATTAGCTTTATATGTAGTTCTTCACAAAGCCTCTTCTTTATTTTCTCACGAAATATAACGTCATTACTCAACAACAACATGTCGTCAACATAAATTGCTAAATATGTTCGACTAACCTGAGTTATATGGTAATATACACATGGATCCACTTTTGACCTTTTAAAGCCAATCTTCTTAAGAACTTGATCCAACTTGTTGTTCCATACCAAACTAGACTGCTTCAAACCATATAGAGCTTTGTTTAGTTTGAGAACAGAATCAGGATTTTCAAATATGACACCTTCTGGTTGTTGAATATATATTTCCTCATGTAATTCTCCTTGCAAAAATGCAGTTACAGCATCCATCTGCTCTATTTCTAAATTATAACGAGCTGCAAGGGCCATTAACATTCTTAGCGATGTATAACGAACAACCGGAGAATACGTCTCGTCGTAATCTATACCTTTCTTTTGAGTGAACCCCTTTACTACTAGACGAGCTTTGTAGCGCTTTGATCCATCATGGTCCTCTTTTACTTTGAAGACCCACTTACTTTTTATAACATTCTTCTCTCTTAAACGTTTAACCTCTACCCAAGTGTTAATTGCTTTCAACGAATTTATTTCGCTTTTGATCGCGTCTAACCATTTATCCTTATCTGGGCGATTTAATGCTTCTTCATACGTTATGGGATCTTCTGTCATTTCCGCAACTGTTTCTGGCTGTTCTTCTGTTCTATAGATGTTGTCGGTTTCATCCCCCACTTCATTATTATCGTCTGTAAATGAGGTAAATAATAATGAATCATTATCGACAATATTGTCCTCATTTTCAACATCAACCAAAGGTTCACAATTTTGTTGTTGTTTATTGATCCAAAACCAATATATTTCAATCTTAGTTGATTTATTTAATGACATAAACTGATCTTCGTATAACATCACGAAAAACGTGTATGGTTTTCTTTTCGGGATCAAATAACCGATAACCCTTTGATTCTGAACAATAGCCAACGAAAATCATTTTTTTAGATTTTGGGTCAAGCTTTCTTCGTTTTTGTGAAGGAATATATGCCATAGAAGTACAACCGAATACCCTTAAATGTTTTATGTTACATGGCATGCTTTTCCATATTTCTTCAGGACATTTGCCAAGGCGACTATGAGGAATATGATTAATCAAATAAGCTGCAATTCGAACAGCTTCTGCCCAAAACGATTTTTGTAATTTAGCTTCAAACAGCATACAGCGAGCTTTCTCTAATAACGATCTATTTATGCGCTCTGCAAGACCGTTCTGCTGTGGATTGTAGGCGACACTTTTCTGGTGTAAAATACCATTCTTCTTCATAAAGTTTTCCATTTTTATATTAACAAATTCACCGCCATTATCTGACCGTAAACATTTAAGATTCTTCCCAGTCTGCTTTTCTACCATGGTTTTGAATTCGACGAACTTCTCAAATACAGTAATCTTGTTCTTTAAGAAATACGTAAATACCTTTCGACTATAGTCATCTATAAATGTCAGAACATACAAACTTTTTCCAAAAGATTTGACTTCCATTGGACCACCTAAATCTGTGTGAACAATCTCCAAAATTTCTTTAGCTCTTGAACCTTCTTTGGGGAACTTCATCTTTGCATGCTTTCCCTGAGCGCACGAAATACAATTTAGATCTACAGATTCGTCATAATTGAGCATGCTATCTGATTTCATTTTCTCTAAAGTATTTTTATTTACATGACCCAATCGTCGATGCCAAGTTTCGAAACTTGTAGAATTTCTGGCCAAAAACACAGATTGATTAGTAGCCATATTTAATTTGTACATACCATTGACCAGTTTTGCTTGCGCTATTAAATGATTCTCTTCATCAAATACTCGGCAGCAATTTTCAGAAAAAACTACTTTCTTCTTCTTCATGATCATTCGGCTGACGGACAGCAAATTTGTACCAAGATCAGGAATGTATAGTACATCTTGTAGTTTTATATTTGTACATTTTCCATGAACTCACACCTTCAATTCAGCGGAACCAATACCAACAGCATTCAGTAATTGATTATTACCAACACGAACATTATCATTGCATTTTTTAAGATTTTTGAAAACATGCTTAGAATTACACATATGCATAGATGCTCAACTATCGATGTACCACTCCTCTTCATTGACTTGTTTTGCCATATATGCTGCAAACATTGTAGTATTCTGGGGTTTGACACACCGATTTGGACATTTGGACGCATAATGACCGAACTTTTTACAAACGTAACATTTCACGTTTTTCAAATTTCGTTTTTGCTTACTATGTTTCTGACTTGCTAATGCTGTGTTCTCTACTTGGGGTTCATATTTGACATCTTGCAATAATTTGGATTTAACTGCATCAGCTGTTAACTGCTTACTAGAACTTTCCATGCTCATAATCATTGGATTGTATATTGGTGGTAAGCCTTTTAACAAAATCGAAGCAATCCATTCATCTGATACCATAAATCCAACAGTATTTAATTTCTGCGCTGTTGACATAACCTCGGATACGTAATGCTCTGTAGAATCGCATTCCTCCAATTGAATAGAACACAACTTACGCAACAAGCCAATACGTCTGTTTAAGCCGGAGTCTTGAAACAAACTTTTCAGCTTTTCAAAAATTTCTTTTGCTGTTGTAGCTTCTTGTACATAAACATACAAATTTCTATTTAGCGAAAGAATTAAACGACATCTAGCTTGTTTTTCCTTAACAGCATCTTCGTTTGATCCCTCCACACATGCCCATAGGTCATCCAACTCGAACTGAGCTTTTAGGGCAAAACACCATGTGGACCAATTCTCTGATCCATTTAATTTCTCTAATTGAACCGTATTCATCTTTGGCACTATATAGTTTTCGTTATTAAGCAACACAAATGGCCCATAACCTGTTGTTAAGAAAAAGCTTTGTTTTCTTTGTGTTGAGTTAAAAAACGGAATAATAATAATTTATTTTTATATAAATTTACAAACATATTTGTTATATACCACTAGATAATAATTTTATAAATATTGTATATTACAATTTGTTAAAGTATTTTAACATTATCAATATGAAGTACCACATAATTATCTTAAATTGATAGGATCTAAAGAAAATTAAGATGACAATGACAATAATAGCGAGCTAGATGCTGATGACAATTGGTCCTTTTAACACCATTTTAACAATTCTTGTACTTTATAACTAGTCAAAGATGTATTGAGTATATTACAAACGGTCTTAAATTTTATTATTTTTCTTTTAAAATAAATTTTTCTTATTTTTTTTATTAAAATATTGAAAACTTTCTATTTAAAACATTTAGCCATTTTTTAGCTTTTTTTTAAGCTAGTTTCTAGCCATTTTTTTCCAGAATTTTAGCCATTTTTGCTAATCAAGTTCTGGCATCACTGGTTCTGAGCAACATTATCTGTGTCTGCCTTGAAGTTAATTCTTTGCGTTCCTGGAATATTTATTATCTGTAACATTTCTAACATATATCTACGTTTGTAATTATGTTCAATGTTTAGAACTGATACATTTTCAAAGTTTGGATAGTGATTCGATTTAGAATTTATATATTAATAACTTCTGCCAGAACTTTGCTAACACTACACTGAGCCACAGACACACCGTAATCTTTACCAATACCCGTGTGGTACACACCTTCAGCAAAGAAGCGGAAAGTCGCACTTAATTTCACGATTGGAGAAATTGCAAAGGACTTACGTTTGGGCTGAATACCTTAACACGTCCAACAGATATTTGAACGCCGGTTTATTTACTCTGCAATATTTTTCTAACCTTCCAAAAGTAAAATTTACAAATTGTGCGGCAACTCAAGTGGGTTGCTGGCTTAGCATTTTCCTTTCTTCCCTTTGCTTATTCTTCAGAGTTTTCTGCTTCAGCTATTATTATTATCTACGCTACACTAAACATTTTTGTTCACTTTTAAATTTTTTTTTTTTTATTATTTACGAATATTCACTTTTTACGCTAAAAATTATTAGTAAATATTTTATCAAAAGAGCAAAAGCAAACAGCTGACTTCGAAAATGTAAAGTTCTCTCTCCCTTGTTATTCCCTTTCCCGACTGTTTAGAATAGGGGAATTTTATTCGCGGGAAAAATTAATTCCCGGGGAATTTATTTCCCTGGGAATATTTAGAATTGAGGTGTAAGGTTTGATGCCTTGGAATTATAATATTATGGTTCCTTTGAGATTGAAAAAAACGTATCTTCTCAAATAAATAATTTGAGGGTTTCAGTGTTTATCTCTCTGTGTAAAAAAATAAGTGTTCGGATTTTCAAAAGAGACTCCATACAGACTGTTTGAAACGGATGAAACACGATCGAAACGTCTTAGACCGTACACATATCTCAAAATATTGTTGAATAACGTATTTAATTTTCTTTTTCTAACTGAATCACAATTTGCAAACAGTTCACATCCATACATTAAATTAGGAATCAGAGATGTCTGGGCAAGTAAAAGTCTTATCCTCAATGTGGTAAAGTATTGTGTCAACCAAAGGGCCAGTTACTTAATATAGGACTGACCAACAAAAGAGTTCACATGATCGTTCCAAGTGAGACTATTGTTAAAAATTATTCCCAAATTTTTTGCTACTTTCACAATCGCAATCTTCTCACCATTTATGACAATATTATCAGCAATGGTGGAAACAATGGTATGAGCAATACTTTTTCTACATATAATAATGCACTTAAATTTACGCGGGTTCAAACAGAGCCCCTTTGCAGAAGCCCACAGGTAAATTTTCTTTATTTCAGAATTTACAGATGATATACCCAAATCAATACTATTCAAAGGGCTACTTAAATAAAGTTGCACATCAATCACTTTGCAATTGGATAATTGTTCTGGCAAATCATTTACATATATCGAAAAAAGAAATGGCCCGAAAATAGCGCCCTGTGGCACTCCTTTAGTAAGAGGTAAAGAGTTTGACCAAGAGCCATTCATTCAAATGCCTTCGATTGATCAAGAAGCACTAAAAAGTTAATGTCCCCATTATCGAGTCTCTGTCGTATATTCTCACATAGCTCCGCAAGAGCAGTAATACAGCTATGACCCTGGCGAAACCCAGATTCCAACATTTGACTATGCAATAGTTTTTCCAAAACTTTAGATAGATAGTACAAGATGGCTATTGCTCGGTACTTACCATTTGATTTAGGTAATAGAATAACCTTCGCTTGTTTCCATCTTAACGGATACGTACCAATCATTATAATAGTAATGAGTAATGTACGGTAAAATCAAAGGCAAAATTGTATTCATGAATTTGGGTGCATATTATCAAATCCCAATGAATTGGATTTCATCAAATTGATAGTCGAGATAACATCGTATTGAGAAACATAAGAAAATCTAAAAAACTCGTTATCAATATTAGTATTCGATGAATGTGAGGAAAAATCGTAGAAGCCGAGATTCGTTTATATCGAAGTAGTGCTTGCAAAAGATTCGTTAAAAGTATTTGCATCAATTTGGCAATTATTATTCTTGTCAGTTTTGCCAATACCTGTTTCACGGATAGATTTCCAAGTTTGCCTAGAGTGTTTTGCCGAGCTATACCGTTGGGAATAATATTCGGTTTTGGCATATTTAATTCGTCTATTGATAACATTTCTCGCAAGAGAAAACTGAAGTTTTAGTTCCGGAGTTCTAAATTTTGTCCACCTTGCATAAGCCACATCTCTTAAGCGTATGGGATCCCTGACAGCTTCCGTACTTCCGTTTTTATTTTTGAATAATCTTTTTATATTTAAGTGGTACATTTTTGCTGTAAAGATACTGAAGAAGAAAGAAGATTGATCATCAACTGAAGGCATATAATAAATATCACTCCAGGTGATGTGTGAAAAGTATTCGTACAAAAGATTTAGTCAATATTATTAAAATCACGGAAACTAAAACACATTTTACCTGGTTGCGCCTGAAAGTTATAGGTCAAGAAAATCAAATCATGTTTAGGAAAACAAGGAGCCGATATCTGATCATAACACATTATATTTATAATGTTGGACACAAAAAAAGGTCAATCAAAGTACTTGTTGTGGCGGTATGATGTGCTGGACTTGCTGTATTAATTGAAAAAATACCTAGGGAAGTGTGGCATCTACTAAAATATTTGAATTGAAATCTCCAGTTATCACTATGTCATTATACTCCGCTGTGAGAGTTTCGAGAGTGGAATATAAAACTGCCAAAGGTATTCTCTTATTTGGTCTGTAAAAGCATCCAACCAACATCTTCCCACTAGATGATTAAACCTCAATAAAAACAAACTTAACTCTTTGGGCATCCTGTTGAAATAAACAATTTTCCAAAGACAATATGTGGCAAATCCTACAAGAAATATAGTTTTTGACAAAAATGGCAACACCGCCGGCGTGATTTTCCCTATCAGCCCAAAAAACTTTATAACCATCAAGACAAATAAAGCTATTAGGAGTCGTTGTTGCAAACAATGTTTCAGAAACACAAATGATATCGATGTTTGAATTCTCAAAAACAAATCTAAATTCGTAAATTTTTTTATTTAAACTCATAACAAAGCATTTTAAACCCCGAAATGGTAAAAGTTTGAAACAAAACATTAAGGAAAATTTTTCTAGTAAAAACTTTTTTGACAAAAATACGTACTGTCATAAAATTAATACTATAGGTTGTAAAAACATTCATTTACACAATATGTGCATAAATTTGAGGCACTGTTACTATTAATATTTAATTGTGATCATTTAAATATTTACAATTCAATTCTACTGCATGTGCAGAAACTAATACACATTTATTAATTAAAATTATTGACACCTTTAATTGCTTTAGTATATTTATACGTCACATTTTACGTTGCTGACTTGTATTTTATATTTAGTAATAATTCTCTGAAGTGCTAGAGAATAAAATTTATCCTGGTGTTACTGCCTTGACAAAAGAACAAAATAGTTGCTAGGCACCTAAGCCTTGCGCTTACACAATTTCCATTGATCAACAAACCAGATGATCTAAACATTTGGTGACCCCAACGTGATTTCCTTTGGTTGATTGGCGGCTTAAGGATAACCACCATTTTACCAGCTCACCATAAAAAGTTGGTGACTACTACCAAAGACAATAGACTATAAAGATGTTGCACTCAGTATATTTGAAAAATCAAAAATGTTGTGCTGTTTCAGATGCGGGCGGTAGAGGAAGTATCAGAAGAAGAAAATACTTCATTCTCACATGTTGAGAGAATTAAAAATAGCAAATTACAACATACATACATACATACATATGTATGTAAATATGTAGATGAAACCAGTTCTGTGAATTGTTATTGGCAAATTTGTTTGTTTTTTTACTAGCTTAAGTGTTTGTGTGTTTTCCCGTTGAAAACAATTGCCATTAAAAATTATATTAAAGAACAGAAATAATGTTTTCATGCGGTCTATGCGTAAATAGCAAACGTAAAACCAAATGTTACCTATTGAGTAATTGTAGGGTATGGATATGTGTTTTATTGTTGTAAAAGTAAAACTACATTGATTTGCACCGAATTTTAAGTCCATTTTTAAAGTAGGTATTTCATTACTACTTACAATATTTGGCAAGAAATCCAATAAAATGAAAGACATAGAACTTTTTGTATGGTATTTATGTTGTTCTTTTTATACGATGGTACATACCTACTTGTGTTTTAAAATTTTTAACTTTTCAGCATTCGATTGTTTGTACTTATAAGTCTCCCAACAGGAATGCTTTCTAAGTATTGAGCCAAATAATAAACGACTTTTATTTGTTGATTCAAATTCAAGAATAAAAGTTTATTGAAAAATAATATATGACATAAAAAAAAAACAAAACATATTTGAACATAAAAAAATATGAAAACATATCAAGTAAGTTATAAACAAGTATATAATTTATACATATTATTTCAACACTTCCACTATTTGTTTAAAATATATTTTTCTTTAACTTGAATTAACTGCCTCAATAATTGAAATCTTGGCTTTGGTAGAGCTTTCGTAAAAATATCAGCCAACTGTTCAGCAGAAGACACATACTTTAGACAAAACAAATTCTCTTCATATTTTTCTCTGATGAAATGATAACGAACGTCTATGTGTTTTGTGCGTTTGTGAAATTCAGGATTTTTGATTAAACGTATTGAACTTTGATTATCCATATTGAATTCAGTTGACACTTCCACATCGGTTAAATCTTTAATTAAACGTTGTAACCAAACTAATTCTTTAACAGCAACACAGGCTGCAATATATTCAGATTCAGTAGTTGATAATGCAACTGACTTTTGCCTTTGCGAACCCCAGCTTACAATGTTTGCTCCAAACAGAAAAACATAACCAGATGTCGATCGCCTAGTATCTTTATCACTTGCATAATCTGCATCACTATATCCATATAGCTTGAACTGTTCATTTCCATTGAAAGAAATCCCAAAATTTATAGTTGCTTTTATATATCGTAAAATTCGTTTTACAGCATTTACATGTGCCTCATTAGGATTTTCCAAATAACGACTGACAACTCCCACTGCAAAACTTATATCAGGTCTTGTTGCAATTGATAAATATATAAGACTTCCAACTGCTTCACGAAAAGGAAATCTTGTAGCTTTTGAATTCTCAAATTTTTCATATATTTGATTCGCATCTTGTGGTGTTGATATTCCATTACAATCATCCATTTTAAATCTTTTAAGAACTTTCTTAGCATATTGTGTTTGACTTAGACTTATTGAACCATTAGGATAATTACATAACTCTAGACCAAGGAAGCATTCTGCGTTAGAAAATTTTATTTCAAAATTAGTTCGTAAATAACCAATTACAGATGCAATTTGTTCTTTAGATAGACCATCATCAACATACAAAGCCAAAAATAGGGTTTTGTCGCTATTCACGAATACGCATGGATCAGATTCTAATTGTTCAAGCTGGAATTTTTTAATAAATGTGGTGAATTTTATATTCCAACATCGAGATGATTGTTTCAGACCATACAAACTTTTATATAATTTGCAGACTTTATTTGTTCCATCATTGAAGCCATCAGGCTGGCACATATAAACTGCTTTGTCTAAATCTCCATAAAGAAATGCAGTTTTAACATCAAACTGTTTTACTGACATTTTATTCTTTGCTACTAAAGACAAAATAACACGAACTGATGTAAATTTCACAACAGGACTAAAAACTTCCTCATAATCAACTCCGTATTCTTGCATAAAACCTCGAGCAACTAATCTAGCCTTATATCTTTCTATACCACCATCTATGCGATATTTGATCTTAAATACCCATTTATTATCTGTTATTGTTTTACCTGGTGGTGGATCTACTAACTCCCAGACTTTATTTTTCTTTAATGATTTTACTTCATCACACATTGCAGCATACCACTGAGATTTGTAAGAAGAATTTATTGCCTGTTTGTAACTCCTGGGCTCTTCCTGAATTAGTGACATAAAACTACTAGCATCATGAGCATTTTTGGATTTGTCACGTAGACGAGATTCAATTATATGATCCTCTTTTAAATAGGAAAGTTCTCTTGGCTTTTTCATTTCCCTATTTAAATTTTGTGCTGAACCAATAGAATTCGTAGAATTAAAGACATACTCATTTTCTTCAACATTGTCAACATCATAATTTTCGCAAGCATCTTCATATTCTTCATTTTCAAAATCTTGGGTTTCAATTTCATTGTCATTTCTTGCATTTTGAATATTTTCTTCTAAAGGAATTGAAACATAGTCAGTCAAAATCATGTTAGATATTTTACTACTAGCAATCGTAAAGTCTAAATTTAAAAATTTGACATCTCTAGAATATTCGATTTTATTTTTATTTAGATTCCATACACGATAGCCTTTGACATTTTCACCATAGCCGACAAAAATACACTTTTCTGATTTAGCATTTAATTTACTTCTTTGTTCTTTGGGTATATAAGCAAAAACTTTACTACCAAAAGGTTGGAAGTAGTCTACTTTAGATCTTTTTCCCATCCAAAGTTCGTAAGGAGTCTTATCAGGTACAGTGCTAGTTCCAGAGCGATTAATAACAAAAACGGCTGTGTTAACTGCTTCAGACCAAAACCTAAAATCCATGTTTTTTGCATGAATCATTGTTCTGGCAGCTTCCATTATAGTTCTCATTTCCCTTTCCGCCGAACCATTTTGCTGTGGATTATAAGGAACTGTTCGCTGATGAACTATACCTTCATTCTCAAATAGCTTCATCATTTTTGCATTTACAAATTCTTTTCCATTATCAGAACGGAATATTTTAACATTATGACCATACGAATTTTGTGATAATTTTAAAAAAATTTTAACTTTTTCATATACCTCAGATTTATATTTCATGAAAAACACAAAACGATAATGAGAATAATCATCTTTGATAACTAAAAAATACCTAGAACCACCAAAAGATTCTACTTGTATTGGTCCACAGACATCAGCGTGGACTATTTCACCGCATTTTTTTGATACAGTTTTACGTTTTTCAAAGCTGCTTCTGTGATGCTTTCCGTACATACAAGCTTCGCATTCAAAATTTTTATCCACAAAATCGATATTGTTAATTTTCAAAATTTTTCTAATTTGCTGAATGTTTTGATGAGCTAGTTTCTCATGCCATAGTTGTAATAATGAGTTTTCATTTAAAGCGACGTAAGCCTCAGGTACTAATACTTTTATACAAATAATAGTTAAATTACCATCACGTGTTCCCACAACAACTAATTTTTGGTCAGTTTTTCGCTTAAATCTTATTTCTTTGTTATTTCCCTCGATAATTAAACCTTGGTCTAACGCATGATTTTAAGAAAATAAATTTGTCTCAATTTGTGGAACATAAAGGACATTTTTTAAAATTCCATTTCCCCATTTAACGCCATCAAATATTTTTACAAGAATGGTTCCTATACCATGTGCTTGAATAATACCTTTTGCTATTTTAACACTCCTTATTTCTGAACGATAAGTATGAAACCATTCACGATTAGCGGTCATGTGATGACTCGCACCCGAATCTAGTAGCCAACTATTTCTTGTAACTTTAACCTCGCATGCATCGGAATTTAAAGCAATAAACTCTTTAGTCTGTTTCTGTTTAGGACAGTTTCGCCTCCAGTGACCTTCGTCACCACATATAAAACATTGGTTATTAAGCTGGGAATTATTTGAGCTTCCAGCATTATGAAAACTATTGCGTTGTCTACCACGCTTTATATTTCTATTACCTTTTATATCATTTAATGCAGCCAGGGCCTCCACTGGTTCCACTTGCCCACGAGAAATAAAACGTTCTTCTTCAATCACCAGCCTTGCCCAAAGATTATCTAAAGAGCGTTCAAGCTTACTTGCTGATTCCCATGCACTACTAAATGCTGCATATTCAGATGGTAATGATAAAATTATTTTCGTAATTACCATATCATCTGATATAGTCTCCTTCATATCTCTTAATCGTTGAACTAATTCTTCAAGTCTTGCAATATATGAAATCATATTCTCACCAGAATCTTTTGTAAAATTAAAAAATTGCTGATACAACAGAAGTAAGCTTGATTCATTTTTTCTTTCAAAAACATCTTGTAATTTTGTCCACATGGCCTTAGCCGATTCGCAGTTAGTAATATGAATAATCTGCTTACTACCAACCGAAATTCCGATAATATGCTGAGCCTTAGCATCCTTCTTTCTCCACGCACGGATTTTACTGTCATCAGTTAATGGACATTCTTCATCTCCAGTTGCCACTTCGTATACATCTGCAGCAATAATTGTAATTTTAACTTGAAACTTCCATGTTGACCATTGACTTACATCGTTCAACTTTTCAATTTTGCTTTCAGATTCCATTTTTATTTATTCGCAGAAAATTTTATATTTTATTATTAAGCAACGTAATCTGGGCCCATAACCTATTGAGCCAAATAATAAACGACTTTTATTTGTTGATTCAAATTCAAGAATAAAAGTTTATTGAAACATAATATATGACATAAAAAAAAACAAAACATATTTGAACATAAAAAAATATGAAAACATATCAAGTAAGTTATAAACAAGTATATAATTTATACATATTATTTCAACACTAAGTAAAATAAGTACAAGCAGATTAAGTATTTCCATTCTATGTTTGTGACACGCATTTTTCTCGTCGAACCAAAACGAATATTTTGTATCATTAGTACACCCTACGCATTGCTCCATAACTTCCTTTTTTATATTTTTAATTAATATATTAATATGTTCTTCAAAAATAGTTTTTCGAATACTTTAATATGGATTTTACATATTTCGAAGATCAAGTCAGAGGGTGTACATAAATTTCCAAAATCTGTTTTTTTTTCATAGTTTTTCGTATGGATAAACATTTCTGATGGATATGTTAAAATTTGGGAAGGTTTGATTATATCCATTCGGCATTTAATGTGTATGTAGCCTATGAAATTTCGACTTGAGGTAAGTTTAATTGGCACATTCTTAGAGATAAAACTGTCGGCGCTTTCATCAAAATATTCTTTATTTTCCTGGTATATGTCAGTGATATCTGTCACGATGGTAGAATTGTTAGGTGCTACACTGTCATTATCTTCTAAACTGCTTTGAAAGTCCAGTAGCAAAAATATTGCGTCGTCTTCAGCACAATTCGTTGAGGTACTAAACTGGTTTATTTTTAAAGATAACAGCTTAGCCATTGCGATATTGAATTCATAAACAGAAGGGTTCTACAATGTCCACCTTTAGAACGTACATACGAAAAAAACGTTTTCTAATGGGTCTAGATTAAATCGGCTGGTTAACACAATATGTAAATTAGAACTCTCCCTAAGCATTTCCTCACATAACGACAATATACCCTTAGTGGTTTGGATAAGTCCGCTGATGGAAAATATTTTATTACCGTTATATTAAATTTTTTGTATGTATGTAATAAGCTCCTGCAGTATTTGCCAAGTCTTATTATTAATCTTCAAGCCACGTTTCAGAGGGTTGGGATCATTTAAATTTTTACTATTTAAACAGTCAAAATAACCATCGATTCGTGCATAAAGGTGGTGATTGTGACCTCCTACGCTTACTTGATGGAGTTCTTAGAACATAAATATCGCTATCCTCATTTCCAGAACATTTTTGCTGTTCAATGCTTCTGGACTCATCACTCTCAGTTAAATGTAAGCTTGGCACGGCTCCACTTTTTAAAAAATTTTTTCCAATACAGTCTGGCAAAAAGTGCCTATCACACAAAAATAATACAGGAGTTCTTTCCACAAACTCCTTTTGAAAGCCATACTTTTTTATCCATTCCTCAAATAATGGCGTATTTGACTTTGGAAAACGAAGTAGCTTCATAGTAGGAAAGCCTCTTTTAGATTTACCACAATGACTCAAAGAGCATTTGTTGCCTGATTTACGACCGTCTTTTTTCTTGACACCACTGTTTAATTTATCTTTTTTTCATTCGGATAACTCATTTTTAATATACTTAAGAAAACACTGTATTACATATCACTTTGACACAAAAATGTTGAATGAAAAGCTTCACAAGTAAGAAAAATATAAAAAACAAGTTCTTATGTAAAATAACGGTAATTCAAACATATTGCCAATTACTTTTTTTTAGCTTATTTCCAATTTATACCCTTAATCTACAAAAATCCCAAAAATAGAAATATATAACCTATTACAGTGATCGACTCGGTTTTACAATCGGTGGAAAACCCGGTTTTTTACTCTTTCAGCTGGCAGTTTTTTCCATAGGTTAATTTTTCGAATGTCGAATACACTGGTTTTTTTACTCACAGAAGCCGGTTTATTTCACTTTTAGTTTTATGTTCATTTATCTTTGTAACAAAAAGTACCATATATTTATTACTCAAAAATTTCAAAATATAAAAATTTATTAAATATTCTTCCATAATATTGTAAGAAATTAATTTGTTGTTTCAAAAACAAATTAAAATAAGAAAAATAATTAGGCTTAAATATAATTTGTTTTAAATGGAGAGCAGGTATTTTATACGTTAATATTAAAATTGTATATTAATATATTCATATTTTAATATATTAAATTTTATTGTAATTAATATACATATGGGTAATATATATACAAAAAATCGTCTTATTAGGGCATTTAAAATTCAACCAAATTTCATGCAATTTTTGTTTTTACAATAACAAAATATGTATGCGTTCGCTACTGCAGCACATGCGATCATTTCAGTTCCGTATAAAACATTTTTTCATATCAATATATTGAATTGCATAACCCAGCAAACATGACGTTATGTCTTTAAATTCAGGTGGTTATAGTTTACTTTATATCAAACAGGAGAGAGCTAAATTGCAGGAGAGAGCTAAATTGCATAATATACTTAATTGGTATTAATATCAAATCAAACCTACGTGTTTGCTGGGATGCACGTTTGGTAATATTTACACACATACATAAACAGTACATCACATATAATTTGTTTTTGTTGAGAACTTGTTCTCTTTTTGTTTTCTTACTCTTACATATTGGAATTCTGTGTGTGTATAACACAAATTGGGATTTATTGAAAAATCCCACATAGAAAATAACACCGGCACAACTTTGTATGGCAGTGCAACATCTTTACAGTCTATTGTCTTTGCTACTACGATCAAACAACGTTAAGTCCTTTTGTTGATTGACAACTTAAGGATAATCGTCATTTCATTAGGACACCTTACATTTAGTGACTCTATTGTTTAAGCTTTTCCCTACCTGTGGTAAGGAACTAAAAACGCACAACAAGACTAATAAGTCTACACATTATAGCGTCATTAGTTAATGGTAACTCATCAATCTTCATAATGATTACCGCCCAATAAGATACGCTTATGAACCAGCTAACAGCGTCTCAGCGCACAATGGGAGAGCTGATAGAAACCTTGATTCGAAACTTCAAAAAAGATTCAGCTTCCAGAAAAACCTTAACCTCGCAAATTCACTTTTTGGAATTTTAGATTCAAATTACCCAAAAGAAATGTTAGACACGATTGAGACAGTTCAGAAAAATGAAAACCACCTCAAACAACTCTTAAAAAATTAAACATCAATAATTGACTCAACTCTTAATGTATTTAAACAAGAAGAAGGAAGAATCAAAGATAAATTCGAAAACTTAGATGAGCAATCGATACAAATCATTTCAAGATTACATGAAGACGAAAAGGCACAATCTTAAACTAAATTATTTTAAATTTATATCTCACTGTCCGTTCAGCTTTCTGTAATATCAGCAAGATTACATCGCATCCAATCATCAATAGTTTTAGCGTTAGCTGATTCACGCCATGGAACGATCAGCTCAATGTTGTTATCTCCATCACAACTTGAATCCGAATTGGTGCAAGTAAGAAATCACCTACCAGCGTCTCTACGGTTACCAGTTAATGAAGAGAATCTGTTACAACTGTACAAGGTCATGAGGGTGAAAATAGGTGTCACAGCTGATCACGTCATTTTTACATATCCATTCCCTTATGTGATCCAGAAACACTAGAACTTCCTGAGCCACATCCAATTCCAACTCTAATTAACGATACAATGGTAGCCATTAGACCATGCTCTGAATTTTTAGCGATAAATGCTCATAAAGATCAATATTATGTTTTATCTGAAAAACAGTGAAGATCATGCACAACAATAAAAGATGGGGAATTTTTGTGCCCACATATGCAATCTAAACACATATGCAATGCAACAAATACTCTTGTGAAATTTCACGCTAATTGCCGCATTAAGCCTTTCCTTAACAACACGTCGCTAATACAGTTAGAACACAATAACCAATGGATGTACACTAGCAGTACCCTACTCGAATAACCGCCGTGTGTGGACAAGAGCATTCACAATTAACCTTTAATGGCTCTGGAACAATCGTAATAAATCCAGAATGTATTTTAAAACATAAGTACATCACTATCCAGGGTTATCAAACCTATATCACATTCTTCAGTCATCTTATACAACAACCGTTAACATAAGCGACATTATTGTGCCAAATTAAGTGCAATTTGAAAGACCGCATCTTAAAACATACACTGATCAGATCAAAAATATCTCCGAACTACAAAGACAACTGCACCAACAAGTACATATTGATTTGTCATTAGAGATAAAGCACGTGACATATCATTATACCACAGTTGCTTATGTCGCTCTCCTTCTCACGATTGGGAAGTTTTTCTTCAAAAGAATACAACATCGAAAGATAGAAGTCAATCAACAAACCCCATTCCTTGCAATCCGTCAACATGTAACACCATCTGATTTCGAAGTATCAGTAACCTAAGCTCTATAATGTCAAATAATAAAGCAATTTGTCATCAAAGGTTTGTTGAACTTATGTTTGTAGTTCAACGCCGCATGTTGGATTGAAATTCCCAATAATGGCTCTTAATTGAAAATTAATATTTTTAAAAAGTAATCAATTACAGGTTATAGTAAACAAAATTCTGCATAAAGTTGAACTTTTTTAAGTTTTTGAATACAGTGGTAAAAATTTAAAAAAAAATTTTTTAATAAAATTTTTATATTTTAATAGCATAAAAGTAATATTTTTACAATGGAACCTTCAACCACAGGTATTTGGGAACTAAAATATGTATCCCAGTTAAATATTTTTGTTGTAGAAATATTTTTAATATTCTTTTGAAAATTGTTCTAAAAAACAATCATTTTTCACTTTTAAATAGAAATTCAAATTCGGTTTGGGCAAGCTTGGTAAAAAAATTTTTTTTTTATAGTTTTCTTTGATATGTCTACTTACAAATCATATAAAAACATTTTGCGGGTTTTTTGCGATAAGACCGAAAAAAATAGTTTTTCAATTTAACATCAAAGAAAAATTCGTGTATGCTTAGTAATGCACTCACTGTCAGTGTGTACATACATAAAGGGTGTTTTTTTAAGCCCGATAGAACTTGAAATTGGAAAAAATAACACAAAAAATAAAATTGTAATCAAAATTTTTTTTTTATTCGAAAGATCAATACGTGACATTAACATTTGAAAATGATTTCGGGCATATGGGCACCGCGGCTGTTCTTGACGAAGCGCATTCTGGACGTCCAATTTTGGGCCACTTTTTCGAGCACTGCTGGCCGTATGTCACGAATAACACGAACAATGCTGGCCTCCAAGGCGTCAATTGTTGCTGGTTTATCAGCATAAACCAGTGACTTCACGTAGCCCCACAGGAAATAATCAAGAGGTGTCAAATCGCACGACCTTGGAGGCCAATTGACAGGTCCATTTCTCGAAATCAACTTATCGCCAAATTTTGATTTCAATAAGTTGATGGTTGCGTTCGCCGTATGGCACGTAGCGCCATCCTGTTGAAACCACATTTCCTCCGGATCAACGTCATCCATATTTTCAAACAAAAAATCATTGATCATGGTGCGGTAACGATCTCCATTGACCGTAACGCGAGCTCCGGCCTCATTTTTGAAGAAATAAGGTCCGATGATGCCACCAGCGTTAAAACCGCACCAAACGGTGCATTTTTCTGGATGTAATGGAGTCTGTAGGGTCTCTTGTGGATTGGTCTCGCTCCATATGCGGCAATTTTGCTTATTAACAAACCCGTTAAGCCAAAAATGCGCCTCATCGCTGAACACAATTTTGCAATAAAACAACGGACGTCCAGAATGCGCTTCGTCAAGAACAGCCGCGGTGCCCATATGCCCGAAATCATTTTCAAATGTTAATGTCACGTATTGATCTTTCGAATAAAAAAAAAATTTTGATTACAATTTAATTTTTTGTGTTATTTTTACAATTTCACGTTCTATCGGGCTTAAAAAAACACCCTTTACATATGTTTGGTATGTAGTTTTGTTACTGTTTATTTTTGTTAATTTTCTCATTATCATATCATTCATATTTTTAATATTATTACCCAGCAGTTCCAAACTGAAGTTCCGTCTCTCCAATACTGGTAAATCTGGCGATCAGGTGCTTGACTTTGCAAAAGCACATACTCTGCAGTTTTGTTTATCCATTCTGCATGGTCAGATTTTTCGAGTGCCTTCTTCACTTGTCATATAAAATTTCAATCAAAAAATGGCAAGCAAGGTCCAAAGCAGGAAAAAAAGTAGTGATGAAACCAGATCAAAAATACAGGTCGAGTTCAGAATAAAAACCGGACTTATAGTTGACCAGCCAAATCCAGGGTTTGAAAACTCAAATGACGGGAATACAGCCAGACATTTTTTCCAAAATCCCGAAGTTTAACGAAAATTACAAAAATCGACGCTGAACTGATCAAAAAGTTGCATACTATTTTAGTTGCTGTATCGTGTGGTCATCAGATTAATGTTGAAAAATTAAGAAATTTTACTTTATCGACCGCAAAATACTTTGCTGGAAAATACCCATGGTATAACATGTCTCCCACTTTACATAAATAATACATGGTTCGGAGATTATTACTCATGCACTGTTACCTATTAGTCAGTTATCGGAGGAAGAGCAGGAAGCACGCAATAAAGATTTTGAATCATACAGAGAACCTTTTTACGGAAATGCAGTCGCACAAAGTAATAAGGTCTGATCCTATTATAAGTAATATGAGCAAACATTACAAAAAGAAAAGTAGCGTGTTACCACAGCAGGTATTGGACCTTCTAATATTACCTAAAATTTCTGAAAAAAATATTTCCGATGATATTTATTTTAGTGACCACGAATATGAAGATTAATAATATTAAAAATAAAATGTAAATTTATTATAAATATTAATATTAATAAAAACTTTTTTAGTAAATAAAGATTAGTATGGCCTATTTCCGGGAAAATTTTGTATGGGGGCTATACGAAATCACTTACCGATTCCGTTGAATCGTTGCGTCAAATTCTATTCATTTATCTTTAAAAATGGAGTTTGCAAAGCAATTTAAATATTCATACGGGCAGACAAACGGATATCCCTGGAGTTTAAAAAAATTTTTTTTTCAAAAATTATTTTTTTTTAACTACTAATGACCCTTTTAATACTACGAAACGAAAAAATAAGTGTTATCTCTAGCGCCTGAATTAAGAGGCGTTTTTAGTAATTTCAACCCAATGTGCGCCGGCAGTATGTACATACTTTTCCAGTTCATTTATGCTAGGTTAGCAATATGGAATGTATATTTTGTAATACTTATTTTTAGTTATTTTAATGCAATTCTATATATATAAAAATGAATCCCTTTTTCCCTTGGTCACGGCATCATGCGTGAATGGCTGAACAGATTTCACTAATTCTTTTTTTTTTGTATTTGTTATTATTAGGAGAAGGTTCTTATGTAAGAAAATAATAATAATAACAATAGGTCACTGGCAGTAATATTCACGTAGTTGACATTAAAACAAAGAAACGTAGTTTACATGCTCTGCAAATATATCGGTCGAAGTTGGTCTGTGGTCGGAGTTATAATAACAAAATACCTACATAATTCATTTATCATACATATGTACTTTTACCAATGTGTAGTTTTCACATTGGTTTCTACAGGATAATTTGTACTGTGTGTTTTTATACCCGCCACCAAAAAAATGGTGGGGGTATATTCATTTTTTCATTCCATTTGTAACACATCGAAATATCCGTTTTAGACCCCATAAAGTATATATATTCTGAATCAGGGTTTGATTTGATGACGATCTAGCTATGTCCGTCCGTCTGTCCGTCTGTTGAAAGCACGATAGAGGTCGCACCGAAAAAGCTAGGGGGCTCAAATTCTGCCAGAATCTTTCTTATAAACAAGGTTTGTTTGGTATTGAGAATGGGCTAAATCGGAATATTAGGAAGAGAGTAATAGCTCGAAAAGCAAGAGTAGGTCGAAAAAACCGTGTCCCTCGAACATCGAATAAAATGGAATTGTGTCCAAACTTCGAATATATATTTCCTGAGTAAAAACCATATTCTTCCCCGAAAATGATCTAAATTTATGCATTAGGAGAGGAGTTATCGATCAAAATGTACGAAAATTTTTACCGCACAGTGTATTTTTTGGTATATTTAAAAACAAAAACGTCATAAAAGCAACAAAATTGGATGTACGACTCTGAAATTTTGCCCACTTTGTGTTTTGGTGAAACGCTTTTTTGTAACGGAAAATCAATGTACCACGCCCACTTTTACGCCCACCTCCCATATAACGTCTTACCCAAAATTCATATAATTTCTCTATTAATATAGATTTTGGAATAGTAAAGGACTATATTGAAACATCTAGGTTGTACTCATTAGAAAAAACAACTTTGACACGCCTACTATAACGCCCACTTTTCACGTTATCTACCGTTAATGAAATTTAAAATCTCATAAAACCGCCAAAATTAGAGGTATGATGATCAAATTTGCTACATATATCCTTCTAATCAATATAATTGTTGTGCCAAAAAGTTTAGGTGACACGCCCACTTTAACGCCTACCTCCCATATAACGGTTTATCTTAAATTCATGTAATTTCTCTATTGACAAAGTTTTTGCGAAAATAAAGGACTATATTGAAATGTCTAAGTTGTATTTATTAGCAGAAACTTTATTGACACGCCTACTTTAACGCCCACTTTCATTGAATGACTACATTAACAAAAGCATTTTAATAGCATATCGAAGTTATAAAGGGTGGGTTAATTTTAAGGGCCGATGTTGAATTTAAATAAAACAAATTATTTATGAAATTATTATTATTTCTTTTTGTAATGATAACATTTGTATGGTTCAATTATGTATTTAACAAAATATCGGCCAAATGGTCGATGGCGCCACTCCTCTATCTGATGGTCCAAATTTTTAATGACAATGTTGATGGTCAATTGTTGGGCATGATGATGAGTCGATGTTGACTGCTCTTTTGCCACACTATCGCAAAAAACAGCAATGGTTCCCATTCAACGAACTAAGAAGGCATTCACAGATTTTCTAACATTTTATACAGACCTGTTTTGCAGAAATTTAAATATTTTTTACAATTTTCCCGATTGTGGACGAATTTGAACGATTATGTTGATCAAAAGAATTACGAAGTGCACAAAATGCATTTTGACTTAAACGCCCATTTTTATAAAAAACCTGAATAACTTCAACGCGTTGCTCATTTGCGTATCTTTCCACTGTTCAAATTAAGTTGGTCTGAGATTGAGAATGCCAAATGAAATGCAAAAAAAAGTTGTTGTTTGTGTGGCTCATCTTCAACATGGGCTCTTAAAATTTAACCACCCTCTACAAAGAAAGTGATACATATTTTATTATAAAGAGATTATCCATAATGATTAACAAAATAATAAATATTGTGCTTTAAATGTACACAAAATTGGTGGTGGGTATAAAAGATTCGGCACAGCCGAATATAGTGCTCTTACTTGTTTTCTGAAGAGTTTGTTCAACAAGGTTACTGAAATTAATATAGTGTTGGAAACTTTTGATATACCATTTTGATACTTTTATAAAAGAATAGGTACTATAGTTTTTTTTTATTTTCGGTTGCATTTTTGTTTCTAAAAATGCCGGCAATTAGACGTACAAACTTAAGTCGCGCCAGAAAATAAAACTAAGAATATTGTGTATCATAAAGCATTAGAAAAATAAACACTTTGTTTTTAGAATGATTTTGATTTATTTATATACCAACAGCAATACTTAATAAAGAAATTAACTTAATTCAGATAAAAAGGTAACAGATATTTCTTGATTATAGGGCGGTACGAAGTTCGCCGGGTCAGCTAGTACAGCAATAAATTAGTATATAAGAAATTAAATTATATTAATAAAATGAGAGATATAATAAACCTATTAAGTGTTTAGTTGTTTCTCTGCTAATACTCCGTAGTAACCAAGTTCAAGTACTTCTGTTACAGAATATAATTTGTCCTGGTGTTACTGCCTTGAAAAAGAACAAAATAGTTGCTTGGCACCTAAGCCTTGCGATAACACAATTTTCATTGATCAACAAACCAGTTGATCTAAACACATATTTAAAGAAGAAAATGAATTTAAAAAAAATACAAAAATTATAGGCAAATTTTTTTTTAATATATATTCCAAAAATTTACAAACGATAAATTTTCAATCAATTTTTTTCAGCTTCTAGACAACCGAGAGAGTGAATATTGGTATCATCTGACAGAACTTAACTAGCGCCATATAAGCACTATAAAAAATTTAAATTCATGTTGGCCGCCACTACAAAATGGCGGACAATAAATATATATATGGGTCAAATCTGGTATTTTAAAATTTAACTTCTTGAACCCCCTCAATATTGGTATCAAATGAAAGTGCTTGACCAGTAGAATACAGTAAATTATTAAAAAATGTACAATCCAAGTAAAAATTCTGAAATTCTGTTTCTTTGAATTCTCTAACTTCAGCTAATATTTTTTCTTTATTAGCTCTAGAATATTCTTGAAATTTCACTTCCATTATTTTATATTGCACTTTAAATTCAGTTAATATTTTTTGGCTATTTATTTCCATTGAAGCAGCAAGCATTGTGCTTAAACTTATATTGTGTGTTGTTTTACGGGTAACAACTTCCATTTTTCCTTTTTCGTCAATCTCAAGCATCAATATTGATGTAATGCCGCTTAATTTCATTATAAAGCCTCTTCGAAAATTTTGCTTTATTACCTGTTATGGGCAATGCCAGCTTACACAGTTTTCATTTAAGTTCTTCCACCTTAAGCTGCTCGAATTTTATGTCTGCGGCGCGTATTGCTACGCCCCTTAATGAATAAGAATGCATTCTGAATTTTAATCAAATATCAAGTGCAAGAATCTAAAAATTATAACTTTTTTTAATGGGCATGACACTGTCCACTTTTCTAATCACGAAACTGTATAGTCATGACAGCTCAATATGAATGCAAAGTTAATGAAAAATCGGTGAAGTTCAAGTAGCTTAAAATTATAACTTTTTCTATGGGCGTGGCACTGCCCTTTTTTCTGATCATGAAGTTTTAAGGTAATGACAGCTCAATATATGTGCAAAGTTTCAGAAAAATCGGTCCAGTGCAAGTACTTTAATATTATAACTTTTTTTATGGGCGTGGCCTTGCCCACTTTTCTAATCACGAAATTATATAGCTATGACAGCTCAATATGTGTGTGCAAAATTTCAGAAATATCGATCTCTTGCAAGTAGCTAAAAATGAAAACTTATTTTTTATGGGCGTGGCCCTGCCCACTTTTCTAATCACAAAATTGTATAATCATGAGAGTTCAATATGTGTGCAAAGTTTTAGAAAAATCGGTCAAGTGCAAGAAGCTAAAAATGGTAATTATTTTTTCCCTGGAATGTGTACAACAACTTGCCAAAGCTTTAGTCCGATCGGCTTTACGGTTTCGGATTCTATAGCTAACACACACGCAGACAGAGTTTCACTTTAACATATATAGATTTTAATGTGAAACATTTTTATTTTAGCTTTAGTTCATTTATTCTATTATTTAACTTTATAATTCATTTTTAGGAATATTCTTTAAAACTAATGTATTACGGATATAAAAGAATATGAACATGTTGAATAAAAAATGTAATTTGATAGGTGAAGTAAAAAGATAAATTTGAAAATTAATACTATGATTCACTAATTCAAATTTCATTGATTGTAACATATATAGGAATTTTCAATTACATAGTAGTATACCGATAAAAAGTGTAGATGATGAAATCGTAGCTGGTTTTGAAATGGATTCCACTCGGCTAATATCGGAAATTATTTTAAAGAATATTCCTAAAAATGATTGCAATTTAATTTAATTTGAATTATAAAATTAAATAATAGAATAAATGAACTTAAGCCAAAGCAATGGATAATATTTTTTCGTCACTATAACGATCGTCACGTTAGTGTTATGGCGTGCTATGATTACCTTTTTGGCCCGGATTGGAAAATATGGACTTTGCGGCGCAAAATATTTTTGTATTAAAACAAATAAAGCGCTCTTACTTTTATAATGAATTTTATTATTTCTTATTATTTGAAGTTCAAAAAAATCCCAGGTTTAAATTTTAATGTGAATCATTTCTATTTTGGCTTAAGTTCATTTATTCTATTATTTAATTATATAATTCAAATTAATTATATATATATAAATTTAGGCTGGACTAGCTTATATTCTAGGAAATAATTTTTGATAAAGTTTTTAATACTAGCCAAAAATTCATAATAATTGTTATTTCTTTGCAGATGGAAGTGGTCATCAATATGTTGCCATACCGTTACCTCGACCGACTGTTAATGGAGTGAAAAATATATCTATAAATGCTAATAAAAAATAACATAAATAAACCTACATCACATTTAGTTTTAGAAAAACATATATGTCATACCATTTAAGCTTATTACAAAAGAATACTATGAATTTATAGTATGAGTAATATTTGTATTCGTTGAATAAAAAATGGGTTGAAACGCATTTTTTTCTTTCATACGCCTTATCTGTGGTACCAAGGGTAATATCGCTTTGATATTCCGTTTGTAGTGTTATCCCCACCATATTAAGTAACGTATGTGGGGTAAAACTATGAGAAATGGTTTTAGATTTAGAAACCAGCAAAATCACTCTATAACTTGCTGTGAAAAAAACAATGTTTACCCAAATGCATACATACTTATAGAGGGTGGGCCTTATAAATAATAAATAACTTTTTCGATTGTATATATTTTTTTAGATTTTAGATTTTTAGATTTTTTTTTTCCCGGGAATTCCGGGAATGAACCACTTAGTATTCCCGGAAAAATTTGGCTCTTATTCCCGGGAAAACGGGAAATAAAAAATATGTAGTATATTAGGAATAATATTTTATTTTATTTTTAATTTCTTATCTGTTTTGGTAAATGTAAAGAATATTTGAATCGAAAGTAAGGTTTTTATTTTATTAGAATTTTTTTTTTTGTTAGGTATTTACAACTTTTCTTAAATACGAAAATGTAATAGAAAAACAAACATCGTCGGTCAAAAATATTTCACTCCAAACTTAAGGACTTTCTGGAATTATTTTTAATAAGTGCTTATAAATTTAAAGTGAATTAATTATATACATACATAATTAAATGTTTTCTTGTATATAAATGTTTTTTATAACAACCGTAAATCCAGCAGTAGTTTCCGTGGTTCATTTTTATAAATATAATCGTATGTATAAATTGTTTTTAAAAGTGGTCGCAGAATTTGCAAGTATAATTTTTTTCATTTATGATTGAATTTTTCTAATAATACTTTTTTGAAAATTTACTTTGTTTAGAAGCAAAATGTCTGAAGTTTGGAACTATTTTCAGAAAGTAGACAACGCAGCACAATGTAATATTTGCCCGAAAAGGTTAATGTTCAAGGGCGGTAGTACTAGTGGTCTCATACGGCACCTTCTTTTGGCCCATAAAATAAAATTTGAAAACGATTCTTCAACACTTGCACCAAATAAAAAATAATAATTCCACCATTAAAAGTTTTTGAGACACCCAAACATTACCAGAAATTATTTCAAAATTGGCAGCAGTCGATGGAATATCTATTCGAACAATTACACAAAGTTCTTTTATTTGTCAATAAAATATCGAGTCAAATTTGCGACAATTTGAAGCTTGCTCTTGTATTAGACGAGTGTTGCCCAAAAAAGATATCTGTTTACATGGCAATAATTATTTTTATAATTTGGGTTAAGTTTATATTTTCGGAAGATGTAAAGCTGACACAATAAGGACTCTAATGGAAAATAAACTACAAATAAACTACAAACATTATTTATTTTAAAAGAAATATTATTTTCAGGAATCCCGGGAATTCCCGGGAACACGATTTTTTAATTCCCGTTTCCCGGGAATATAAAAAGACCGGGAAATCCCAAACCCTACTCATGATATACATAGAATCGACACAGAAGAAACTCCTTACACAAACTTAGAGGAATACTACTATAACCAGAATTACTATGTCCAACGGAATTATACATATGCTCCGCATGATTACGATCAAGACTTTATTATTAGGCAAAACAACCAATATGACCAAAACCTGAAATTAAATGAATATCGATTCCAAGTTAAAAGAATAATTGAAAAGCTACAGACAAATACGGAAATACATAAGAAAATTACATATTCAGCCTTCGTAATAATTGAAAAGCTACAGACAAATACGGAAATACATAAGAAAATTACATATTCAGCCTTCAGTAATAATTCCTATCAAAACAATAACAATTGCAATTATAAAAAAAAAGGAAATCAAAACACTCCCGAAATTAAATGAATATAGATTACAAGATAAACAAATAATTGAAAAGCTACAGACAAATACAGAAAAACAAATGAAAAATACATATTCAGCCTTCGGGTCAGTAATAATTCCCATTATAATACTATAAATTACAATTATAAAAAAGGAACATATTTAATTGATCAGAAAATTAATGAAGCTTCCACCAAAAATTATGCAAAACACTTTTGGCCTTAATTTTAAGGAAGAAGGAGTTATGGATTCACCCACAACAGAACCACCACCAAAACCACCAAAGCAACGGTAACAGTAATAAGTAAAAACAACAACAATGCATTTTAAATATTAATGATTTCTATTTAAATAATAATTAGTATAAAAAAATTGCATAAAGGCTATAATACACGGCATGTTTTTTACATCTGACTTTAAAATTTATGAGACATATGTAAATCTACATGTCTGTCAAAAATGTACTTATACGCTGACTGCTTTGCAACATCAGAAATTTCTGCCAACGGCTGATGTCACATGTTTTGACAAAAGAAAATAGAGCGCACTCTAATTAAAATTTTGTCAAATGTTTAAACACATGTTTTTTTACAGAAGTAATGTTTTAAAGATAACACACGACATGTTTGTATTAGCAGTGGAGAATTTGACAAGTCAGATGTAAAAAACCTGCCGTGTATAAGCTCCTTAAGCAAATGAACGGAAGCAGACAAAATTAACTGGAAATCCTTAGACAACATACTTAAATTTTTTGACACACTTTTGTCACATATGAAATTATTCAGAAATATAACTAATTATCAGACAATATTAATTGCCAAAAAAATTAAAACAATAGAATGATCACTTTTGTATTTAGTTAATAAGTTTTTTTAAAAATCAAAAAAACACAATTAAGCAGTTGACACTTAATCATTAAACTCAAAGGTTGTTTTATTTTGTTCTTTAACAAAGAACTTAACTCGCTCTTTAAAATATTATACATTTTTATAGTAATAATAAAATATTCAAATTTGTTTTGAAATATATAAAATAAATACGTATGCGAAACTAGAAACCAAATTAAAGTTTTATAGTCTGTTTACCGATGTCGAAAGAAAACCCAAACGAATAAATTTGCGTTTTTCTTTTTTGAAAGTTTTCATTCGCTTGTTCTTAAGTATGTACATTTTTGTTTCGTAATGCTTGTTACATTAGTGTAACCGTTATTTTTTTTCGTATTTTCACTCGGAAAACCCCTTAGATTGATTCCAAATTAGAAAAAAAATACATAAACATTTTTAGTTCGTTTGCATAGTTATTGGGCGTGCCTTGAGCCCACAAAGTTTGCTAAAATGCTAGTTTTCTTACTATGGTCCACTTTAATTGTTTATAACTTCAGTAATATTTATTTTAGAGAAAAACCTTATTCACAAATATTCTAGGGCTATATCTTATGAACAATGTTCCTCTGTATTAGTTTTCTTTAACATTAATATTTAATCCAGAAAAAAACAAACTAAAAAATAACAGCGAAATTTTCACATATCTTCGCATTCTTTGCATACGAATCAACAGTACTTGATTGTACAATCCTACCTTCATAAACGTAGAAAATACAAAAAGTACCATAAAAATTCAAAAAAGGACCTTTTTGGTCGACCATAACATTTTCAGTCTTACCTTGTATCAATAGCTACTAATTTCAAAATTCTAGCTTCGCAAACGTTGAAAATACAAAAAGTACCATTAAAATTCAAAAAAGTACCTTTTTGGTCGCACATAACATTTTTAGTCTCACCTGGAACCAATAGTCCTTGATTGTACAATCTTACCTTCATAAACGTAGAAAATACAAAAAGTACCATAAAACTTCAAAAAAGTACCTCTTTGGTCGCTCATAACATTTTTAGTCTCATTTGGAATCAATAGTGCTTTATTTTACAATTCTACCTTTATAACCGTAGAAAATACAAAAAGTAAAATAAAAATGCGAAAAAGTAAATTTCATAAGTTTTTATGTCTAGTGAAATCTGAATTTAAAATTTTGTGAAAATTGGCCGTCAAATTAGGAATTACATACATTTTTCGGATTTTTCCCCTTTTTGGTACCTTTTTTATCTCCAAAAATTTCACCTAAATAATAATAACTTCACCTAATCCATATTCGGTTAGGCAATAATAATTATCAAATTTTGTCCCATTAAATAATATTTGAAAAGTTTCTTTTAAAAAAAGTACCAAAAAAAGGGACAGTTTTTACCCTTATACATGTGAGTTTGAAAAAAGTGCCGAATTCCTATTAATTTTTTTTCGCGGATTATAACAGTTTAAACTTTTTTCCTAGCTTTATGTGTTTGGAAGTTACACAGGGTACCCAAGAAGTGCCAACCCATAGTTTTTACCCGTTTCTTCCCCGTAGGGCTTGAAAATTCAAAAAAAGGCCAGACACCTGTCAGCTTATTTTTTTTGCAAATTGCAATTTAATTTAATTTGTATCATTTTTAGTTTAGCAGATATAAGATTACCAATTTGACCAGTTTTTACCCTTTTTATACCCTTCACACAGTGAACAAGTAACAGTGCTATATTCGGCCATGCCGAATCTTATATACCCTTCACAACGTGTAGTCATGCAATAACAATTGTTTGTATCACCATTCATCTCATATCAAATACGTACATATAAGTATATACTGGTTAGACTAAATGTGGCGTCGAATCCCAGCTGAGCCAAAAAAATTTTATCTTATTTTATTTAAGATATTATTTATATTTTATTATTTTTTTATATTTTTTTTTAAATTTTTTTAAAAAATTTTTTAAAATTTTTTTTTTTTAAATTTTTTTTTAAATTTTTTTTTTAATTTTTTTTTTGTAATTTTTTTTATTATTTTTTTTTATTTTTAATATATTTTGTTTTTGTAATTTTTTTTTGGCATGTTTTTTGCATGTATGTATATAAGTATGTTGTTGTTGTAATTGTGTAAAAAAACGAGGTGGTCGTGGTTTTTTGCTCATATCTGAGAAAGTTATGGGGCGATTGTGCTGAATTTCAATAGCGATTCATTCCTGGATATTTCCAAGAGATTGATACCATATACAGATCTGAGGAACATATAGTTGCTTCTAAAAGTTGATTTCAACCAACACACGGACAGACGGGCAGACGGACAGACGGTCAGGGCTTAATCGACTCCACTATTCATAAGCTTTCAGAAAATATATACTTTATGGGGTCGGAAATGAAAATTGTAGAAATTACAAACGCAATGACAAAGCTATATATACCCTTGTGCACCACAGGTGAATGGTATAAAAAGGGTATATATAGGTTTGTCATTCCGTGTGAAATTTCTACAATTTTCATTTCCGACCCCATAAAGTGTATATTTTCTGAAAGCTTATGAATAGAGGAGTCGATTAAGCTCTGTCAGTCTGTCCGTCTGTCCGTGTGTATGTTGAAATCAACTTGTACCCGGGTGAGGTATTAAAATATCAGAAATATTCTGGAGTAGATCGGTATTGAAAATCAGAAACATCGGGACATAAACAACTGAGATATGAGCAAAAACCCACGACCACCTCGATTTTTTTTCACAAAAACAACATTACAACAACAACATACATACATACATACATACATACATACATTTTTTTTATATCTTTTTAAATTTTTTTTTTATTTTTTATTTAATATATTATTTATATTTTTATTATTTTTTTCAAATTTTTTTTCGTTTTATATTTATTATATATATTTTAATTATTTAATTTACTAAATTTTTTGGGATATGCTCCCATAATTTTTCAATTATATTTATTAAACCCAACAACCAAATAAATATAATTGAAAAATTATGGGAGCATATCCCAAAAAATTTAGTAAATTAACTAATAAAAGATTTTATTTTTCGGTTGCCCTTATAAGCATTTAGTGTTAACCAACGGTTAGCCAAATGTTAAAGGGATTAGAAAAATAAAATAAATTCAAAATTAGAAAAATTGTTGGTTGGGTTTTTGAAAAAGTTTTTTATAGTTTTTTGTTTTATTTTTGAATTCTCATTTTGTTAATGAGAATTTAAAAATATAACTTATAAAAATTTTAAACTTTTTCAAGAATTTGGGTAAAGGTATACTGATGATCTGGCATAAGCACCAGTGAAATGCATATAAACCAGCTTAAACCCAACAACCAAATAAATATAATTGAAAAATTATGGGAGCATATCCCAAAAAATTTAGTTAATTAACTAATAAAAGATTTTATTTTTCGGTTGCCCTTATAAGCATTTAGTGTTAACCAACGGTTAGCCAAATGTTAAAGGGATTAGAAAAATAAAATAAATTCAAAATTAGAAAAATTGTTTGTTGGGTTTTTGAAAAAGTTTTTTATAGTTTTTTGTTTTATTTTTGAATTCTCATTTTGTTAATGAGAATTTAAAAATATAACTTATAAAAATTTTAAACTTTTTCAAGAATTTGGGTAAAGGTTTACTGATGATCTGGCATAAGCACCAGTGAAATGCATATAAACCAGCTTAAACCCAACAACCAAATAAATATAATTGAAAAATTATGGGAGCATATCCCAAAAAATTTTGTAAATTTACTAATAAAAGATTTTATTTTTCGGTTGCCCTTATAAGCATTTAGTGTTAACCAACGGTTAGCCAAATGTTAAAGGGATTAGAAAAATAAAATAAATTCAAAATTAGAAAAATTGTTGGTTGGGTTTTTGAAAAAGTTTTTTATAGTTTTTTGTTTTATTTTTGAATTCTCATTTTGTTAATGAGAATTTAAAAATATAACTTATAAAAATTTTAAACTTTTTCAAGAATTTGGGTAAAGGTTTACTGATGATCTGGCATAAGCACCAGTGAAATGCATATAAACCAGCTTAAACCCAACAACCAAATAAATATAATTGAAAAATTATGGGAGCATATCCCAAAAAATTTAGTTAATTATCTAATAAAAGATTTTATTTTTCGGTTGCCCTTATAAGCATTTAGTGTTAACCAACGGTTAGCCAAATGTTAAAGGGATTAGAAAAATATAATAATTACAAAATTAGAAAAATTGTTGGTTGGGTTTTTGAAAAAGTTTTTTATAGTTTTTTGTTTTATTTTTGAATTCTCATTTTGTTAATGAGAATTTAAAAATATTACTTATAAAAATTTTAAACTTTTTCAAGAATTTGGGTAAAGGTTTACTGATGATCTGGCATAAGCACCAGTCAAATGCATATAAATCAGCTTAAACCCAACAACCAAATAAATATATTTTAAATATTTTTTTTTTTAATTTTTTTTTTTAATTTTTTTTTTTAAATTTTTTTTCTTTTTTTTTCTTTTTTTTTCTTTTTTTTTTCTTTTAACATACGTAAAGTTATAATTTTAAAATGGGTTGTTTTTATATATGTATGTTTTTTATATGTTGTACGTATTTCATATGGGATGACTGGTGATACAAACTACTGTTATTGCATGACTACACGTTGTGAAGGGTATATAAGATTCGGCATGGCCGAATATAGCGCTCTTACTTGTTTACCGCCTTAACGTACGAATTTCCAAAAATCCCTTTTTAGTGAAGCTATACATTGAAAGGGAACCGATTGTCCAAATTTCATGTCTCTAGCTCTTTGCGTTTGGGCTGTGCGATGATGAATCGGTCAGTCAGTCACGTTACTCTTATATATGTGACATCGCATAGAGAAAGGGACCGAAGAGTAAAAAAAAAAACAATTTTCACTTTTGTTTTTTTTTTTTGATTTGGACAACATCTGAGCATCGAATGAGACCGATACCATGCCCCAAAAGTGTTCCCTCCCAGAGATATGCGCGTTTTATAAAAGTGAAGTCAACGATTCTAAGCGCAAATAGAAAGGGACCTAACGGTAAAATTTATTTAATTTCATTTTTTCCCCTACTAAATTAACAAAATAACTTTTTTTCTTATGAACAATTTAAAAAAATAGAAAAATCATTTTAATCGACGGTTCTTGCGAATTGGTTCCATAGAACTTGACGGTACCGGTCCTTTATTTTTTTCGATTTCTTCTTAATGTCAGCTACCTCCACTTCTTGAGGATTGTTCACTTCCTCCGAATCCTCCTCTTCGTTTCCATTTCCAGAGACCAAAGGAAAAGGAGCAACCAAATCTTTTTTTGAATCGTCAAAACATATACCCCGGATCTCTTGATACAAGTACCATTGACTCTTCATCGATAACCCTGGTGACGGAATTATAATTGGTTTGTCCTTGAAACTGGTATTGTTACTCAGATGTGTGTTTTCATTTATGCTGGCTGAATTCGCAAACAGTTTACATTGCACTGGTGACTGAGCAATAAATACAAAGTGATGATATTTCGATATTCCAACTAAAGTTTTATATTTAGTGGAGAAGTATTCGTCCCATTTTCTCTACTCAACAACAGGCTCACTTGAGTTTGGAAGTCGAATAGGTACAGGAACATTAAATCCATTACGAGATGATTTTCTAACACAATCAACTACATCCACATCTGGAAGTATCGACAAAGTGTTGTAAATATCGTATCATCGCATTGTTTTTATTTTGTGAAACACAGTTATCAGCGAATATCACTAATTTTTTAGTTGAATGCACTTTTCGTAGGTAGTAATCAAGCATTGATATTACTGAATTCGGACCTTTTCCAATGGAATCGCTTTCGTCAATACAGAAGATGTGTTGAACATTTTGACGTTCATTTGTAATTCCGAAAATTGCTGTTTTGCGACCTAATTTTAAGTATGCAGTTCCTATTTGCTGTGGACCCGACGGAAAGCTAATATTTTGAGCATAATCCATAGATATTACTAGATAATCCTCCTCTGGAATACCTGGATACATGGCATTTGGATCAGGCTTGACTAATGTTCTCAAGTCGTTATAGTACTCTCGCTGAGTGCTGGCAGATTGCAAATGATCAGAATACACCTTCGATGCTGCTTCTATTTCAACTTCTGTAACGTTTACTGTATTAACAGCATCTTTTGCAAGATTTCGACACAATTCGCACAAATTGTATGCCAGTTTTATAGTGACCATGTGGAGACAATATTTATTCCACAGCGTTTGGAAAGTGCGAAGTATTACGATTTTATCACCCGGTTCGACGCTGTTGGTGTATCTAGTGTAAACAGAAGTCTTACTTTCAGTAGTTGGAAGTTTCAATAAACGATAATCACGATGATTTGATTGACGTCTAGGTAAAATGATAGCAACAGTTTCAGCAAAACGGCAGATAAATGAAACAATTTCTTTTCTTTTCCGAAATAGTTAAAGCATCTATACGATTAATTTTACTCGTCATACCATGTTCGCGTGGATAAACACCATTTTTGTCGAAATAATCGATTAGATTCTTGTAGCGTTTAATTCCCATTGTATACAGGAAGAAGTACATATCACGGCATATCGGCAAACTTCGAAAATAATATATCTGATTGTACCGTTTCTTCATAGCTCGCGATCGATCACCAACTGTTGACCTGAGCATTGCATCGTCACGGTGAGCTGCCAGATGTGCAAGAATAATTAAATCTTGGGATTCCTTATCTAAATTCATGAAAGACGTATGAAAATCCACAGCCATCTTCTTAGGGATCACTTCATTGCATTGATTTGAACAACACGGAGGTATTTTTGAACCATACAGTCGAGCAACTACCTTTTCTTCGCGTAAATCAAGATCAGATTTATCAAGGGACATATTATCGGTATCATCTTCAGAGACACTATCCGATAATTCTGAGAAGTGATCGTCATCATCCTCGTCATCAGGAAAGCGATAAAGTAAATCTACTTCTTCGAATTCGTCTACCATTTCATCCTAAAACAAACAGCAGGAATGTTATCAGTTTTAAATTATTTTCGTGAATAACATAATAAGGTTATGTGAAAAAATTTTCGTACTAACAGAGTGATATTCACGATTTAAAAGAATTATAAATGAGCATTTATTATAATTCACAATTAATAATTTCAGAAAATAAAGCTGGATTCGAAAAAACGCGAGCAAAATTGATATCAAACTCATGGAAACAGCGCGCTAGGTAGGAAACAGTAAAAACCAACTACTCAAAATAAAAGGTAAGGGCGACCTACGCGCGTTTTCAAGGTTGACCAACACGTTCCTGACGTCAAGAGATGTGTCGCTTTAAAATGGGACCAATACCAACATGTTCAGTGATGGTACACCAAAGATACACGTATTTAAATCTTTAAAATGGCTCTCCGGAACAAAACCTGTTTTTACCCTTAGGTCCCTTTCTATTTTCCGCGTCACATATATAGATAATTATTAGTAGTTTTACATATCGCACTTGTTCCTCAAAAGCATAACAACTCAAAATTCATAAATTTTCAGTAGAGGCCAAAAACTGTTTCCTTTGATTCTAACGATATACGATAGCCTTTTGGCAATTACAGAACAGCCTGTAGATCGTAGACAGCTACATTATGTTTTTTTATCCAGATCTTTTTCTTTTCTACTTAACTCTTTTTCTTCTTGGTGTAAAGTGTAGGCTTCATTCAACTTAATTTTTCCATTTTCATCTGAATTTAAAAACGATTCACAGAGGTCACACTGATCTTTTTTGGGTTTAAAAAACGAAATATTAAATTCTTTGAATATCCTGTAAAATATAATTCGACTTCCTGAAGCTGAATTCTCAGATTCTCGATATTCTTTATAGTCCATGTATAGGTCTCCAATACTTTTACCGCTTTCAATATACTCACGTGTTGGTTGGGAACGTAAGTAATGGGACTCGATTTTCGATATATTTTTTATAAATTGCCTTATTTATACTGTTCTCAATTTCTGGGTTTGCAGTCACATGGTTCTTATGCTTCCCACGAATGTCAATCTCAACAAATCCCTCTTGGGTTTTTTTTAAATACTGTATCTATAACTGTATTATTGATATCAAGCGTTGTTGTGAAAAATGTTTTGCATACACTAATTGGTTTTGATTGTATCTCAAAGAAATAGGTGTTATTTAGTCTACGGAGATTTTCAGTGCAGGAGTACCTGTATTTTGGTTTAAGTGGATTTGTATGTCTAGCTATGAACTCTCGTTGCCTCTGTAAATCATCAGTACACCAATATTCTTTAAAGATTTTAAGGCGTTTCTGATACTTTCTCGCTGCATCGAAAACGACAATTTTTGGGGCAAGGTGGTTTCAATCATTTTCTTTTAGAATTTTCTTAGACTTATTAAGTGACTTGTATGGAAGCCCAGAGTTTCTTAAAAATTTTTTACGTTTTTGATTGCTATTATAAGATTTGTATAAAGAAGTTTTTCTTGTGATTCCAATTCGGATGAATTACTCGAAGTAACTGCAGACGAACTAAAATCGTCGCTGAATGCATTTAAAGGGCTCTCATCCCTATAGTCAGACAATTGGTGCTTGTATTAGTTGTGTCATCTAAATACGATATTGCTGAATAGTCCCTGTAGGAAGTCAAACACATTTTTAAGTAACTACAAACTGTTTTTTTAGTAACCACATCTAGTGGATAAAGTGACATTTTTTCTTGTCGGCGACTCATTATTTTTACATAGGCATGTCATAGGCAGTAGTCAATTGGTCATCTCTGCATTACTTTTTAATTGACTACTAAATACTTATTTTTCAACCGATTTGTAGTTAATTAATAAATAGTCGGTCTATACTAAAATATTATTAAAAACACTTTTTTAAATTCATTTTTAAACAGTTTAATTTAAATTATTTTTTTTTTAATTTACATGTATACAGAATTAGTTATTATAATATAAAAAAATATTAAAATAAGGCATCTTTTAACATCGTAGTTGCAGAGATGACGGTTTTTAATAACAGCTAAGGCATTTCGTAATTCTTTATCTTGGTCTCACAGAGAGGCTGAACCGCATCCACCAATGCATCAAAAACGTTTCATTACCCTTCAAATGCTTTTTGTCATGAGTGCCACCAATATTTATAGCGAGAATCAGTTGCAATTTCCTTTTGAGAGATAATTTCATGGCATTGATCTGCAAAAAAGCGAAAAACAAAAATTTGGGAAATAGTAAAAGTAGAGAAAAATAAGAACTTACATAAACTTGCTTATTTTCCTCAACTATAACCTCATTTAGCGTTTTTAACTCCTCAAAGGTTTTTATTTGAAAAATATTCTTAATTGCCACATTGTTCCTGGCGAACAAGGCTTTCAGTCATTACTTTTTGGGCAGACAATGCTGTTATTATCGTTTAATTTTTGGTTTGAACTATCTCTATGAGCTCCTTAATTTAATTAATTAATTAATGTTTATATAAAAAACGTGATATTTTTGTAGATAATAAATATTTTCATCTTACATGTCATTTCAAAAAAATTCGCATCGAATTGTTTTAAAGCTTTAACTGAACATTGGCAAGGCGCTTTCTCATTATTTTCTATACCGTTTTCTATTAAAATACGATACAAGTTATTAGGTATATTTTTACGATTTTACAAGATACTTACCAATCGTTCTTAAATAAATGCGCTTTATAATTTCTAGAAAATAAATAAATTATTAATTTTATTATTTTTTTATTGACGTGTGACATTTGACTTCATGACACTCTTCTTTTGTTTTCTTATTTTTTTTTCATAAACTTATTTTGCTTTTATTTACATATTTCTTATTTGTGCCTTCATGCAATTTGTTTGGTTGATATCTGCATGATATTTAAACCAATTTGTAGTCATTTGCAAAAAGTTAACTTATAGTTAGTGTTTTTTATCAACCGATTATTTTATTTCCTTCAGGGCGTGTTCTTAATTTGGACACATCATATCGTCAAAACAATAGCATCTAAAATTAAGTATTTCATATATAAAACTGCGAGGGTAACATTAATAGTGCTATAATTCGTGAGTTTATGCAGGAAAACAAACAATAATTAACAAATAACTTTTTAGCTCAGAAAACTAAACTATTTATCAAAATAGCCACCAAAAAATTTTTTTCATCAAAATGGCAACAACACGATTTTTTACACTGAACTGAACTTACCTATATCAACTAAAGAGTAATGACTCAAAATTAAAACACAACTTATGTAAACCGTTGACAGTCGAAAACAACGACAACTCGAAATATCGCTCTTTGTATGAAAAAACTTTGATCTGGAGCCGAATTACGATATCGATCGAAATTCAAGCACTTGCAAACAACTAAAAATGTCTCCCTTTAATTGAGACTAAAGTAGTTATTCTAAAAACACAAAGAGAGTCATAACGGTTTTTTTCCCGAAAGGAAAGACAAATCAAAGGAAGATTTTTACAGTAAGTAGATATGACCTCTGTGGTTTGGTTTTTGCAAATGGTGAAAATTTGAAAATTTTTAGTTGTTACGCTTTTGAGGAACAAGTGCGATATTTCTTATTAGACCATTTTAACAAGATATTTAGACATCACTTTATACGTGGTTTTCTTGTTGAATTTACTTTATTTTTTTATGATATTAATTTTAAAAATTTAAATAAACAATCCAGGTTATGAATAAACAACAAAAGAGATTTTTTTCTTTAACTTTTTTTCACTTCAGCTAATAATTATTTATTATTAGCTCTAGAAGGTTCTTGAACTTCAGTTATTAGTTTTTTATTGTGAGCTCCAGAGGATTCTTGAACTTTGGCTTATAATTTTTCAATATAAGTTCTAGAAGATTCATGAAATATCGCCTCTACGATTTTATTTTCTGCTTCAGCTTTAATTAAAAATTGCTGGCTTTTTATTTCCACTTTTTCCATTAAAGCAGCAACATTGTGCGTAGATACACATTGTTTATTATTTTACGGGTTAAAGCCTCTATTTATTCTTTTTCAAAGCATCAATGTTAATATTACGCCGAATTCCGGTTATGGAGTCACGAATCTCTTAAAATCTTCATATGTCCCACAAGATCTCCACATTTTAGGCTACTAACCTCCTGAAGTCAAAACGCATTACAGCGAGCATTATCCATTACAGGCAAATTTGGTGGTCGTAACCCAAAAAGGGTTCCTAGAGTGTACGTCGAGCATGTCCTGCTGGCACCTGCAATACCAATACATGCAAGACAAAAAGTGCGCCTAAGCGCCTTCTTAGCTCCGACTTGCTCAACCTTGCCTACCATGCCATTGTTGATCATAGCTTTTATAATGGTGTCATAAGACCAGAGACAATTTTTGAGGCCTTAGCCCCATATCCTTTCAAATATGGATCCTATTCGACACATATTTCAAATAAGCTTTCCAGGCCAGTTTTCTGTCTAAAACAACTCCTAAATATTTAACACTGTTAGAAAACTTAATAGGCACACCACACAAATTGAGCACCCTTAGTGTACAATTTCTCCTCGTAAAAATTAGCAGGACAGTTTTCGCGGTGTTTATAGTCAACCCTCCTGACACCATATAAGAGTTATATTCAGAGCCTGTTGCATGCGATTCGAAATGGTGTTATCATCCTAGCTTACCGCTATTATAACCAAATTGTCCGCGTATCCTAAAGTACTGAAACCCAGTCCATTCAATTCCTCAAAAAATTCGTTAATTACGAGACTCCACAAGAGAGGCGATAACACTTTCCGAGTGGACATCCCCGAGTGGCCCTAATGGTCCTCGATGTAAAGCATTTGTACAGTCCAGTCAATAATGACTGTTGGTATATCCTTTCTCTTCATAGCCATTTCGATCTCTTTATAGGATGTGTTACCAAAGAAGCCCTGTGTGTCAATAAAGGCTCATAAGGCAATGTTTTTTGCATCCAAAGACTGACACTATCTTATGAATAGCTTTCTCGATGGATTTACCACTTTGATAAGAAAATTGGTACCTGTGTATCGGCTTATTCCTTAAGTAGCTGCTATTGATAAAGTTATCCAATACTTTCTCTATTGATAATTCACGTGCCATCCAAAAACAGCAAAAATTAGATTATAACTTTTTAAAGTGAGATCCAACACCTCTGCACTAATTGCGTTCCTTAACATCGGCTCATTACCCCTTTTCACAATGTTATATTATTCCTACATACAGACCCGGGCAGTATTTGAAGTACTTGTATTTGAAATACAAGATACAAATACGTATTTTGTATCTGTATTTGAAATACATGGTTTGAAAGTATTTCGTATTTCAAATACACAACTGAAAAGTATTTTGTATTTCTTATTATTTTTTATTTATTTATTTATTTAATAGATATAATAAAAATATATTACAATCTTAATGATTTAATATTCTTATTATCTATGTTTGGCATAACTAAATAGTTAAGAGCCAGATTGGCATTTTAAGCTGATTTAGATTGTATCTTAAATTTAAACATTATTTTCAAATTTATGTAAGTATAAATTTCATTCAATTCATTTGTTTTTAACTATTTTACCTAAACAATATTAATATAATATATTTAATTTAAACATCTTAAGTTTTAAATATTCAATTAAATAATTACTAGTACATATATAACATCAATTATTAATTTTCTATATTTTAAACAAATTTCCAAATATTTATATAACATATTATAATAATCCTTACCATTTAATATATTTACAACCTCATTTAAAGTTAGTGTGGTTTTACCAAAGTATTTTATCCTAAACTCATTATAAATCGGAAAGATTCCAACCAAGTGAAACGTATTTTCAGTTGAATCTAGGTTACATAATGTACATATGCCTACTGAAGAGTTTCTGAACACCTAGCATTTAGATCTAATAATCCACCTCTTGCTTTTATTAACAAACTTGAAGCTCGAGACGAAAAATTTGAATCTGAAATGGGTATCAAACAATAGTCTAACTCAGAGTATAGGTCGTGGAATTGTGAGCTTTTTGCATCAGCAACTAAGTCTTTTATTTCCTTTTGTTTTAATAATTCTAAAATTGATGTTGAGTATAAACATAAAGGATTTAGCGCGTTTTCGGAGACAAAATTAATTTTTTCACATATATTTGACCATTCTTCAGCCCAATAAGTCTTTTTAGCAATAATATTTTCAGCAACAATACGGGGTAATCTGTTACTCGGTAAACACAGAGCTCTACTAACGTAGACAAAGTGGAGCTTTAAAGTTTCCAAGTGTAATGAGCTTAAACCATTTTCTAAGTAGAGCATGTAGTTAGGTGTGTTTTTTGGTAGAAGGATCATTTTTTTAATAAAAAATCTAAAAAGTTTTTCGACTTCATCGTATTTCACAAAACCCCAGATTTGTGCCCCATACAACATGATCGATCTTGATGCCGCATTGAAAATTTTTAGTTTATTTTTGTTTGATATTTTGGGGTGATTTCTATATTTAGACCAAGTAGATGCAATTGCCATTTTAGAAGAATACAATTTATTTGTAGTGTGGTTTTTAAACGATAAGTTGTAGTTGAGATCCATTCCTAGGTATATGTAGCTATTTACAATCTGTATGTCATCTGTTCCGTAATTCCATTTAAGATTTTTAGATATTCTAGTGCCAGAACGAAAGACTAAAATTTTTGACTTACAAGATTTACCTTAAGACAGTACTTATAAAGTGCATCAATCATATTTTGTAGTTCAGTTGGCGAATCAGATAAGATTACAATGTCGTTTGCGTAGAGGAGAATTTTTACTGGCAAATCCAAAACAGTTACACCACCAGTTAGTACATCAACTAAGTCGTTCAGGTATAAGGAAAACAAAGTTGAATTTAATTTTAAAATACAACCTTGTTTAACACCACGGTCCACGCAGAAGGGTTCAGAGTAAGCGTTACCATATCGGATTTGGCTAGTATTATTTTCATAATATAATTGTAGTATGCGAATGAATTTTGATGATAGTCCCATTGACGACAGTTTATAGAAGAGAGAATTCCTTGGTATCATATCAAAGGCACATGAAAAATCAACAAAAAATGCGTAGGTACTATTTCCAATTATTTTGTTCAAATTAATTATATTTACAAGATTAAAAACGTTGTCAACTGTCGAGTACTGCTTCCTAAAACCTGCCTGGTATTCATTTAATATATTGTTGTTATCAATCCAGTATGTTAGGCGATTTAAGAGTATGTTATAACAAATTTTGCAGAAAGTGTCAATTAACGATAGACCACGATAATTTGCTGGGCAATTAGGATCACCTTTCTTCAAAAGTGGTAGCAAAATGGATTTTCTAAAACTTGTCGGTATATTTTCCTTAATGAAAATGTTGTTAAAAACTGAAAGAATCTCTCTTACAAAACAAATGTGAGCATTTTTATAAAATTCATAGCTGATGCCATCAAGGCCAGGAGCCTTATTTTGTTTTAAAGATTTTAGTACCGAAACGAGTTCACATAGCTCAATTGGAGAATCAAGAAAAACATCTGTGTTACACGGCAAACACCAATGAAGTAAAATTAAGTGCTCTATATTTTGTTATAATGAAGTAAAATGTATGCGGAAGTCTTCAGTGTTTAGATCTCCTCTCGTTATATGATTTTGCGTTTTTAAGTCGTTTGATAAAGACCACCATTCTTTACTGGATCTAACAGAGTTAAGTCTATTTAAATTTTCGTTAAAAATTAAAGTTTTCTGATGCGACAACAATTCAAATACTTGCGTTTTGTGGATAGATATTTAGCTTCATTAGAATTTGTGTGCACACTTCCAGTTAAACCATTTTTGTTTAGGATCAAAGAAAGATTTATTTTTCGTTATATTATTTGCAACTTGAATTTTGTTTTTAACCGATATAACCATGTCATCAACTGTGTTTTTCTGGGCAAGGTACATATTACTAGCAAGAAGACTAAGGTTATATGAAAATTTATTGTTCCAACGAAGTCTATGAGGACCCGATTCAACTATATGTCTATTATTTGTTATTGAGGAAATTAATTTGAGAACCAGCGGCATATGATCGGAGTAGGGTTTGCAATCAATGTTGAAATCATCTACAAATTTTAATAAGCTGTGAGAACATATACAGTAATCTATAACGGAGCTGCCACCACCACCGCAATAGCTTAGTTCACCATTTTTATCACCAGTAGTTCTACCATTAAGCACTATTCCACCAATGTTGTCAACGATCTCCATCAGTTTTTTACCTTTTGAGTTTATGGTATTGTCTTTTGAGCACCTAATTTCATTAATATGTGGTAGGTCGTGTAGTAAATTATGATCTAGTACTTGTTCAACACCAATACGTGCGTTTAGGTCGTTAACAATACAGAAATTTATTGGGGATAGTTCAGATAAACAATTTTCAAAATCTTCAAAATCAGCGTTCCAATTTGTACAATTCAAATATATATATATATATATATATATATATATATATATATATATGAAGTAAAAAACGGTTTCATCCAGCTTTGCAGTTAGATAAACATTATTGGAATTTGCCAAAAATTTTAAATTATAAGTTTTTTGCACTTCCTTTTTGAAACCATATAAACAGCCACCACAAGCACGACCAGCGTTATGTGATTTCTTTGCATCAATCCAGTATAAAGTATAGTTTTGAAAGTATGATGCATAAAGATTACGTTTGTCTGCTATTACATGCGTTTCGAATAGAAAGAAAATATCAAAATTATTTAAATACGTTACAAAATTTCCAAAATTAAGTGTGCTGGCAAGATTGGCTACATTAAACGATATTACACGACATTTGATGTGTTGCTATTGTGGGGGTATATGAATTGCGTTGGCGGGAACTACACCATTATTATCACGGGTAATGACATCCACCGCATAACAGGCTTCAGACAACAGCATTCTTAAAAATTCTGCATCATCATTTGAGTATGCTACGGCTTTTTCAGAAGACCAAGTATATTTTTTATCGTTTATAAAAATACAAAATTCACCCATCCTAACTTTAATATTTTTGTTTAGATTCGAAACAATTTTGCTTATTTGCCTTAAATTGTACAGAACATGTTGCTCAACTTTGGTATAGTCTTTTTGAATAAAAATCCGTTTATATTTCATATTACTCTTTGCATTTAGAACATTTGATGCTTGATACAAGATCCAAGTGTAAAAATAAATGTTTTTTTAGCAGGAAGTTTACGAACATTAATTACATAAACATCAACTTTTAGAACATTTGTACATAAATTAACAAATTCAGTTGTGACTTCATGAATTTTTTGACTATTTAAGCCGTTGACTAAAATATAAGCAGATCTAGTCCTACGATCTATGAATTCTAGACGCATGAGATTTTTTCAATATCTTGTCTTAGCTTGATATTTTCTTCTCTTAGTTCTACAATTTCAGTTTTCATTGACACAAGATCCTCCTTTCTGTCAATATCTTTTAATTTTGAATCTAACAAGTAACAAAGTTTATCCCAAGAAAATGCATCAGGTATAGTTGTTCGATATTCCATAGTTAGACTTTATTGCTGATTGACTATATTTACTATCACTGATAAAAATAATACGGTTGCTACTATAGTCGTAGTTTTTTAGACACTGCTGACTATTTTTAGTTGTGAACTATTTTAGTTGTAGTTTTTTAAATACTGTTGCCTGTATTATTTAGAAAAAATTATAGCATACTTTTAGGCAGTTGTAAATACGTAGAACAATATTGGCATGCTAGTGGTTAAATTATTCAGCTGTTATTTACCCAAAAAAGGCGTAAGCTACAATATATATATGAAGAAAAATGTATCCAAAATTAGTTGATGACAAAAAATGAAAACTTGAATTATGTTGAATACTCCCTTTGTTGTTACTGCACTCCAACTGGTTGGTATCCAGTACTGATCGATTAATAATATTTCTTTGGTTTTAACAATTTACCTTGATTTATTAACAATTAAACTTGAAAATAAACAAAATTATTTGTACAGATAGAAAATTTTTACGTTTTGACAGTTCAGTAGCAGGGTTGCCAAGAGTATTTTGTATTTCAAATACATGTGGCTCAAAAACCCATTAATACAAAATACATTTATTTTTTACAAATAATTTGAAAATAAGTTGTATCAGACAAAAGCGATAATCGCTAGAAACTATGACCATTAAAATTTCAGATTTTACAACACTACTATTCAGCTTTGAATTGTTTCGTCTAAGGCGAATTCATTTACACTATCCAATTGAAATCTAGACAGTTATATTTGCCGAGGCATCTGAGATGTTTCAGCCGCACATTAAGTCTTTTACCCACAACAGATATGAATAGTTACATACAAAATTCTCGTGCCACTAGGATTCACTACTTGGCAATTGCTAAATGAACTTTATTATGGAATTTATCCAGAATAGATAAGGCTAACACTTTCTATGCTATAGAACTGGAGTACTTAGAGGAATTCATTGAAATATTGAAACCAATAGCTACGGCGTTGGACTACATATAGGGAAATAATTGCTATTATGGAAAAGTTTTGCCTACTTTAATGCCTGTAAAAACCAGATTAGATCGGCTGCAATGTTACAATTTAAGGCATTTCAGTTGTATTTTACCAAAACTAAAGGAGAGCGTTGAGAGAAGATATGTTAAGTTTTTCATGCTGGAACCTGAAGCAAATAGAGCCATATTGGCTTCATGTTTCTACCCAAGTTTTAAAATGCGTTGGTTGCCAGAAAACATAACTAGAAAACATCAATAAAAAAAATAACAAAAATCGTAAAGCAATGCTAGGATGTAGCAGAAGTAGTAGTAGTTGCAGTAGAAACAATGAACATTTTATTGTTTTTGCCGACAAGAACATTGATCAACCTCGCATTTCGAATTAAAGTTCATCAGTTTCCTAAATGATAAGAGCGAGGAGATTTCCGTTTTGGAAAGCTATCCAAATATTAAAAATGCATTAAGAGAACTTAACAGTAGCTTGTGTTCCTCAGGGCCTGTAGAAAGATTATTTTCCTTAGCAGGTTTTATACATTACCCAACAAGAGGCTGTTATCTGATGATTCTTTAAAAGATCTAGTTTTTATTAAAGGAAATACCTGTTTTATTGAATAAATTTTTTATTTCTTAACTATTTAATTCTAAATATGTTTTTTTACTTACTTCCCCCACTTGACGCGAGAGAATTAACGCAAATTTACAAAAAAAAATCTTTCAAATGTAAAAAGAACTCTTTACTAATGAAAACTTAACACTTTAACAATTTTATGGTTTAAATTGTGTATCATATGTAGATACCATATCTGTTAAGTAATAATTACTTATCATAATAGTTAGTAATTAAATTATTTTTTTTTTAAACTTGAAGTAATGATTATATTACGATTATTTTCAGATTCGCACGATTACTAATTGATTAGGATTACAGATATCCAAAGCTAATCAAGATTATTTAGGATTACGAGAAAATAATCAAAAGTAATCAAAAAATAATTCGACTACTTTCAAGGATTATTTTCTATTATTTTTGATTATTTTTTTTGTATTTGCCAAAATTATGGCAATACTGTCACAAATACATTTTTCTTCATGAAATTGTACCATTATTTAATTAGTTGTTGTTTTTTCATTTTTTGTTATTATTATTGTTGGCAAAAATATGATGTATTAAGGGATGCATTTATTTTTTTAACACGCCCTTAACGTCTTCAGTTCCAGTTGAACGACTGTTTTCTTTTGCCGGGATCGTCAACAGTCCAAGGCGACAATCGTTGTCTGATTTTTCTTTTGAAAAATGAGTTGTAATTAAGACCAATTGTAAATATATGTAAATTATAAAACCTTTTTTTTGGGAAGTGAATGTATTCTGAATGAATTTGTTTCTCATTATTATTTTTTTCACGTATTTTTCCTTTTTTTTTTTGTTGATTTTTCAAAATAAAATGTATATATGTATGTATAACATGCTGTAGATTCAAAATTTTTAATCAATAATCAAGCATCTGAAAGCAGTCAATTCTTTTTTGGATTACTTTTGATTATATTTGATTTTTTTCTCGTAATCCTAGATAATCTTGATTACTTTTTGATTATTTGTAATCATAATCAATTAATAATGAAGAATTGTTCAAAAGGGAATTATGTAATCAATACCATTATTTTTAAAATGTAATCTAATTGATTACTAATCGTAATCCAAATTTAACAGCTCTTGTACGCACATACTTATATAATAAGTAAATAAAATATTGAGTAATTGCGGAATATTTATATATATATATATCTTAGTTTTATTAAACTTATATGAAATAAAATATTTAAACAGAACTAAGAAGAGATACATATGTAAAATTTGGAAAATTGTAAAATGATACAGCTTTTTGAAAATACAAACGTTTTATTAAAAATGCGCAATTTATTATGTTTTAATATAATTTCTCACTTGTTTTTTTGCTGTTACTTTGCTTGCATTTGCCCACTGCACATTTCATTTTTGCTCTCTTTCTAATCTTTTCACTTTATTTTGTTTTCTGTTTTTATTAGTTTTGCAGCTTTTAAATAACCAAATTTAAACACTATTTATATAATTTTAATATTATTTATATGTATTTATTATAAAATATGACACGAAATTAGTTGTTTATAAGGCACCGATGTAATACTTTTTTTAGAACTCTCTGAGAAAAATAATTACAGGGCTGCTATTACAAAATACATAAATTTTTTGTAAGAAATTATAAATTTCACATATGATACAGACTTGGTAACCTTTGCGAGGGGATTACTACGTCATCTAACGGTAAATCATGCGCAAGACGTAATCTTTATTTAATCATTCTTGATATACTACAACTAATTTACTCTCTTTTATTTAATGTTCTCTATCTGCTCTTCACTGACCTAGAGTTATAATTGTCTGAGTCATAGCTTGGGAATTTCAATTAGAATTAGAAATCATTACGATTAGAAAAATAAAATAATCTAATCATTAGAATAGAATTTTGATAAAAATTTCAGATTACTAATTGATTAGATTAGAAATAATCAAAAATCTAATCACAATTAGTGACGATTAGCATTTCTAATCAAATCTAATCAAAACTAATCGAAAAACTAATTGATTAGATTTCTTGATTATTTTTGATTAGATTTGATTAGATCAACTATTTTTAACTATTTTTGTGATAAGAAAATATTTATTTATCACATTTGTTGCTATAAAAAAAATCCGTGCATTTTTACTTACCAATAATTTTGAACACTTCAATTTGAATAAAGCAAAATTAAAACCACAAAAGACGTTGAAAATTAACATTAATTATGTAGTGCAACCCTGTACACTACTTATCTATATACTAAAGAATGAGATCGATAAAACCCTAACACGAATAAAACGCAATAACTTTGAAACGAATTAATCCATTTTAATGAAAATAGCGTGGTTTAACAATAAAATAACAGTAAATTAAAATATTAATGCTTTTTGTAAAAATTCAGCTTTTTTGATGAACTGTTTCACCTTTTCCGGAATTGAGACCATGAGGGTTTTGATGGTACCCTTAGTAACTTTATAGCTGGAATAAGACCATTTCTGGGAAAAAATTTTAGTAGTATTTATTAGCAACTTGTTTTGTATGATTCAGCACTCTTTTGACTAAAGCCCAGTAACGTTCGATGGGCCTTAGTTCTGGACAATTAGGTGGTTTTGCTTCTTTTGGCACTACCACTATATTATTTGTTTCATACCATTCTGCTGCAGATTTACTATAATGACACGACGCTAGGTCGGGCCAAAAATATTTTGACTTATTGTGTTTTCGTATGAATGGAAGCAACCTCTTCTGCAAGCACTCCTTGATGTAAATATCAGTGTTGATAGTCCCAGTAGTAATAAATTTAGTGCTTCTTTCTCCGGACGTGCATATAGCTTGCCAAACTAAGTACTTCTTTGGAAACTTTGTCTTTTTTTGGAACTTAAATTGGTCATCGACATTACCTCTTCCATCGGCCACATAATAACTTCGCCCAGGGAGCTGAGAAAAGTCGGCAAGAACGTAAGTCTCATCATCCATAATACAACACTCATATTTGTTGATAAAATTTCTAAGCAGTTCTTTGGCACAACTTTTTGCATCCAAGTTTTTCTTCGAATTTCTGTCTGGTACTTTCTGAACCTTGTAGGACTTAAGGCCTTCATATCTTTTAACCTTCCTTACAAAAAAAATCGGAACAGTTTGCTTTTAAGGCGGCTTTACGGTTTGAGAGGTTGGGATTTTGGTTTAGAAGAATAACAATCTTTGAAGCTAACTGTGGGTCAGTTATACCTTTTTTAGCTCCACTTCCAGCTTTCCTTTTAATACTGTGACGTTCGTTATACACTTTTATCACACGCGAAACTGTTTGTCGTGACACCTTTATCTCATTTGCAATAGATTTGTAAGTACGACTGGGATTTTTTAAAAAAATTGTTATTATTTTTTCACGCACTTTTTCTTCGGAATCCATTTTCAAACAAACTAATAATCCGATTAGGCTATTATTTTGTACACATAATTTGACAAGTTTTTAAATGCAAACTTGATCATAAACAGTTATATTTTTTGTGCATGAAGAAAGGTGGAATTAAAAATGTGTGTTAAGGTTTCACTGATCTCATTCTTTACTTTACTATTCCCTTAATTATTTACTACCTTATTAACCTACGCTGTAATATTACATTAATTCTAGTTTTATATTTTACTAGCCAAACCCGGCGCGCGTTGCTACGCCCCTTAATGAATCGAAATGCATTCTGAATTTTAATTGAATATCAAGTGCAAAAACCTAAAAATTATAATTTTTTTATGGGCGTGGCATTGCCCACTTTTCTAGTCACGAAATTGTAAAGTCATAACAGCTCAATATGTGTGCAAAGTTTCAGAAGAATCGGACCAGTGCAAGTACCTCAAAATTAAAATTTTTTTTATGGGCGTGGCCCTGCCCACTTTTCTAATCACGAAATTGTAAAGTCATAACAGTTCAATATGTGTGCAAAGTTTCAGAATAATCGGTCAATTGCAAGTACCTCAAAATTACACCTTTTTTTTATAGGCGTGGCACTGCCCACTTTTCTAATCACAAAATTATTAAGTCATGACAGCTCAATATGTGTGCAAAGTTTCAGAAAAATCGGTCTGGTGCAAGTACCTCAAAATTGTACCCTTTTTTTATGGGCGTGGCCCCGCCCACTTTTTTAATCACAAAATTATAAAGTCACGACAGCTTAATATGTGTGCAAAGTTTCAAAAAAATCGGTCCAGTGCAAGTACCTCAAAATTAAAACTTTTTTAGGGGCGTGGCCCCGCCCACTTTTCTTATCACGAAATTATTTAGTCATGACAGCTCGATATGTGTGCAAAGTTTCAGAAAAATCGGTCAAGTGCAAGTAGCTAAAACTGATAACTAATTTTTTATGGGCGTGGCCCCGCCCACTTTTTTTCATCCATAAACACTCCCCGGTATGTGTACAACAACTTACCAAAGTTTGAGCCCGATCGGTTTTGCAGTTTCAGAGTCTATAGCTAACACACACACACACACACACACAGAGTTTCACTTTTATATATATAGATGAGAATAAAGAGAGATCATTCTGGTTAGAACAATTGAAAGAACAAGCTGTCTTTTCATTTCTTCCTTTTACATGGCGACCGTGAAAAATAAAAAAAGAAATTGTTATTTTATATACCACACATACAATATATATAAAAAACAATTCTCATTAAAACTGTAAAGCTGCATTTACGGTTAGTTTTATAATTTAATAAAAAAAAAACAAAAAGAAAAAAAAAACTAAATTAAAATAAAAAATATTAATATAAAGTGCTAAGTGCTATAAGAAAGAAAAAAACACGAGACAAACAATAAATTAAAAAACGCAAGTGAAAAAAAAACCTCTCAGTGAGAAAAATGAAATTGAAGAAGGTCTTTAAACCGAAAAAACATTTCTTTAAAAGCATAAAATTAAATTAAAAGTAGAAAAAAAATGGATGCTCTAAAACAAAAAAAAACCCATGGAAAACATAAATATGAATATAAAACTTCTTGATTAATAAGAAAAAAAAATTGAATCCCGTTGGAAAACGAAGAACACCTTATATTAGTGTAAAAATGAAAAAAAAAACAACAACAAAACATCTATATATATAAAAGTGAAACTCTGTGTGTGTGTGTTAGCTATAGACTCCGAAACTGTAAAACCGATCGGACTCAAACTTTGGCAAGTTGTTGTACACATACCAGGGAGTGTTTATGGGTGGAAAAAAGTGGGCGGGGCCACGCCCATAAAAATTAGTTATCATTTTTAGCTACTTGCACTTGACCGATTTTTCTGAAACTTTGCACACATATCGAGCTGTCTTGACTAAATAATTTCGTGATAAGAAAAGTGGGCGGGGCCACGCCCCTAAAAAAGTTTTAATTTTGAGGTACTTGCACTGGACCGATTTTTCTGAAACTTTGCACACATATTGGGCTGTCATGACTTTATGATTTTGTGATTAGAAAAGTGGGCAGGGCCACGCCCATAAAAAAAAGTTATAAGTTTGAGGTACTTGCACTGGACCGATTTTCCTAAAACTTTGCACACACACTAAGCTGTCATGACTTAACAATTTCGTGATTAGAAAAGTGGGCAGTGCCACGCCCATAAAAAAAAGTTATAATTTTGAGGTACTTTCACTGGACGGATTTTTCTGAAACTTTGCACACATATTGAGCTGTCATGACTATATAATTTCGTGATTAGAAAAGTGGGCAGTGCCACGCCCATAAAAAAAAGGTATCATTTCGAAGTACTTGCACTGGACCGATTTTTCTGAAACTTTGCACACATATTGAGCTGTCATGACTATATAATTTCGTGATTAGAAAAGTGGGCAGGGCTAGGCCCATTAAAAAAGTTATAATTTTAAGATACTTTCACTGGACGGATTTTTCTGAAACTTTGCACACATATTGAGCTGTTATGACTTTACAGTTTCGTTTTTAGAAAAGTGGACAGGGCCACGCCCATAAAAAAAATTATAATTTTTAGGTTTCTGCACTTGATATTCAATAAAAATTCAGAATGCATTTTGATTCATTAAGGGGCGTAGCAACGCGCGCCGGGCTTGGCTAGTAAGTACTAAAACAGAAAAATTCTGAAAAAAAAGTACATCCAACACAAAACATCAAAAATTAATGACAGAAAAAAAAGAGCCCAGTTTCGAAATTTAAAAATCTATACAACAAAAACAATAAAAAGAATTTAAAAACCGTTAAACGAAGAAAACAAAATTTTAAAACATAGACATGTAAGTGCATAACAACATAAACAAGTAAGAGCACTATATTCGGCTGTGCCGAATCTTTTATACCCACCACCAATTTTGTGTACATTTAAAGCACAATATTTATTATTTTGTTAATCGCTACGGAATAATCTCTTTATAATAAAATATGTATCACTTTCTTTGTAGAGGGTTATTAAATTTTAAGGGCCCATGTTTAAGGTGAACTACACCTAGTCTTTAAATTTGTTTCTGCATTTCATTTGACATTTCTCAATCTCAAACTTACTCAATTTGATCCGTGGAAAGATACGCAAATGAGCAATGCTTTAAAATTATTCAGATTTTTTATAAAAATGGGCGTTCAAATCAAAATGCATTTTGTGCACTTCGTAATTATTTTGATCAACATAATCGTTCAAATTCGTCCACAATCGGGAGAATTATAAAAAATATTTAAATTTCTGCAAAACAGGTCTGCATAAAATGTTAGAAAATCTGTGAATGCTTTCTTAGTTCGTTGAATGGGAACCACTGCTGGTTTTTGCGATAGTGTGGCAAAAGAGCAGTCAACCTCGCCTCATCATCATGCCCAACAATTGAGCATCAACATTGTCATTGAAAATTTGGACCATCAGATAGAGGAGTGGCGCCAAGGATGGAGGGGGGGGGGGGGAGGGGGAGGTGTCATTTGGCCGATATTTTGTTAAATACATAATTGAAACATACAAATATTATCATTATAAAAACAAATGATATTAATTTCCTAAATAATTTGTGTTTTATTTAAATTCAACATCGGTCCCTAAAATTTAACCACCCTTTATAACTTCTACTAAAATGCTTTTGTAAATGTAGTCTTTCAATGAAAGTGGGCGTTAAAGTAGGCGTGTCATTAAACACAACTTAGATATTTCAAAATAGTCCTTTATTTTCCCAAAAACTTTGTCAATAGAGAAATTACATGAATTTAAGATAAACCGTTATATGGGAGGTAGGCGTTAGACGGTAGATAACGTGAAAAGTGGGCGTTATAGTAGGCGTGTCAAGATTGTTTTTGCGAATGAGTACAACTTAGATGATTCAATATAGCCTTTTATTATTCCAAAACCTTTATTAATAGAGAAATTATATGAATTTTAGGTAAAACGTTATATAAGAGGTGGGCGTAAAAGTGGGCGTGGCACCTTAATTTTCTGGCACAGTAATGACATTGCCTAGGGGGACTTACTTAGCAAATTTGATCATCATACCTCTAATTTTTGCGGTTTTATGAGCTTTTAAATTTCATTAACGGTAGATAACGTTAAAAGTGGGCGTTATAGTAGGCGTGTGAAAGTTATTTTTGTGAATGAGTACAACTTAGGTGTTTCAATATAGCCCTTCATTATTCCAAAATCTTTATTAATAGAGAAATTATATGAATTTTAGGTAAAACGTTATATGGGAGGTGGGCGTAAAAGTGGGCGTGGCACCTTAATTTTCTGGCACAGTAATGATATTGCCTAGGGGGATACACGTAGCAAATTTGATCATCAGACATCCAATTCTGGCGGTTTTATGAGCTTTTAAATTTCATTAACGGTAGATAACGTGAAAAGTGGGCGTTATAGTAGGCGTGTCAAAGTTGTTTTGCTAATGAGCACAACCTAGATGTTTCAATATAGTCCTTTATATTTCAAAAATCTTTATTAATAGAGAAATTATATGAATTTTAGGTAAAACGTTATATGGGAGGTGGGCGTATCACATTGATTTTCCGTTACAAAAAAGCGTCTCACCAAAAAGCAAAGTGCGCAAAATTTCAGAGTCGTACATCCAATTTTGTTGCTTTTATGACGTTTTTGTTTTTAAATATACCGAAAAATACACTGTGCGGTATAAATTTTCGTACATTTTAATCGATAACTCCTCTCCTAATGCATAGATTTAAATAATTTTTGGGGAAAAATATGTTTTTTACTCAGGAAATATATATTCGGAGTTTCATGAGTCTACGTTAATGCGTTTGGACACAATTCCACTTTATTCGTTGTTCGAAGGACACGGTTTTTTCGACCTACTCTTGCTTTTCGAGCTATAACTCTGTTCCTAATATTCCGATTTAGCCCATTTTCAATACCAAACAAACCTTGTCTATAAGAAAGATTCTGACAAAATTTGAGCCCCCTAGCATTTTCGGTGCGACCTCTATCGTGCTTTCAACAGACGGACAGACGGACATAGCTAGATCGTCATCAAATCAAACCCTGATTCAGAATATATATACTTTATGGGGTCTAAAATGGATATTTCGATGTGTTACAAACGGAATGACAAAATGAATATACCCCCACCATTTTTTTGGTGGCGGGTATAAAAAAAAACACATCGAGTGCAGGGAAGAAAAAAAAAAGCTTTTAAAATAGTCATAGATTAGTGTCAGTGAAAAACAAAAACAATATCTGCAAATCAAAACAAAAACAATATCTGCAATCAAAACAAAAACAATATCTGCAAACCAAAAAAAAAAAAAAGCTTTACACCAAAACAAAACAAAAATGTCCGAAGAAAACAAAAAAGAAAAACAACACTCAACAATCATCTGTAATCAGCTACAATTAACAACAAATCATCTAAAAAAAAAAGCGGTGTTGTCAACCACAACGTCAGCGGCAGCGGCTTTCCGTAAATATGAAAAACTGGTATATACATATATAAGACGAAATTGTTATATTATATTATTAATTATTTAATATTTATTAATATTATTATAAATATCACAATGTATTATTGTATATAACTATTAATAAATTATACTTTTGAACACACACAAAAAAAAAAAAATAGAAAAATAAAAAATAAAAAAAGAAGAAAATTAAAAATAAAAGAAAAGAAAAATTCAAAATTCTGACATTCCTTTTTACATTCCTTTTGAAAATAATAAACATATGATACTTCACATAATTTCAAGAAAATTATTTCAATATTAGAAAAAAAAAACTCTTTTCTTAACACGTTTAATCAACAAATTTTTTTTGATAATAAGTTTTTAACAATTTTGATTAAATACACTATAAAGAAAAAGTGTTAAAAAGTGTAGTTTATAACAAATGTCTGATTCTGAAAACCAAAAATGTATTGAATTTGACAATGAAAAATTCATTGAATTAATTAACAGATTTTACAATGTTAAGAAAAGAATATTGCAAAGCCGACCCATTTCCACTAAGAAAACTAAGAAATGCGAATATGTAAATTTGTTGATAGAAACTTATAATTCAATATTATATTACACAGAACAAAGTACTAAGAACTTAGCATTAGTTGTGAGAACGCAAATTTTTTCGAAAATAAGACACTGTCGTGAGCTATTAGTAAGATGCTTTGGTAAGCTTAATTGCAAAATAAGGGTCCCAGAAAAAATTTAATTATTTGAAATCGTAGATAAAGACATTTTAACGGATAACGAAAGTGATTCGGAAAATAACGAATCGGAAAGTGAGTCATATACGGACAAAAAGGATAGTTTAAATTTAGAAAGCAAAATGGCAACAGTAGAAGCGAAAAAATCTTACATTGGTATGTGCGCCTCAATTATAAGAGAGAACTACGATGGTAATCCATTAACGTTAGAATCTTTTTTGGATAAAATAGAATTGATTGAAGATTTAACAGAACCAAATTTAGAAACAACATTTTTTTCATTTATAAAATCAAAATTAGAGTCGAAAGCTCGTGAAGCTTTACCGGAAAACATCAGTTCAGTGGCCGAGATAAAAACTGCTCTAACAAACGGAATAAAACACGATAACTCGAAGGTCATTGCAGGCAAAATTGCTGCACTTAGCGTAAGGAACAACAACTTTTCTGATTTTTCCAAACAGGCAGAAGATCTTGCTGATGCGTTGAAACGTTCGTTAGTGGTTGAAGGTATTACGAAAAGGAAAGCACACGAGATGGCAATCGAGCAAACAGTAAGTGTTTGTCGGCTAAATGCAAAATCCAATTTAGTAAAGTCAATATTAGCATCGTCTACATTCTCAGATCCAAAAGAAGTTATTGCTAAATTAGTAGTTGAGCAGACAACTGAATTAAAGGAACAACAGGTTTTATCATTTAGAACTCATAGCAGAGGGAGGAATAATGATTTTCGTTCTCGTAACAATTCCTATCGAGGAAGTAATTTTAATCGGTATAGAAATAATTCCTATCGCGGAAACAATCGTGGAAACGGAAATGGTCAATATTACCAAAGATTAAACAACAACACTAATAGTAATCATTTTCAAAACAATTATCGCGGAAATTCCAGAAATCGTTCTTCTCAGAGTTACAATAAAAGGGCATCAGTTAGGGCTTTAAACTTGGAAGCCCCTCAACATTCAGTGTTGAGGGCAGAAGAGAATTAACCCAGAACGGAAACGATTTTAAACCAGCTTTTCTAAACAGACAAATTTCTCAAAAATCAGTTTATAGTCTTAATCTTAACTTTACTGACTTTATCAAGTTAAATTCAGTCGACACAATCCAATCATGTACTTTTCTTGTAGATACACAAGCGGACATTTCTTTAATAAAAATTTCAAGTTTAAAACCAGATATCATTTTAAATCAAAATGAAATCATAAATATCACCGGGATTACGACAAATACAATAACCACATTAGGAACATTCTACACAAATTTAATCATTTCGAATTATTTAGTTCAACAAGTTTTTCATGTCGTCGATGATGATTTCAACATTCCAGTCAATGGCATTTTAGGTAAAGATTTTCTCAAAGACAATAGGTGTCACATCAATTACGAAAATATGACTTTGACAATTTCAATGCGGAATACAAGATTGCGAATACCCATACTACACGGAACGAGCAATTTTACTTGTATAACACCACCAAGGTGTGAGGTATTTCGAATTTTTAACTTACACAATGTTGAAGAACCCATGTTTGTCAATTCCCAAGAAATTTCAAAAGGAATTTTTATAGGTAAAGGAATTATAGATTCAAAAGATCCAGTTATACGAATAGTTAATACCACTGAAAAATTTCAGTGTATTCAAAACGATAAAGTTAAAATGGAAACACTAAAAAATTTTTATATATATTCGATCAATGATCAAGATGTTAACACCGAACGTATAAACACACTAAGGGATATACTTCAAAATCGAATGCCAAGTGATGTTCAAAGCGATCTAATGCCTTTATGCGAATCATTTTCAGATATTTTTGCCTTAAAAGAAGACAAAATGTCAATAAACAACTTTTACGAACAAAAATTCAGATTAATAGACCCAACACCAGTCTACATAAAAAATTATAGACTTGCCCATACACAAAAAGACGAGATAAATAAACAGGTTAACAATTTATTAGAAAACGACTTGATTGAACCAAGCAGTTCGAACTTCAACAGTCTGTTAATCCTAGTACCTAAAAAGAGTCCAGATAACCAAAAATCATATCGTATGTGTGTTGATTATCGTGCTGTGAACAAAAAGCTTATTGCAGATAAGTTTCCTTTGCCCCGTATCGATGATATTTTAGATAATTTAGGCCGTGCAAAACATTTCTCGATAATAGATCTATTTTCCGGATTTCATCAAATCCCTATACATCCCGATTCACGTGATATCACAGCATTCAGCACTGATAAAGGTATTTTTCGTTGGAAAGTCCTACCATTCGGATTAAATGTTGCGCCTAATTCATTTTCAAGAATGATATTAATTGCATTCTCTGGTCTTACACCAAACAAAGCTTTCTTATATGTCGATGACATTATCATTACCGGTTGTAGTAAAAACCATCATTTAACTAATTTGAAAGATGTTTTCGAAATCTTGAGAAAACATAACTTGAAAATAAACCCATATAAGTGTAATTTTTTCCGTTCTGAGGTCACTTTTCTAGGACATAAATGTACATCAAAAGGTCTTTTACCAGATGACAGAAAAATTTTAACAATAAAAAATTATACCACCCCCTTTGACAAGGACTCTGTCAGACGTTTCGTGGCATTTGCGAACTATTATAGACGTTTTATTCCCAATTTTGCTACTATTGCAGCCCCTTTGAATTATTTAACAAGAAAGAATATAAATTTCAATTGGAGTAACCAATGTCAAGAATCTTTCGAAAAAATTAAAGATGCTTTGATATCTCCAAAAATCTTACAATACCCGGACCTCACAAAAAAGTTTTTAATAACGGTTGATGCGTCCAAACTGGGTTGTGGGGCTATATTAAGCCAAAACTTTAACGGTAATGACTTACCAATCTATTTTGCTTCAAAATCATTTACAAAATCTGAACAAAAGAAATCTATAATCGAATTAGAATTATTAGCAATACACTTTGCCATAACACAATTTCGCCCTTATGTATACGGCACATCCTTTACAGTTAGATCAGATCACCGTCCATTAGTTTACCTTTTTAATATAAAAGACCCATCATCAAAATTAACTCGAATTCGGTTAGAACTTTCCGAATATAATTTTAATGTTGAGTATATAAAAGGTAAGGATAATGTCGGTGCTGACGCACTATCTAGACTTTCAATTGACGAATTGAAAGAGGAAAATAATAAAGTATTAGCCGTGACGACACGTGCGATGTCAAGAAAAGAAGAAACCAATGAGATTGATCTAAACGAACCATTTACCAACAATAATAACTTTAAATTACATGTATACGACAAATTTGCCCACAACTTCAGTAAAAATATAGCGAGAATCAAAACGGAAATTATTAATAATGATGAAAACTTTAAGAAACTGCGCATCAATATATACAAAAAATTTAAAAAACTGTTATCTGTAGAATTTGTATTTGTTAACGAAACTACGAGTCTAGACTTTATGCTTTCGAGGCTCGAAAATGAAGCCAACAAAAACAACATTTACAGTGCAGAATGGCCTAAAAATGACTTATTTTTTACGATATTTACAATACAAAACTTAAAAACTTGCGGCAATAAAACGCTGAAGAACTTGGAAATTATTCTAACGGAACCAATCGCTATAGTGTCTACAGAAGACGAGAAACAAAAACTTATGCAAATTTACCATAATGACCCTTTACTAGGAGGACATTGTGGACAAAAGAAACTATATGCAAAAATCCGAACAAAATATTATTGGAAAAGGATGACAAAATATATTGCAGATTATGTAAGGAATTGTAGGAAATGTAATTTGAACAAAGTTAAACCAGCAAACATTGAAGAATTAGTTCTTACGCCAACACCTAGCAAGGCATTCGACGTAGTAGTGTTAGATACAATAGGCCCATTACCTGAATCTAACTACGGAAATAAATACGCATTAACGCTAATGTGTGATTTATCAAAATATTTAGTTTCCATATCAATACCTGACAAATCAGCAGCTACAGTAGCTCGGGGAATTTTCGAAAATTTTATATTAATTTATTGTAAAATTCATACAATAAAATCTGATTTAGGAACAGAATTTAAAAACGAACTTTTTTTCGAAATTTGTAAATTTTTGAAAATTGAAATAAAATTTTCAACGAGTTATCACCACCAAACCATAGGTACAGTGGAGCGTAACCATCGTGTATTCAATGAATACATTCAAGCATATTTAAATGAAAACTTTAATGATTGGGATACATATCTCAAATACTTTACTTTTTTTCATAACACCACATCAAATTCAATTTTCGACAACAAATTTACCCCATTCGAATTAGTTTTTGGAAAAAAGGTAACAATGCCAAACGAAACAAATACAAATTTAGATCCTATTTACAATATTGAAAATTATAGTAATGAAATAAAATACCGATTACAAAAAACCAACATTCTTGCTAAACAACTAATAAATAAACACAAAGAAAAAAACAAAGAATTTTATGATAAATCTAGTAAACCAATTAAATTACAAATGAATGATAAAGTTTTATTACAGAAACAACCATATGATAAACATAAAAACATCTATGATGGTCCATTTATTATAACCAAGCTAAATGGAGCAAATGTAACGATTTTTAATGATAAAACAAAACAAGAAAAAACTGTACACAAAAATCGAATCAGAAAAGCATGAAAAAAATTTTATTATTATTATTTATAATTTTATTTTATATTGAAACAAAAAGAATATATTGTACTTAGTTATAACAAACTATAAAAATATATTTTATAAATATTCAAAACAATTACAATAAAATTATTAATATGAAAAAAAAATAATTTTACAAAAAAAAAAAAAAAAAAAAAAAAAAAAAAAAAAGGAGGTATAGTACCCAACCTTAAAATTAATACTATAATATTTTTAAAAAAACCTACAATATTTGATTTTATAAATTTTAGTTATAAATTCAAGTTAGTTCTAAGTTTCGAAAAAAAGCAAGAACTAAACAAGCTCGGTACCCCTTGTTTAATTCTTTCTTTTTTTTATAAAAAAAAGGAGGTGTAGTGCAACCCTGTACACTACTTATCTATATACTACTTAACTATTCCCTTAATTATTTACTACCTTATTAACCTACGCTGTAATATTACATTAATTCTAGTTTTATATTTTATGAGAATAAAGAGAGATCATTCTGGTTAGAACAATTCATTTCTTCCTTTTACAATTATAACACAACAACAAAGTGAACCAGCTGTGTCAAGTGTTTAGTTTAAGAACAGGGTGAATCGTATGCAATTTTATGCAATATTCAAAATCTGTTAGATTATGTAAATATAGCAACAAATGTGATAAATAAATATTTTCTTTTCACAAAAAATAGTTAAAAATAGTTGATCTAATCAAATCTAATCAAAAATAATCAAGAAATCTAATCAATAAGTTTTTCGATTAGTTTTGATTAGAAATGCCAATCGTCACTAATTGTGATTAGATTTTTGATTATTTCTAATCTAATCAATTAGTAATCGTCAAAAATTCCTAACTAATCATAATTAATCAATTTTTAAGCACAATACAAATTTCTAATCCAATTGCTAATCATTAGGATTACTAATCATTATTCCCAAGCTATGGTCTGAGCGCACAAGTGTTTAATCGCAGCATTCGTCATTCGTAGTAGTATATAAAGCAGCGTTGCCAGATGGTCGTATATTTAAGTAAACATGTAAGGCTAAATTCATTATGAAATAAAATTAATTTAAAAGTTATTACAAGAAAAATTTTTGTGAAAAATTTTAATGCGACAGGCTTATGAATCACAATTTTTTTATACGTCATTTTCATTTATGTATATGTAAATAATTTTACAAAAATATTGACCAATGGCAACGCAGCGCAGTCCATTATTTTATTGTGCGACGTAGACACAGAATTTACTTTTATATATTTATACATTTTTGAAAACAAATTTTACAACAAACACACAATTATATTCTATGATGATAAAGATGCACATAAGAACAATTCTTTAAATGGCTGAGTGCGCTCTTTATGTAATTTTTAATTTAATGTATTTAAAATTTTATAGATAATAATAAATAAAATACTTTAAAAAAGCATTACTATTTTTCATACATAAAATAAATAACAAAACATGCACTAAATCATTTAAACGCCTAAATTCGTCTAACCTACGACAAATCATAAAATCTGGCAGCTACGTTTTCACTTAATGTTGAATTTTAAATACACGAACATATACTAAATCAATATGCCGTGAATGTTGTTGTTACGAGCTGGTCGTAACACTTAAGTCGTGTAAGTTAAATACAAAGAAGTTACCAAGGCGAATTCATTATCAGGTGGTGTTGAAAACGCTGCTGATCTACTTTTTTATTTGCAAAAATTATGATTGAATTGTCAAATATTATTTATGTTTACATAGATTATTCCTTCCCGCGCAAAAAAACACAAACAAAAACCATGTAGTTTTTGACACATCGACAGTCGAAAGCAACAATAAAAAACCATGTTTTTTTAATGTTGTATTTGTTGTAGAATTACCACCACCTGATAATAAAATTGGAAGTTACCGAATATGAAAATAGAAAAAACACGAAACTTTGCTTTGAGTGGTTGTGATATTGAAAGCAATTGCATAATATTTTCATGCATAAGCCAGTGATGGTATATGAGAATTTCAGTCTTGTGTCAAATTTTTAGCTAGAAAGTGCCATAATATATAAAAAAGTGCCAAAAAATATATACACATGTCTATTTAAAAAAATTAAATCCACTTATTCAGTTTTTTTTAGTAATATGAATGAGAAGAATGAATTGAAGATGAATTGATTATATACAAAAAAATTTCAGACTTCAATATTTAAAAAATTTATACAGACAAATTATATATATATATATATATATATATATATATATATATATATATATATATATTATATATATTTAGTATGTAATGTTTTTTGAGAATGAAAAACAGACGAACAGACGGACGGACATAGCTAGATCGTCATAAAATGAAACCCCGGGTCAGAAAATATATACTTATGGGGTCTAAAATAGATATTTCGATGTGTTACAAACGGCTTGATAAAATGAACCATTTGAACCACCATTTTTTTGGTGGTGGGTATAAAAAAGAGAGTTAAAATTTATCTTTTCTATTCAGTCATCTGATAAAATCCACACTGAACATGTAGGATGTCATTCATTTTGGACTAATACTTTCAGAAAGGGGATTTTGTGTCATTGTTGCAGTTTTTAGTAGTATTTACAACCGGGAGAAAAAGCATTTATTTATTTTTTATTTAAAATATATTTCTTCAAAAGTAAGTTAAATTATATTTTTATAATTTTTTGAAAAAGTGCTAAAATTTTATTGAGCGTGCCATGATGCCATTAAACAACTAATAGTGCCAAAAATGGCACGATTGTGCCACTTTTACCAACAGTGTAGTTACAACGAGCCAACATATCAGTAATAGCGAGTGCTTAAAAGTATTCGAGACTAAAAGTGATTTAGTAAACAGTGCGCTCGCAGAGTGCGCTCGCAAGGATTATGTATTGTTGCAGTTCTCTGCTACCAACCTAACAAGTAAACTTTTATATTTACGGCGATTTTTTTTTACATATGTATGTATGTACGGCATATCGTGCCTAAATATTTTAAAGGAAAAGTTTTAGGTAATTAAGAAATGCCTAAAAATTGGCAAAAATAATTTCTAAAAAATGGCTAAATTGGCACAGTGTCAAAGAATCTCATGACAGGGTTTCAGTAAATTGAATTTATACGGTGTATGATGAGCTGAATAACTGCGTTGATTATCGGACATGATAACTTTTAATTTTATCCGAAAAAGATGAAAATTTAGGGGGATTACTTTGCAATTCGGTTCGAAGAAAAATATTTTCGAATTACAATGTATTAAGCATACAAATTCGAAAATTTTTAGAAATTCGAAAAGATTCTAAATTACCCTCCAGCTACATAGCTATTGCATTATAAACTTATTGAATAAGGTGTTTGAGAAAATTATTCACACCAGAATTTTAGGTTTTTCAAACTGCAATAATATCATAAATAGACAACAATTTGGTTTTCAAAAGGGGCACTCCCCTGTTCATCAGTTTCAAACTTTCTGAAGGCGTTATTCTCGTGTGTATTTAAAACACGGTTTTAACAACACTAGTTTAATGAAATCTAAGCCGTACTGTTTGTTAATGTTTCACTTGTGAATTTCTAAATCAATACTATCTAACGTCTGCTTAAAGGCGATTAAGAGTTTATGGATATAAAACCAGACCCCGATGAACGTCAAAACCACACCCCGAGCTATAACACTATAAGATTTATAACTTATTAATTAATATTAAGCGCAGTTAGCTCTAATAAAAATAAATCACTGAAGTGTAATTAAAATTAAACGCGTAATTTGGCACACGGACTTTCTAAAGAAATATATAAATTAAGCGTAATTTTAAAATTTTAAAAAATTTTAAAAACTAAAATAAATTTAAAATAATATGCATTATATATTAATTTTTACCAGTTTTTTATTTTAAATTAGTATTAAACTATTTAGGTCAAATCAGTGAAATTTATGGAAAAGTGTTTAATTTTGATATTTTCAAAATCGAAAAATTATTTAAGAAATGACAAATAATCAGGCCTGGGCAGTATTTGAAATACTTGTATTTGAAATACAGATACAAGATACAAATACGTATTTTGTATCTGTATTTGAAATACATGGTTTGAAAGTATTTTGTATTTCAAATACACAACTTAAAAGTATTTTGTATTTTCTATTTCAAATACATGTGGCTCAAAGACACATTTATACAAAATACATTTATTTTTTACAATAAATTTAAAAATAAGTTGTGTCATACAAAAGCGAAAATCGCTAAAAACTCTGACCATTAAAATTTCACATTTGACAAAAAAACTATTCAGCTTTAAATTGTTTCGTCTGAGGTGAATTCATTTACGCTAATCATGTGATATCAAATGAAAAGAGTTATATTTGCCGAGGCATCTGAGATGTGTCAGCCACACATTAAGTCTTTTAGCCACAACAGATAAAAAATTCTCGTGCCTGTAGGATTCACTACTCGGCAATTGCTAAGTGTACTTTATTATGGACTTAATCCGGAAGACCCAAATAAGCTGAAGTCATAAAAGAAAGATCCATGTCCCACAAGATGGAACTTCTCTTTTCGATTCCATAGTACAGCTAATGAAAAGAAAATCAAAATTAAATTAATTATTTGCTAAGTTAGATAAGGCTAACACGTTCTCAGCTTTAGAACTGGAGTACTTAGAGGAATTCATTGAAATATTGAAACCAATAGCTACGGCTTTGGACTAAACACAGGGAAATAATTGCTATTATGGAAAACTTTTGCCTACTTTAATGTCTGTAAAAACCAGATTAGATCGGCTGCAATGTTACAATTTGAGGCATTTCAGTTGTATTTTACCAAAACTAAGGGAGAGTGTTGAGAGAATATATGTTAAGTTTTTCATGCTGGAACCTGAAGCGAATATAGCTATATTGGCTTCATGTTCTACCCAAGTTTTAAAATGCGTTGGCTGCCAGAAAACATAACTAGAAAACATCAATAAAAAAAATAACAAAAATCGTGAAGCAATGCTTGGATGTAGCAGAAGTAGTAATAGTTGCAGTAAAAACAATGAACATTTTATTGTTTTTGCCGACAAGAACATTGATCAACCTCGCACATCAAATTTCGAATTAGAGTTCATCAGTTTCCTAAATGATAAGAGCAAGGAGATTTATGTTTTGGAAAGCTATCCAAATATTAAAAATGCATTAAGAGAATTTAACTGTAGCTTGTGTTCCTCAGGGCCTGTAGAAATATTATTTTCCTTAGCAGATTTTATACATTCCCCAACAAGAGGCTGTTTATCTAATGATTCTTTAAAGGAAATACCTGTTTTATTGAATAAATTTTTTATTTACTAACTATTAATTTATAAATATGCTTCTTTCACTTACTTCCCCAGTAAAAACTTGACGCGAGAAAATTAAACACAAATTTACAAAATAAGTCTCTCAAATGTAAAAAGTAAATGAACTTTTTACTAATGCAAATTTTACACTTTAACAATTTTATTGATTAAATTGTGTATCATATGTTCGTACATACTTATATAATAAGTGTCTTATTCATAAAAACTATTGAAATTTTATAAAGTGCTTATAAAACTGATTTTCTATGGAAATTTGATAAATAAACCTCTTATAAAGTTGTTTTAAGTTTTATGAATTAGACCGTAAGTAAATAAAATATTGGGTGGGCAACTAAATAATTGCGGAATTCTTTTAGAAAATCAACATATATACATATATAACTAGTTTTATTAAACTTGTGTGAAATAAAATATTTAGGAACAGAACAAAGAAGAGATACATATATATGTATGCATATATGTAAATTTTTATGAGACCGAAATTCAAAAAATATTTGTATTTTGTATCTGTATTTTGTGTATATTGTAAGTATTTTGTATTTGAAATACACAACTTGAAAATATTTGTATTTTGTATTTGAAATACACATCTTGAAAGTATTTGTATTTTGTATTTGAAATACATCAAGGTATGTATTTAGCCCAGCCCTGCCTAAATATAAATTTAAATAAAGACTCACCGCATTTATTTATGTATATCACTGCTCCCGCATGCAGTGTGATGTGAATTTGCATCGCAGCACGGAATCCATTCAATATTTCTTAGTTGGCAATATGAACACCGCAACTTCCCTAGTAAGCACCTCGAGTACGTTCCCGGGAAGATATGCAGAGTCTAGTATAACCTCGTGTATACCTAAAAGGGAGGTGATTTTGGCGGAGATAGCTACTAGGTCACAGAGAATGAATTCTGAAAGAGGTTCAAATTATCACTTACAAGAATGACCGTACGAAGCCTGGTATGTTGATGGCAACCTACCTTGTCTTGAGTTGAGCCCTTTAATGACTTCTTTTAATACCCACGGTTCCTGAATGAAGCCCACATCCAGGTTGTCTTTAGCATGATTAAGATCCATGTATATATTCTGCTATTTTGACGTTTTCAATGTTTAGTAATATGCAGGAATATAAATGTGCCTTAAATTTTTTACACATAATAACACACCTCGGATGTATATTACTTAACATGGTAGTTGAACAACCAGCTATCAGAAGGAAATGTTAAATGTTCACATATTACTACAAATAAAACTACTTTAACTTTAACTACTGTAAATTAAACTATTAAAATTATCATGTAAATCAAACTGTTTAAACTTAAATTTGTAACACTACCGCCCACTTAAGCCTGTTTGTCTCGAATCGGCACAAATTTACCTTTTCCGTACTTGGCGACACGCTCGATATGAAACACTTTCATTTTCGATCTCGGGCTCTTATATTTTTGGATTATATATACCATATCATTTATTCTTTTTATCATCTTGTGAGATCCATGCCAATGAGTTTGCAATTTAGGAGGCAGTTGTTTTTTTCATTGCGGGTTATACAGTGCAACTAGCTGAAACTCATTAAAGCCTTCGGAATTTGCTGTTGGGTCATACCTGGCTTACATCTTGTCGGCCACGTAAAAATTTATGAATTTCGTCGAGATCTTTTTGTTCCCATGAAGAGTCTTCTTCATGCTTATCTATTGCCGTAGGTATAATACCGAATTCTAGATCAAATGTAGTTTCAGATCGGTTGCAAACATAAATTTTGTAGGTGTATGACAAAAGAAATTTTGGTATGTGCACTTACACCCAGTCACTTTGGTGTGCACTGACTATTTTTGTTCCTCCAACGTGCGGTTAAATCTTTCGACCATACCGTCAGATTGTGGATGTAGCGGCGTAATCCTAATTTCTCGGATACCATATAGTTCGCACATTTTCTAGAATATCGAAATTCAAAATTTCTTCTTTGATCAGAATATAGTTCTACCGGAACACCGTAGCGACACAGTAAATTTTTCACAAACGCGTTTACGACAGGTTTAGCTTCTTGGTTTGGTATTGCGTATACCCCTGACCATTGGCTGAAATAATCGATTTCAAGTAAGACGTAACAGTTTCTAGCCTTACTGACAGGTAAAGGCCTACTATAGCCATCGCTATTCGCTCAAATGGAGCGCCTGAATTGTACTACTGCAGTGCTCCTCAACTTCTTTTTACTGAGCCTTCTGCTGCGATACATTGTGCACAATTTGCTATCCAATCAGCTACAGATTGTTAGCATCCAACTTAATAGAAACGTTGCTTTATCTTTCGAATGGTTTTTGCTACACCAAGATGATCACCGCCTAAACCATTATGACACTCTCTCAATAATTCTTTGATTTTAAAGGATATCACCACTATTAGATTTGTTGTCGATTTACCATCAGCGATTTCTTATTGGCGATAAAGTCATCCTTCAATTACCTGCAGGGCCAAATATGATTTCATCAGTGGACCTTCCGTTGCTATTTGATTAAGAGTGGGTATTTTGTTTTCCTCCTTTTCCGACGTGTTAATCGAACATCAACGACACATTCTGTTCTTTCTTTACACAATGTTTGTTTATTTACGAAAGGATTTAGTGGGATCATTTCAAACACATACATTTAAACTAGCACTAAATTGCATAATATTCCTTGCAAGTAGTTGGGGCTTGAAAGAAGCCGTCAGATTAAAACAAATTGTTTTGCTTACTAAAAAGATGACTGATTGATCTTTGTTTTTTACTTTCTTTTATATAAAATTAATTAATAATAAATAAGAATAATAACAAATCAATATTAAAAAAAAAAACAAGTAAGAGCGCTATATTCGGCAGTGCCGAATCTTATATACCCTTCACAACGTGTAGTCATGCAATAACAGTAGTTTGTATCACCATTCATCCGATATGAAATACGTACATACATATATAAAAACATCCCATTGTAAAATTATAAATTTACGTATGTATGTTAAAAAAACAAAAATAAAACATTTAAAAAAATATTAATAAAAAAATTAAAAAAAAAACTTAAAAAATAATTAAAATATATATAATAAATATAAAACAAAAAAAAAATAAAAAAAAATTTAAAAAAAATAATAAAAATATAAATAATATATTAAATAAAAAATAAAAAAAAATTTAAAAAGAATTTTTTTCTGTACACTGCACAGCACAGCAACAAAAACAAAAGGCTATACACCACTTTAAAATCATGCATTCACTCAAAAAAATAATGTACACTTTTTTTCTTTGGCTTTTCAACAAAGAAAAAAAAGAGCAAAAAAATGTGTAAAGCGAGAATAGATTGCAAGAAGAGAAATTAACATTGAATGGAATTTTTTGCAAGGCTGCCACTTTGGTGCGATAGATTTTTTTTATTTGTGCATAACTTGGCGCTTGGTTGGCTTGGTTTATTTTTTTAAGTTTTGGAAGAAGATTATTATTTCTAGTTGTAATATATAAAGTTTACTTATTTTTTTAACTTACTAGGTATTTTAAATTAATAATAATAATTTAAGAAAAATGGTAGATTTTGGTAGATTTAATCAAATTCTTTAAAAAAATTTGGTAGGAAAATTATTTTTGTTGTGGCAGCCCCGATTGTTTTATTACGTTTTTGTATGCTCAGTTTATTATACGCTTTTGAAGTTGAAGCATAAGGTGAATTTTGTTTTTTTTACTTTTAATTAATATTTAAAGATTAATTGCTTTAATGGAGAACGTAAGTCCTTTATAACATTTTTATGTTTATTATCTTTGTGATCATTTGGTGTATAAAATTAATGTCAACGTTTTTGTGTTAATTTTCATTACTTGAAGAATTAAAATATACAGTATGTAACGTGTAGTGTTTTTGGAAATTTTTCTTTTCAATAGTTTTTATTAAAAGAAATGTTATTATATCCGTTACATATATTTGTATTTGTAACACAAATTTTTTTATAAAACTGATTTCAATTATCCATCAGATCGTAACATCAGACTTGACGCAGGACGTTAACAACGTTATAATTTTAAAATCTCAATTATTAACCGGCGAAATAAAATTTAGTCAAAAAAGGAAAAAAAGCAAAGTGTGGAATATTTTTGCAATAATCGAAGATTCCAATGGGCAGGAGATTCCGAATATTGTTGGATGTAAAATATGTTTCAACATTTACAAATTTGGGAAAAGTACGTCTAACTTAGTTCGGCATAAATGTTATTTATTTGCTAACGCTAAACAACATCAGGTTGAAGAAGTAGATATCGACTTAGAAACAAAAAAGAAATGCACACAAATAATGGCTGAATGGTCTGTTTTGAATTGTCGACCATTTAATATATCTGATGATGCCGGGTTAAAAAAATTGGCGCAAGTTATGGAAGTAAAGTCAAGATCGAAAGTTTACTACCGCATCCAACGACAGTCTCAAGAAACAAAAACAAACTATATGAATTTCATTTTAAAGAAATTAAATCCGAAATTTCCAAAATTAAATGTAACAGTTACGGAGTTACTTCCGACGTATGGACGGATAATTACATTCGTTCATATTTTTTGTCGGTAACAATACATTACGTTTTGGAAGGAAAAATCGTCAGCCGATTGTTAGCTATGAAGTCAATGAAAGGAGATGCATGCACAGGTAAAAATTTAAAGGTTTTAATTTTAATAACTGTGTTTTTAACTCTTAATGTTTAAAACTAGGTACAAATATAAAAAAAAAATGTCTAAAGTTTTGAGTGAATTTGGTTGCGAAATAGAACAAGATAATCCAATTTTTGTCACTGACAGAGGCTCTAATATGGTTTCTGCATTTCGAAGCAATTGCAATATTTACTGTGTCAATCATTTAATTAATAATATTGTTGAAAAAACAGTTAACGATATACCAGAGTTAACAACGTTGACAACCCAGTGTAGCAAGTTAGACAAATACTTTAAGAAATCTGGCATTAATTTTAGTATGGAAACGACATTAAAAAGCATGTGCCCTACTCGCTGGAACACAGCTTTTTATATATTAAAATCTGTCTGTATGTCTGAAAAAAACTGGGTTGAAATTTTTAACATATTAAAAGAAAAGAATGAATTACACCGCATTCAAGGCATACATTTAAATGATCTCAGTGCTATAACTAAATTATTGGAAGCGTTTGAAAACTCTTCAAAAACTTTAGAAGCAGATAATTATCCAACTTTACATTTAGTTTAGGATTTTTGTGCCCGAAAAATAGCTTTGCATTATTACAACTGAAATTTTTTATTGTTATTATTATTAATAATGGTAATATTTAATGGATAATGCAAAACTATTTATCGGTCAAAATCAAAAAATCAAACAAAATCCTGCCTTTAACTAACGGCAAGTTATAATAATGGCCCTTAAAAATACAATACACAGTAAGTTTTTTTGAAATAAAATGAAATATAATTTTAGTTTTATCAGTACTTTAAAAATTTTTTTCCGTTATAAAAAAATAAATAAAAAGAAATTGAATTAAATATTAATTTAAAAAAATAAATTAAAAGGAAATATCATTTTTAGCAATTATGTATGTATGTTGTTATCTACGAAATTTTCAATCCCAATTACGTTAAAAATTTCGTAAACTGGCAACGCTTTACCACTATTGATATCTTTATTTAAAAGAAACGGTAAAACACAGTGAATGCATACTGTGTAATGTGTGTATTCATTGCTGTTTTAAGTTACTGTGCTAATGATTCACTTAACAAACAACATATGGCTGAATGTAAAGAATTATTAACATAGAAGTGTACGATGTGTTTCAAAGAGAGCAACACACAGTACTCACACTCAACAATATATGTGACATGGCAAGCAAGATTCATTTTGAGAATGAATGCACAATTTTTCGATTTAATGTCATTCATGCAGGAGTCTAGTATGTATGTATGTTGTTGTAATGTTGTTTTTGTGAAAAAAAATCGAGGTGGTCGTGGGTTTTTGCTCATATCTCAGTTGTTTATGTACCGATATTTCTGATTTTAAATACCGATCTACTCCCGAATATTTCTGATATTTTAATTCCTCACCCGGGTCCAAGCGATGTCGAGGGGCTTCAAAAAGTTGATTTCAACATACACACGGACAGAGCTTAATCGACTCCCCTATTCATAAGCTTTCAGAAAATATATACTTTATGGGGTCGGAAATGAAAATTTGTAGAAATTTCACACGGAATGACAAACCTATATATACCCTTTTTCAATAATAACACTGTGCATGAAATTGACACTTTTTTTTCGTGACAAGCTGGGCACCTAGCGTTTTAACATAATTCGGGTACGCTGAATCCAGTGGTGCCCACGGTTTTTTAAGATTGGCTCTGGTTTTCGAGATATACCGTTATTTCGAAAATGGAGGAGGTTGCACAACATATGTTCGCGTAACTCAAAAACGCTTTAGCTTATTGAAAAAACTTAAAAAACCGAAACTCCGCAATAAAATTTCCTTTAAGAAAAGTAAAACCTATTTCTAACATTCGCAGTCGTTTTAGAAACATAATTTTTTTTTGAAAAAAAAATTAATTTTTTTATAAAAATTTCGAAATTTTTATTTTTTAAAAATTCATAAAAAATTGAAAAATTCAGCTGGGCTTCTAATTTTTTGCATTGGAAAACATTGGAGGTCGGTCATACATTTTATCCCCCTAGGAGTGAATCCTAGGCCTTAGAAACAAATGATGGGAATGAAAAATAAAGTTGCGCAGGTGCAAAATAAGCTATTTGTGATTAAAGTCTGTCTACAACTTTTGATTTTTTCAGAAAAGATGAAATTTTTGAATTTTTTATATAACCAAACTAAAAATTTTTTGTTGTTAAGTAGTTTTTATTTAGAAATTTATTATTCTTCCTCCTGCAGATTCCAACAAATATCCCCTAATAGCGAATCAAGTTGTTTGCCGCTATACCAGTGTTCGAGCCTGGCTGTTACTTGGTGAAATCTCTCGCCATGTTCATCAGACTCGGCTGGTGATTGTTCATTAAATTTTTCGGCATGGCAATGCAAAAAATGTATTTTCAATGACATTCTAACGCTTAAGTTTTTAAATGCGGTTAGCATATTTTTGATTAAAATTCGCCAGTTTTCAGACCGATGATTTCCTAATACATTTTCTATTACTGATTTCACACAATTCCAACAGAGCCAATAGCTCGATATCATTCAATGCAACCTCAAATTGATGGTCCTTCATAAGACGGCGAATGCCCGGTCCATTAAGAATTCCTGTAAAATAGAAACATTATGAAATGAAATATAAATCTAATTTAATAAAGTAGTTAGAGTTCATACCTTCTTTTACTTTCATGCCGCTTAATCGTGGAAAAATTCGGTGCAATTCGGTAAAAGCAACACCATCTGGGCTCAATGCTTTTATAAAATTTTTTACAATACCCAGTTTGATGTGGAGTGGAGGAAGCAAAATCTTTTCCATCGACACAAGTGGTAATTCAATAACATTGTTTCTATGCAATCTGCTTTCCTCACGTAAAGCTCAATCCCGTGTATTGTACTGGTCGCCATCGAAACGCGTATTCCATAAGCACATGAAGCACATATTTTTAGTATAGCCCAATTGCATGCCTCTTAAAAGAGCTACCACTTTTAAATCTGCGCATATTTTCCACTTGTTGTCTTCATATTTAATTAACTGCGTATGTCTCTTTAGTATTTGTGCTAAGTGCTATCGGAATAGGACTTTTTAAATTAGTGACATGTAGCAAAACAGCTTTTAAGCTACTTTTGGAAGAATCAATGAATAAGCGCCAATCTCCAGGATTATATTCATTTTGCATTGTTAAAACCAATCCGCGGATGTCAGTACAATACGCAATAGAATTATTCTCAATAGATTTAAAAAAAGTCGTAAATCGTCTATGGCGATTGATAGCCCCGTATGTTTGTACACCTGGTGCTAAAATATTAGCTCGTTTTAACTCTTTTGCCAAGAGAATGCTCTGTCTTTGAGATAATTTTAGACGCCGTACCATTATATCCAGATCTTGCGTGATTTCATTGTGACTGCATGGAACCGTGATGCATGACGGTTGATACATTGAAGTAGCTGGGCTATCCGCTTCAACAGAATGAATTATTGAGGGAATATGTTCTGTTGGTATATGGCTACCCGGAACAGTAATTTCATCAGAATGTGGCAGCGGAAATCGAGCATATGCTGTTTCAGTATAAGACATATAAGTCATTTTTCTTCTGTTTATACCCGCTGTATAATTTATGCACGCATAACACTCATCTTCAACATGAACTATGGGATCTCTCCAAATCATTGGAACACCAAATGGCATGGCGTCTCCATTTTTTTCCCACTTATTTAAATGGTAAATGCAGTGTGTACACACTATTGATGGTGTCCAACTCTTACCATATATAACCCTTAAAGAAAAATATGATTCATACAAGGTACTTGTTTCAGTAGTGATTTTACGGCGACTTGGCATATCTTTATATTTCCCACACACATAACAAAAGTAATTAAACTTTTTACACGCCTCCATCTTAGATATTTCAATATAACTGTTTAGATACAAGACTGTCAGAGGCTTTAAAATTCACTAATCACTTTCGCAAGCACTTTCCATATGACAGTGAAGGGGTTGAGGAACTCTTATTTATACTGTAATTGTTTTAATCAAAGTACCAGTCGAGACCTTCATGACCATGTTTTGTAAAAAAAACCCAGGACGAATAATATTTCTAACTTTTCCAGGTGTAGATTTTATTGTCAATTTACCGCAGGTACCCAATAATTTGAAATCACAGGTAATTGAAAACTACTATGTTATAATTTTTAATTCTAAGAACCATACAAAATACCGTTGTACTTCAGTTCCATTACCTGCTCACCTAACGAAATGCTGTATCATATGTAAGGCTGGTTGCATTACAATATTGGGTACCTGCGGTAAATTGACAATAAAATCTACATTTTTTAGCCGATTTTTATGGCTTGCGGCTTTTTTTATTTTTAAGATAAGTAGTTCTCAGAAAAAAGTGCAAAATGTTGAATATTTGCTTTTTATTTTTTTTAATTATATTTTTAAATTGAAAAATATTACGAATTTGGCACGAAAAATTTTTTTATCTCCATTAATTTTTAAATAATTCCAAAACGATAAGAGATAGAGAAAACACATCTTCTGGTGTTTTACTTTTGAAAACCGAAACCTAATTTAGGTGAAAAAATTTGGCACGCCCATAAAAAAAATACCGATCTGATGGAAAAAAACCGATTACGGATTTGAGTTCAGCGCATCAAAATCCACATAGACCACATAGTTTTAATTAACGGGAAGAAAAAAAATTATTTTTTGTCGAGCAGTGTTATTTATGGCTTGTTTTGTTTGCAGCTTTGTTTTTTATATGTCTGCAAAAAATTAGAAGCCTAGCTGAATTTTTCAATTTTTTATGAATTTTAAAAAAATAAAAATTTCGAAATTTTGATAAAAAAATAAATTTTTTTTTTAAAAAAAAAAATTATTTTTCTAAAACGACTGCGAATATTAGAAAGAAAATTTACTTTTCTTAAAGGAAATTTTATTGCGGAATTTCGGTTTTTTAAGTTTTTTCAATAAGCTAAAGCGTTTTTGAGTTACGCGAACATATGTTGTGCAACCTCCTCCATTTTCGAAATAACGGTATATCTCGAAAACCAGAGCCAATCTTAAAAAACCGTGGGCACCACTGGATTCAGCGTACCCGAATTATGTTAAAACGCTAGGTGCCCGGCTTGTCTGTTTTTTCAACTAGCACAGTGTAATTAAGTATAATAATAAAATTGCTAACTTAACAAAAAACAAATGACATAATTTTTAAGTGGTGTAGGTTTATTAAAGGCTTATTTGACAGATGTTGTAGAGAAATTTGTCAAATAAGCCTTCAATAAACCTAAAATATTTTTTATGAATACGGCAGTATATCTTTATATATAAAAGAGTAACGTGACTGACTGATTCATCATCGCACAGCCCAAACATAAAGAGCTAGAACATGAAATTTGGACAATGGGATCCTCTTTCAATGTATAGCTCCACTAAGAAGGGATTTTTGGAAATTCGTACTTTAAAGGGGTAAAAACAGGTAAAATCGGTAATCTTATATCTGCTAAACTAAAAATGATACAAATTAAATAGAAAAAGTATTGTAATTTGCACAAAAAATGAGCTGACAGGTGTCTGGCCCTTTTTTGAATTTTCAACCCCTAAGGGGAAAAACCGGGTAAAAACTATAATTTGGTACCCTATGTAACTTCCAAACACATAAAGATAGAAAAAAATTTTAAACTGTTTTAAGTAATCCGCGAAAAAATATTAATAAGAATTCGGCACTTTTTTTAAATTCGCATGTATAAGGGGTAAAAATTGTCCCTTTTTTGGTACTTTTTTTAAAAGAAACGTTTCTAATATTATTCAATGGGACAAAATTTGATCATTATTATTGCCTTATAGAATATGGACAGTTATTTAGGTGAAATTTTTTGAAACTTTTTTGGGGACAAAAAAGGTACCAAAAAGGGGAAAATTCCGAAAAATTTATGTAATTCCTAATTAGACGGCCAATTTTCACAAAATTTTTAATTGGGATTTCACCAGACAAAAAATTATATAATTTAGTAAATATTGAAACACATTCATATCAGGATAGAAAGGAGAAAAATCGGGAAAAGGGTTTGGTACTTTTTAGAATATAAAAAAATGTTATGGGCGACTAAAAAGGTACTTTTTTGAATTTTTATGGTACTTTTTGTATTTTCTACGTCTATGAAGGTAGGATTGTGCAACCAAGGACTAATCATTCCAGGTGAGACTGAAAATGTAATGGGCGACCACAAAGGTACTCTTGTGGATTTTTATGGTACTTTTTGTATTTTCTATGTTTATGAAGGTAGGATTGTACAGTTAAGGACTATTGATTCCAGGTGAGACTAAAAATGTTATGTGCGACCAAAAAGGTACTTTTTTGAATTTTTATGGTACTTTTTGTATTTTCAACGTTTGCGAAGCTAAAATTTTGAAATTAAGGACTACTAATACAAGGTAAGAATAAAAATGTTATGGTCGACCAAAAAGGTACTCTTTTGAATTTTTATGGCACTTTTTGTATTTTTTACGTTTATGAAGGAAGGATTGTACAATCAAGGACTTCTGATTTCAGGTGAGACTAAAAATGTTATGGGCGACCAAAAAGCTACTTTTTTTAATTTTTATGGTACTTTTGGTATTTTTTACATTTATGAAGGTAGGATTGTACAATCAATGACTTTTGATTCCAGGTGAGACTGAAAATGTAATGGGCGACCACAAAGGTACTTTTGTGAATTTTTATTGTACTCTTTGCATTTTCTACGTTTATGAAGGTAGGATTGTACAATCAAGGACTTTTGATTTCAGGTGAGACTAAAAATGTTATGCGCGACCAAAAAAGTAATTTTTTGAATTTTTATGGTACTTTTTGTATTTTCTACGTTAATGAAGGTAGGATTGTACAACCAAGGACTTTTGATTCCAGGTGAGACTGAAAATGTAATGGCCACAAAGGTACTTTTGTGAATTTTTATGGTACTTTTTGTATTTTCTACGTTTATGAAGGTAGGATTGTACAATTAAGAACTATTGATTCCAGGTGAGACTAAAGGTGGGATCACATGATTGCCGCAAATGCACCAATCTGACACAATTTTTATTGTGCTGAATTGGCGCACAATAATCAGATTAATCCGATCAAATACTTTGTAATCGCACGATTGCTTCACTTTATACAAATTTGATTGTTGCAAGATGGCGTAAAATGCTATAGTGACAAAAATCGCCGCATTTCCGTCACAAGATTGTTCCTGTTTGTAGCAACGCTAGCTTATTTTGTTGTCTGTTTTGTTTTTTTGTGCATAAAAATGGTTTGTTTTTTATTTAAACTAGCCAAACCCGGCGCGCGTTGCTACGCCTCTTAATGAATCGAAATGCATTCTGAATTTTAATTGAATATTAGGTGAAAAAACCTAAAAATTATATTTTTTTATGGGCGTGGCATTGCCCACTTTTCTTATCACGAAATTGTAAAGTCATAACAACTCAATATGTGTGCAAAGTTTTAAAAGAATCGGTCCAGTGCAAGTACCTCAAAATTATAACCTTATTTTATGGGCGTGGCCCTGCCAACTTTTTTTATCACGAAATTATTTAGTCATGACAGCTCGATATGTGTACATAGTTTCAGGAAAATCGGTCAAGTGCAAGTAGCTAAAACTGATAACTAATTTTTATGGGCGTGGCCCGCCCAAAATTTTCTACCCATAAACACTCTCTGGTATGTGTACAACAACTTGCCAAAGTTTAAGTCCAATCGGTTTTACAGTTTCGGAGTCTATAGCTAACACACACACACAGAGTTTCACTTTTATATATATAGACTAGCCAATCCCGGCGCGCGTTGCTACGCCCCTTCATAAATTTTAATCGCACTCTAAATTTTAATCGAATATCAAGTGCAAGGCTAAAAACTATAACTTTTTCTTTATGAGCGTGGCACTGCCCACTTTTCTAATTACAAAACTGTATAGTCATGACAGCTCAATAAGTGTGCAAAGTTTCAGAAAAATCGGTCCAGTGTAAGTACCTCAAAATGATACCTTTTTTTATGGGCGTGGCACTGCCCACTTTTCTAAATACGAAACTGTATAGTCATGACAACTCAATATGTGTGCAAAGTTTCAAAAAAATCGTTCCAGTGCAAGTACCTCAAAATGATACCTTTTTTTTAATGGGCGTGGCACTGCCCACTTTTCTAATGACGAAAGTGTAAAGTCATGACAGCTCAGTATGTTTGCAAAGTTTCAAAAAATTCGGTCTAGTGAAAGTAGCTAAAACTGATAACTAATTTTTTATGGGCGTGGCCCCGCCCACTTTTTCAATCACGAAATTATAAAGTCATGACAACTCAATATGTGTGCTAGGTTTCGGTCCAGTGCAAGTACCTCAAAATTAAAACTTTTTTAGGGGCGTGGCCCCGCCCACTTTTCTTATCACGAAATTATTTAGTCATGACAGCTCGATATGTGTGCAAAGTTTCAGAAAAATCGGTCAAGTGCAAGTAGCTAAAACTGATAACTAATTTTTTATGGGCGTGGCTCCGCCCACTTTTTTTCACCCATAAACACTCCCTGGTATGTGTACAACAACTTACCAAAGTTTGAGCCCGATCGGTTTTACAGTTTCGGAGTCTATAGCTAACACACACACACACACACAGAGTTTCACTTTTAAGGTGAATCCACCCATTTGTTCTGAACAAAATTTTTTCCGGAGAATAACATTTTTTACTGAGAGTTTTCTGCAGAACGATTCACCCATTTAAGAAAATTTGTTCGAAAAAACAAAGCTGCCATATAATATAAAATGCAAACAGTTGTACAAAGTGGAAGCACCGCTAGCAAACTATGTAAATAAATACAAACGTAAATTATTTCATTAAAATATATGTGAAGAAAATGTCGGATAGAAGAAAACTAAAATTATTATTTTTAATTGAAGTGCATAAAGTCAATTTGTTTGCAAAAGAAATTTATAAAAAAAAATCGAAAATAAAAAGAGTCGCTTCTATTTCATTCCATAAACCCTGTTTTAAATAATTATTTTTGTATGCACTATTGCTCATGTCATACAAACATTTTCTTCCTGGTTTTTTAATTCTTCTATTAATTTTTGAGCAATATTTTCATTAAATTCCATTTTAATTGTTAATTTTCGGCAAAAACAATTTTTGTATAATAAATGTACTGACACTGTGTGATGTGGCAACCAAATTCAATTTTCATGTAAATATTGAAAAATAGTGGCATCCCAATTCAGTTTCTTCTGAACAAGAATTAAAATTAAACCAATTCAAGAAAAATCTTTCTGAACAAAATAATCTCTCTCTCTCTCAAAAGTAAAACATCAAACTCAATACAAAAAAAATTTGTTCTGAACTAAAATTTTATGGGTGAATCCAGCTTTATATATATAGACTAGAAAATCCCGGCGCGCGTTGCTACGCCCCATCATGAATTTTAATCGCATTCTAAATTTTAATCAAATATCAAGTGCAAAGCTAAAAACTATGACTTTTTCTTTATGAGCGTGGCACTGCCCACTTTTCTAATTACGAAACTGTATAGTAATGACAGCTCAATAAGTGTGCAAAGTTTCAGAAAAGTCCGTCCAGTGAAAGTATCTTAAAATTATAACTTTTTTAATGGGCCTAGCCCTGCCCACTTTTCTAATCACGAAATTATATAGTCATGACAGCTCAATATGTGTGCAAAGTTTCAGAAAAATCGGTCCAGTGCAAGTACCTCGAAATGATACCTTTTTTTATGGGCGTGGCACTGCCCACTTTTCTAAATACGAAACTGTATAGTCATGATAACTCAATATGTGTGCGAAGTTTCAGAAAAATCGGTCCAGTGCAAGTACCTCAAAATGATAATTAATTTTTTTTGGGCGTGGCCCCGCCCACTTTTTTAATCACGAAATTATATGGTTATGATAGCTTAGTATGTGTGCAAAGTTTCAGAAAAATCGATCAGTGCAAGTACCTCAAAATTAAAACTTTTTTAGGGGCGTGGCCCCGCCCACTTTTCTTATCACACCCATAAACACTCCCTGGTATGTGTCCAACAACTTGCCAAAGTTTGAGTCCGATCGGTTTTACAGTTTCGGAGTCTATAGCTAACACACACACACACACACACACAGAGTTTCACTTTTATATATATAGATAAGAGAATTGCATCTTCTTTGTATATTGTGTGTTTATTTGGTATAAAAAAATTTATTTATGGTTTTGTAGAAATATACTTACAAAAACAAGTATGCCTTCAATAAGGAAAAAGAGATATGCTGGGGGTACGCAAAGCTTAACTAACTTAAATTAATATAATTAGAAAGTATAATCTATATATATAAAAGTGAAACTCTGTGTGTGTGTGTGTGTGTGTGTGTGTGTGTGTGTTAGCTATAGACTCCGAAACTGTAAAACCGATCGGGCTCAAACTTTGGTAAGTTGTTGTACACATACCAGGGAGTGTTTATGGGTGAAAAAAAGTGGGCGGAGCCACGCCCATAAAAAATTAGTTATCAGTTTTAGCTACTTGCACTTGACCGATTTTTCTGAAACTTTGCACACATATCGAGCTGTCATGACTAAACTATTTCGTGATAAGAAAAGTGGGCGGGGCCACGCCCCTAAAAAAGTTTTAATTTTGAGGTACTTGCATTGGACCGATTTTTCTGAAACCTTGCACACATATTGAGCTATCACTACTAAATAATTTCGTGATTAGAAAAGTGGGCAGTGCCACGCCCATAAAAAAAAGGTATCATTTTGAGGTACTTGCACTGGATTGATTATTCTGAAACTTTGCACACATATTGAGCTGTTATGACTTTACAATTTTTTTATTAGAAAAGTGGGCAGGGCCACGCCCATAAAAACAATTATAATTTTGAGGTACTTGCACTGGTCCGATTCTTATGAAACTTTGCACACATATTGAGCTGTTATGACTTTACAATTTCGTGATTAGAAAAGTGGGAAGGGCCACGCCCATAAAAAAATTATATTTTTTAGGTTTTTGCACTTGATATTCAATTAAAATTCAGAATGCATTTCGATTCATTAAGGGGCGTAGCAACGCGCGCCGGGTTTGGCTAGTTATGAATAAAAGACAAACTTTTTTTTTAATCACAAATAATTGAATATTAAAATATTGGCGCGTATTGTAAACTTTGATTGCCGTTAAAGAACACAATAAATATTGGCACACTTTTGACATTTTTATTGCCGCGCTGTCTTATTTAAAGTGGTCACACGGTTGCCCCATCAGAGTTGCATTTGATTGGTTAAAATAAGTACAATATTATCCGCAATTGTCACATGTACCAATTTATTGTGCAATTACACGATTGGGATACAAAAAATTTTGAAAAACGGTGCATTACGGCAATCGTGTGATCCTACCTTAAAAATGTTATGTGCGACCAAAAAGGTACTTTTTTGAGTTTTTATGGTACTTTTTCTATTTTCAACGTGTGCGAAGCTACAATTTTGAAATTAGTGACTATAGATACAAGGTGCGACTAAAAATGTTATGGGCGACAAAAAAGGTACTTTTTTATGGTATTTTTTGTATTTTCTACGTTTATGAAGGTAAAATTGTACAATCAAGGACTTCTGATTTCAGGTGAGACTAAAAATGTTATGGGCGACCAAAAAGGTACCTTTTTTGAATTTTTATGGTACTTTTGGTATTTTTTACATTTATGAAGGTAGGATCGTACAATCAAGGGCTTTTGATTCCAGGTGAGACTGAAAATGTAATGGGCGACCACAAAGGTACTTTTGTGAATTTTTATGGTACTTTTTGTATTTTCTGCGTTTATGAAGGTAGGATTGTACAATCAAGGACTTTTGATTTCAGGTGAGACTAAAAATGTTATGCGCGACCAAAAAAGTACTTTTTTGAATTTTTATGGTACATTTTGTATTTTCTACGTTAGTGAAGGTAGGATTGTACAACCAAGGACTTTTGATTCCAGGTGAGACTGAAAATATAATGGCCACAAAGGTACTTTTGTGAATTTTTATGGTACTTTTTGTATTTTCTACGTTTATGAAGGTAGGATTGTACAATTAAGAACTATTGATTCCAGGTGAGACTAAAGGTGGGATCACATGATTGCCGCAAATGCACCAATCTGACACAATTTTTATTGTGCTGAATTGGCGCACAATAATCAGATTATTCCGATCAAATACTTTGTAATCACACGATTGCCTCACTTTATACAAATTTGATTGTTGCAAGATGGCGTAAAATGCTATAGTGACAAAAATCGCCGCATTTCCGTCACAAGATTGTTCCTGTTTGTAGCAACGCTAGCTTATTTTGTTGTCTGTTTTGTTTTTTTGTGCATAAAAATGGTTTGTTTTTTATTTAAACTAGCCAAACCCGGCGCGCGTTGCTACGCCTCTTAATGAATCGAAATGCATTCTGAATTTTAATTGAATATCAAGTGAAAAAACCTAAAAATTATAATTTTTTTTATGGGCGTGGCATTGCCCACTTTTCTTATCACGAAATTGTAAAGTCATAACAACTCAATATGTGTGCAAAGTTTCAGAAGAATCGGTCCAGTGCAAGTACCTCAAAATTATAACCTTATTTTATGGGCGTGGCCCTGCCCACTTTTTTTATCACGAAATTATTGAGTCATGACAGCTCGATATGTGTACATAGTTTCAGGAAAATCGGTCAAGTGCAAGTAGCTAAAACTGATAACTAATTTTTATGGGCGTGGCCCGCGCGTTGCTACGCCCCTTCATGAATTTTAATCGCATTCTTAATTTTAATCGAATATCAAGTGCAAGGCTAAAAACTATAACTTTTTCTTTATGAGCGTGGCACTGCCCACTTTTCTAATTACAAAACTGTATAGTCATGACAGCTCAATAAGTGTGCAAAGTTTCAGAAAAATCGGTCCAGTGTAAGTACCTCAAAATGATACCTTTTTTTATGGGCGTGGCACTGCCAACTTTTCTAAATACGAAACTGTATAGTCATGACAACTCAATATGTGTGCAAAGTTTCAAAAAAATCGTTCCAGTGCAAGTACCTCAAAATGATACCTTTTTTTTAATGGGCGTGGCACCGCCCACTTTTCTAATGACGAAAGTGTAAAGTCATGACAGCTCAGTATGTTTGCAAAGTTTCAGAAAATTCGGTCTAGTGAAAGTAGCTAAAACTGATAACTAATTTTTTATGGGCGTGGCCCCGCCCACTTTTTCAATCACGAAATTATAAAGTCATGACAACTCAATATGTGTGCAAGGTTTCAGAAAAATCGGTCCAGTGCAAGTACCTCAAAAATAAAACTTTTTTAGGGGCGTGGCCCCGCCCACTTTTCTTATCACGAAATTATATAGTCATGAAAGCTCAATATGTGTGCAAAGTTTCAGAAAAATCGGTCAAGTGCAAGTAGCTAAAACTGATAACTAAGTTTTTATGGGCGTGGCTCCGCCCACTTTTTTTCACCCATAAACACTCCCTGGTATGTGTACAACAACTTACCAAAGTTTGAGCCCGATCGGTTTTACAGTTTCGGAGTCTATAGCTAACACACACACACACACACAGAGTTTCACTTTTATATATATAGATAAGAGAATTGCATCTTCTTTGTATATTGTGTGTTTATTTGGTACTAGCCAATCCCGGCGCGCGTTGCTACGCCCCTTCATGAATTTTAATCGCATTCTAAATTTTAATCGAATATCAAGTGCAAGGCTAAAAACTATAACTTTTTCTATATGAGCGTGGCACTGCCCACTTTTCTAATTACGAAACTGTATAGTCATGACAGCTCAATAAGTGTGCAAAGTTTCAGAAAAATCGGTCCAGTGCAAGTACCTCAAAATGATACCTTTTTTTTAATGGGCGTGGCACTGCCCACTTTTCTAATGACAAAAGTGTAAAGTCATGACAGCTCAGTATGTTTGCAAAGTTTCAGAAAATTCGGTCCAGTGCAAGTAGCTAAAACTGATAACTAATTTTTTATGGGCGCGGCCCCGCCCACTTTTTCAATCACGAAATTATAAAACCATGACAGCTCAATACGTGTGCAAAGTTTCAGAAAAATCGGTCCAGTGCAAGTACCTCAAAATCAAAACTTTTTTTAGGGGCGTGGCCCCGCCCACTTTTTTTATCACGAAATTATTTAGTCATGACAGCTCGATATGTGTGCAAAGTTTCAGAAAAATCGGTCAAGTGCAAGTAGCTAAAACTGATAACTAATTTTTTATGGGCGTGGCGCCGCCCACTTTTTTTCACCCATAAACACTCCCTGGTATGTGTACAACAACTTACCAAAGTTTGAGCCCGATCGGTTTTACAGTTTCAGAGTCTATAGCTAACACACACACACACACACACACACACACACACACAGAGTTTCACTTTTATATATATAGATAGATAAAAAAATTTATTTATGGTTTTGTAGAAATATACTTACAAAAACAAGTATGCCTTCAATAAGGAAAAAGAGATATGCTGGGGGTACGCAAAGCTTAACTAACTTAAATTAATATAATTAGAAAGTATAATTATGAATAAAAGACAAACTTTTTTTTTAATCACAAATAATTGAATATTAAAATATTGGCGCGTATTGTAAACTTTGATTGCCGTTAAAGAACACAATAAATATTGGCACACTTTTGACATTTTTATTGCCGCGCTGTTTTATTTAAAGTGGTCACACGGTTGCCCCATCAGAGTTGCATTTGATTGGTTAAAATAAGTACAATATTATCCGCAATTGTCACATGTACCAATTTATTGTGCAATTACACGATTGGGATACAAAAAATTTTGAAAAACGGTGCATTACGGCAATCGTGTGATCCTACCTTAAAAATGTTATGGTCGACCAAAAAGGTACTCTTTTGAATTTTTATGGTACTTTTTGTATTTTCTACGTTTATGAAGGTAGGATTGTACAATCAAGGACTTTTGATGTCAGGTGAGACTAAAAATGTTATGGTCGACTAAAAAGGTACTTTTTTGAATTTTTATGGTACTCTTTGTATTTTCTAGGTTTATGAAGGTAGGATTGTACAATTAAGGACTACTGATTCCAGGTGGGGCTAAAAATCTTATGTGCGACCAAAAAGGTACTTTTTTGAATTCTTATGGTACTTTTTCTATTTTCAACGCTTGCGAAGCTACAATTTTAAAATTAGTGACTATTGATACAAGGTGAGACTAAAAATGTTATGGGCGACCAAAAATTAACCTTTTTTGAATTTTTATGGTACTTTTTGTATTTTCAACGTTTGCGAAGCTAAAATTTTGAAATTAAGGACTATTAATACAAGGTAAGAATAAAAATGTAATGGTCGACCAAAAAGGTACTCTTTTGAATTTTTATGGTAGTTTTTGTATTTTTTACGTTTATGAAGGAAGGATTGTACAATCAAGGACTTCTGATTTCAGGTAAGACTAAAAATGTTATGGGCGACCAAAAAGGTCCTTTTTTTGAATTTTTATGGTACTTTTGGTATTTTTTACATTTATGAAGGTAGGATTGTACAATCAATGACTTTTGATTCCAGGTGAGACTGAAAATGTAATGGGCGACCACAAAGGTACTTTTGTGAATTTTTATTGTACTTTTTGTATTTTCTACGTTTATGAAGGTAGGATTGTACAATCAAGGACTTTTGATTTCAGGTGAGACTAAAAATGTTATGGGCGACCAAAAAAGTACTTTTTTGAATTTTTATGGTACTTTTTGTATTTTCTACGTTAATGAAGGTAGGATTGTACAACCAAGGACTTTTGATTCCAGATGAGACTGAAAATGTAATGGGCGACCACAAAGGTACTTTTGTGAATTTTTATGGTACTTTTTGTATTTTCTAGGTTTATGAAGGTAGGATTGTACAATTAAGGACTATGGATTCCAGGTGAGAGTAAAAATATTTTGTGCGACCAAAAAGATACTTTTTTGAATTTTTATGGTAATTTTTGCATTTTCAACGTTTGCGAAGCTAGAATTTTGAAATTAGTGACTATTGATACAAGGTGAGACTAAAAATGTTATGGGCGACAAAAGAGGTACTTTTTTATGGTACTTTTTGTATTTTCGACGTTTGTGAAGGTAGGATTGTACAATCAAGGACTTCTGATTTCAGGTGAGACTAAAAATGTTATGGGCGACCAAAAAGGTACTTTTTTGAATTTTTATGGCACTTTTGGTATTTTTTACACTTATGAAGGTAGGATTGTACAATCAAGGACTTTTGATTCGTGGTGAGACTGAAAATGTAATGGGCGACCACAAAGGTACTTTTGTGAATTTTTATGGTACTTTTTTTTTTTTTTCCACGTTTATGAAGGTAGTATTGTACAATCAAGGACTTCTGATTTCAGGTGAGACTAAAAATGTTATGGGTTACCAAAAATGTACTTTTCTAAATTTTTATGGCACTTTTTGTATTTTCAACGTTTTCGAAGCTAGAATTTTGAAATTACTGACTATTGATACAAGGTGAGACTAAAAATGTTATGGGCGAAAAAAAGGTACTTTTTTATGGTACTTTTTTTATTTTCTACGTTTATGAAGGTAGGATTTTACAATCAAGGACTTTTATTTCAGGTGAGACTAAAAATGTTATGGTCGACCAAAAATGTCTTTTTTGAATTTTTATGTTGTTTTTTATATTTTCTACGTTTATGAAGGTATGATTGTACAATCAAGGACTTCTGATTTCAGGTGAGGCTTAAAATGTTATGGGCGACGAACAATGTACTTTTTTTTGGACTTTTTGTATTTTCTACGTTTCTAAAGTTAATTTTTTTTAATTAATGGAGGATTGATGATTCAAGTTTAGAATTAAAGTGATGTTGAAGACACAAAAAAGCCTTTTCGCATTTTGATTGTACTCTTTGTAAACATGAATTCTTAAAATTATTGTTTTTTGATCCGAGGTCTAACTGCTAATATTATGAACGGCTAAAATTACTTTTTCTCTTTTTATACCCTTCACACAGTGAAAAAGGGTATATAGGTATATAGGTTTGCCTTTCCGTGTGAAATTTCTACAATTTTCATTTTCGACCCCACAAAGTATATATTTTCTGAAAGGGGAGTCAATTAAGCTCTGACAGTCTGTCCGTGTGTATGTTGAAATCAACTTTTTGAAGCCCCCCGACATCGCTTGGACCCGGGTGAGGTATTAGAATATCAGAAATATTCGGGAGTAGATCGGTATTGAAGATCAGAAACATCGGTACATTAACAACTGAGATATGAGCAAAAAACTCACAACCACCTCTAATTTTTTCACAAAAACAACATTACAACAACAACATACATACATGCAAACGTGTATACTGGTTAGAGTAAACGTGGCATCGAATCCCCGCTGAGCCAAAAAAATTTTATTTAATTTTTTTTGTTTTTTTTTTATTTTTATATATTATTTATATTTTTATTATTTTTTTTATATAGTTTTTGTTTTATGTATATAGCTTAGTCTAGACGATATGTTGAATCAGCAAATTTGTGCTTAAAAATTTGTTACAAGTGCCATCATATCGTGTAAACGCAAAATTTTTTCATGATACGTATGATTAACATCATTTGCTAACACTTTTTTAACAAGGCCATCAAATGTATATCGACGATTTCAACATATCGTGTAAACAGCATATTTTTAATGCTGGACAAATTTCCCACGTATGAAGGCAGATTTGTTGTTTGTTGAAAAGCGTATTTCAGCTTTTCATCATATGGCAAATGTAGTATCAAATAGAATTGTTGCAGTGTTGCCTAATTTGTTATATTCTTTGCTAGAATTTGTAAGTTATACATTAGTTATTTAGGCAAAATGGTTGATGTGAATTTTTGATCACTCTTTGATCGGTGATAAAGTTTTGGATGTAAATATAATTTTTTAAACACCTAGGCTTTTAGTTAATTAAATACGATAAGTTAGTTTCCTATATCATATATTCTTACCACAATGAGTTACACAAATTTTACCAACAGCAACCCCTTTTTTTTGTTTGTTATTATCTTTTATATTATTACTAGTTATGGCCTGCTCAAGGCGAATTCACTATCAGGTGATAACATCCCTACAACAAACACAAAAAGGCCAAGAGAATGTCAAAATACAAAAAAACAACTTTTTTGTTTACTCTTAATTAAAATTTTATTTTTATAAATGCACGCGAAAAGTTTTAAAATAAATAAGTATTTTTAATTTATTACATAAATTTGTGCTGTTTATATCACAAATTTGTGTTTTTTTTTATTATTGAATAATAAATAAATCAACAAATATTTATAAAGACCTCGAGCTTGAATAATCAATTGAAAATTTTATAAAATAAAGGTCAAATAAGAGCAATAAGAATCTGCAATAACATAAACATTGTTTACTATCAATCCTTATTATTTTCCTAATTTCTACTTGCGATATTTTTTTTTAAATTTAGTATTTAGAAAAAACAAAACACCTGAATTTCAAATTTTTTTTGCGATAAAAAAGCATTAAAACATTGATAAAACTAATAAGTTGACAGCGCTGTTTCTTATAACCATTTGTTTATTTTTGGTTTGGTCCAGGGTACACTTATACAAGGTGGCGGTGCAAGCTCAGCTGACTATTTTTTTGTGTTCTGGAGAATGTCAAAATACATACTTAAAAAAATTATTTCAACTTCGGAAATTGTCAAACTCCATACATAAAAAAGAGAGACAAAAATTGCTCTGCTTTACGCTATCACCTTATGTAATTACACCATGGTTTGGTCAGTACTCAACAGAATGTTGGTTGAACAACAAAGCATGATGTTATGTTCCGTGTTCTTGTATTTTGTAATTCCTAATTTTTAATTGTTAAACTTCTTGTTCTAAATTAGTATTTTGAACTTTTACTCAGGTTTGAGTTTAATTAGAATTTTTTCTTTATATAAAATTCAATTGTAATAATAAAAAATAAACTTTTTCAGATTATTCTTTTCATTATCACATACATACATATAAATATAATTGCCGCAAAAAAGGGTATTGTAAAATTTATTTGGCATATACAAATATATGAACAAATGTTAATACGAATTAACATACATAATTAAACGAAATTCAACATATCGTGTATACACAAAAATTGTATGATAACTCATATGTTGAAATATCATTTGTTGGCGTATGATGAATTCAAAAAATTTGGTGCTTTCAGCATATCGTGTAAACAACCATCATATTCAATATGATAACAGAGACATTTGCTGTTATTTTAGAGCAAATAAATATTAGCACACATATGCTGATTCATCATACCGTCTAGACTAAGCTTATTATTTATATTTTAATTATTTTTTTTGTAAATTTTTTTGTCTTAAGCAAATTGTTGAGTTCGAGGTCTTTTGATGTTAAAATAATTTTTCTTAACTTTGCCAATATTTCGATATTCTTTGAATATCATCTTCGGGGCCATATATTATTAAAAACGAAACGTATAACTTTCAAAACATTATGAACATATAAAATACTAAATAAAGTATTCACAATACATTAAAGGCGACAAATGAAAAACATAAAACAAATATGATCTGCATTAAACAAAAACCTATTACGGATAATTCGCAATAAGCATTTACTAAATACAACATAAACCATAAATATTGTACGTCATTCCTCTTTGACATCAATTAATGTACTAATCTTTCTTAAAAATTATTATAAGTATTAAACTTTGCTTTTTGTTTTTTAATCAAATGTCTATAGCTTTGAGCGCAGTTCTCAGTGTCAATTTTAAAATTCATTCTCTTTTCTGTAGGTACGTTTAAAATGTGCAGCATCTCCAACATGTAACGGCGCTTGTAAGAGCGTGTTTACATGAAGGGACATGTCCCCTGCGACACAAGTTTGGTGGTGAGGGGTGCGGCGTTGAGTACGGGGTAGCAATTGTCGCACGTTTTGTGAATTTGAGGGGACAAATTTGACATTTCTCTTTTACATCTTTCGTTCTCTTGTATTCTTGTCATGTTATGTGTGACCGGTGTTGCCAGACTGATATTTTATGGAATTTGCAACAAAAAAAATGAAATATCCAATGAAAGATCATATATTAGAAATAAAATAAACCGCTTATCTCTTGCTCTAACCTCCATGGTTTTACCCACTCCTTTCGTCTTCTTTTATTTGGTAAACTATTTGCGTTTTTATAGCATTTTAGCAAATTAAAAATTATTTATATATTTTCTGCATCATCTAGATCTAACGCTTCAACAGCCAGTTCAGTTAGGTCAACAATTTTGTTAGCATTACTTGAACGTTTTTATAGTTTCAATATAAATTCTTATTCATAGTAGTTATTTTTTATATGTTCGATATTTTTTCTATGTTTGTCAGTTTGTGTAAAATTATCAAGACGAAAAGATATTAATATTAATAATAAATAAAATAATTTCAAATTTCTTCAATTATTTCTTCTTTAGAAATATCAGCCATTATGTTTCTTGAAATTTATTTAATTTTGCTTTTTTAAATACTTGTATTGCCTCTGCTACTGTTGACCATTATAAATTGTAAATGTATGGCAACCCTTCTTACGAATGAAGGGATAAAAAGAATTAGTTAATTTAACGTCAAAAAGTCGCTTTGTCCCTGCAACAAAATCCCTTCATGTAAACGCAAGAAGATTTCAGAAGGGACACCAAAAGAAAATCCAAGCCAACGCAAGCAGAGTCGCAGGGACATGTCCCTTCGTGTAAACTAGCTCTAATTTGTCTCTGATTGCAGTACTCTTACTCTATCAAAATCGGGAGAGTGTTTATTTTTTGCACAGTGGGACGTGAGTTCCGTTTTTTGCGTATTATTATTTCCTAACTTTTCATCAGATTTGTGTGCCGATAAACGTGTTTGCAGTCTATTTTTAGTAGTACCTATATATACTTTTTCACATTTCTCAAGTCCTTTTCCATTGCAGGGTATCTCATATATTAGGTTGGCTTTATCCAAAAACGATATTTTGTCCTTAGTCTTGCTGAATATGTTCCCTAATTTTCGGTGTGTTTTGTGAGCCATTTTAAAGAGTTTTCATTAAATAGTGTTGATTTTTCCATCCTTTCCGACAATTCTGGAACATAAGCTAAGGACTTATAATTGTATTTTTCCTCCTCCTTTTTTACCATTGTACTACATTTTTTCACCTTGTCTTTCTCAACGTCCTTTATAAGTTTAAAAATTAGTCTTTCCGGAAAACTATTATCAAGTAAAACACTTCTTATCCTCCTAGTATTTTCGTCATGAAACTGGATATCGCTCAAATTGAGGAGAAATAATTAATCAATATACCTGACGACGCAGGTTTTTGGTACCATTTTATTTTCAATACATTTCCCTCCCTAATTACCATAGTATCTAAATAAGATAATCTAAAGTCCTTTTCCATTTCCAGCGTAAACTTAATACTTTTATGAAAACTATTTAACTTTGAAAAAATATCATAAATTTTTTTCCCGAACTATGCTAAATATGTCATCTACATATTTCATCAAAAATCTTGGTCTGTCCGACAAATCGTTAATTACTGTGTCTAAAAGTTTCTCCATCACAATATCAGCAATAATATGTGACAATGGTGAACCCATGGGTAGTCCTTTTAGATGTGAATAGATTCTACCTTCATAGCTAAAGTAGCTGTTATCCTTTATACAAAATTTTAAAATTCGTAAGAATATTTGTTTCGTCATATTTGTATGTCCTTTATTTTCATCCCATTTTTCCTCTACAGTGTTTAAAGCCAAATTTATGGGAATACTAGGAAATAGAGACACCACATCAAATGATACCAATCTTTAATCGTCTCTTAAAATCAATTCCTTAAGTCTGTTTTTAAAAAACATAGAGTCACTAATATTATACATATTTCGAGTCTTTTGTAATATTTTTCAAAATTCCACTTATGTTAAATAAACACTCTCCTGATTTTGATAAAGTAAGAGTACTGCAATCAGAGACAAATTACAAGCGTCGTTACATGTTGGAGATGCTGCCATGGTGTAATTACATAAGCGTATAGGAGAGCAATTTCCGAAGTTGGAATAATTTTTTAAGTATGTATTTTGACATTCTCCAGAACACAAAGAAATAGTCAGCTGGGCTTGCACCGCCACCATGTATAAGTGTACCCTGGATGCTGCACATTTTTAACGTACCTACAGAAAAGAGAATGAATTTTAAAATTGACACTGAGAACTGCGCTCAAAGCTATAGACATTTGATTAAAAAACAAGTAAGAGCGCTATATTCGCCCGTGCCGAATCTTATATACCCTTCACAACGTGTAGTCATGCAATAACAGTAGTTTGTATCACCATTCATCTCATATGAAATACGTACATACATATATTATTATATTAGTTAATGCGAACAAAATAAAAATAATAAGTACATGTACAAATGTATTTTAGTAAACATTAAATAATAAATTAATAAAGAAATGAATGTGTGTTTGTGTGTATGTTCTTAACATTCTCCACCGCATTGAACACCGTTCAAATAATAAATTTAGTGCAGCTAGGATTGATTGATCGGCAGGTTTCAGTCATATCTATGGTTGATATTTGTGATCTCAAAGCTGGTTTGGGTGTGAGTTGAGGGGTTTTCTTAAATTTTGAACGGATCTTCCAATTCAGTAGGCCAAGCAAAATAAGAATGCAAATAATTAGCGAGGTGTAGTTAACTGCATGATGATGTTGACTTTTTGAGTTGATGAGTTGTGGTAAATGTTCTAGAGTGGATTCATTTAATTGTCTTTGTAGATTTTTCAGCTCTTCTAGGTGGACCTTATGTTGGGTTGTGTTAGTAGCAGCCAAAACCTTTTCTATTTCCTGTGGTCGACTTATTGATTTTAGCTGTTTTAGTCTTACATAGGAAATATGTATGCTATTTGATGCATCATAATGTCTTTGTATTGTTACAAACTTGTTTTTTATTACACAATTGGAACCAATTTCCATTATTCCTGCATTTCTGATTGTGATGAGTGCAGTTTTCATCCCACATACCATTGATGCTTCAATGTCGGTAGTAGTAGCTAAGATCCATTTATTTGGATGATTCAATTGACTCCAAACTGTTCCTGGGATTCTATGGAGATTGCAATTGATTGTTGATTGATTATTGAACATGTTGATCTCACAGGGATTGGCATTTGCATTTCTTCTGAGTTTCGACTGTTGATTTTTGCAAATGTATTAGTCATCTTTGGGTTTGATGCAATTTGCTATGTCCTCTGATTTAAAAAACATATATTCCTCTCTGTGTGCATCTGTTGCTAGGTATGATGTATCTGGTTTGATAGCGATTAAGCTATTATTTTTTATTGTTGGAACTGGTAATATTTTGAATAGCTCAAAAAACTGTTGATTGACTAGAGGTATCTTGATTTCGAACATTACTTCATATTTTGTTACAGCGTCCTTGACATTCATAAGCTTCTATAGTTCAATCAAGTTATCACCTACTATTGGTAGGACCTGTGACGCTGGAAGATTAGCCTTGGTAATCACCTCCTTTAGTTGATGAGGCGACAATAAAGGGGGCTTATTTTTTCATTATGAGTATCAGTAAGTACACTAATGATTTTGGCTTATATTCCCTGTAGATTTATTGCTGTTAATGCCAACTCACTTGGCAGAGTTCCAACAAGTTGAAGATTGCTCAGTTGGGAAGATTCCTTAGCTACTTCATTTTTATTTTGCTCAATAATATCTAAGATTTCTTTTATTTTATGTTGTGTATTAGTCTCATCCTGTTTGATGACGTTAATGGTTGAATCAGTTATAGATGTTTGTTTTTTTATAAGACTAGTTATGTGACTGTGTTCGATTTTTGCCTTGCTAATAGTCCTTGGCATTTCTTCTGCGTAGTCCACATCCAGAACACCAAGAAAAGAACGTGCAATAGTGCCAACTATGTTGAATGGAGATCTTTTATAACGTCTGTTGGTAAATAAGTCTTTGTAATTCATTTTTTATTTGCTTTATGTTGTTCACCAATATGTTTCACATAACGTGTTGTTTGCAAGCCTACTGACAAAGATTTTATTTCTGACATAAAGGGCGTTAAGTAACATTTTCCATTCCACTGTATTCAGTTTTACCGTTCCTATTCCTTTGAAATACAAACCTGGGTCTTTCTCAAATTGTGTAATTCGTAAGTTTTGCACAGGACCACATGCATTAGGAACAGTGATAATAATATAGTGAGCATTATCGGATTATTTGACGCCTTGAATCTTTTTGTTGGGATGGTATCTTTTTTATCTTCCCTGGGTAAGGATCGTTCTAGTGTTGGTTTTATTTCTGTTAAAACTGATTTTTCATTTTCGGGAAGTAATGAAGCCAGCCTGTGAATGGGTCGTTTAAATACCCCTGTTTTTACTTCAGCCACTCTGACAGCACCGTCATCACATGTGAACAAATTTAGAATTCTCCCTAATGGCCACTTCATCGTGGGTATGTTATCTTCTTCGATGATAACCATATCTCCTTTTTTGAGATTGCTCATCCTTTACTTCCATTTGAGAAGTTCATGTAGGTATTCTGTCGACCACCTTTTCCAGAATTGGTGTTTTATGTGCGAAATTAGCTTCAAATGAGATATGTTGGATGTCTCTAGAGTCTCTGCTCTGCTGTCTACTTGTGATGTTAGCGCTTTCCCGATGAGAAAATGACCCGGTGTCAATGCTTCAAGACTGTCTGGATCGTTTGATAGTGGCGTGAGTGGGCGAGAATTCGGAATTGCTTCGATTTCTATGATAATTGTCTCTAATTCTTCATGGGATAGGGTTTCAGTTGACACACTGCGTACCAAGAGATGTTTTGCGGACTTTACTGCAGGTTCCCATAAACCTCCGAAGTGCGGTGCTCTTGGTGGAATAAAATGAAAATGTATGCCCTTAGAGCTGGAAGTTGCGATGATTGCTTCCTTGTCCGAATATATGTTTTCCGATAATTCTGCTAAACTATTTTTTGCTCCGACGAAAGTGGTAGCGTTATCACAATATATATTCCAGCAGTGACCACGTCGAGCAGTAAACCGTTTGAGAGCTCCAATGAACGATTCAGTTGATAAGTCAGACACAAGTTCTAAATGAACTGCCTTTGTTACAAAACAGCAGAACACAGCTACGTAAGCTTTGGTTGGTCTTTTACCCCTGATCTTGTAGTGTACCCAGAATGAGCCACAATAGTCTACACTTGAGTTTATAAATGGTCCGGCAGGAACTACTCTTTGTTCTGATAGATTTCCCATTACCTGTTGATATAGTTGTGGTCGAGCTCTAGTTAACCTTACGCATTTTTTCTTTAATTGGCCAAACCCGTTGCCTTATTGTGTTTATCAGTGCTTGAGCTCCACAGTGCTTGCATTCTTCTTGTGTCATTGTAAATAATAATTTTACTAAAGGGTCGTTATATGGCAATATTATTGGGTGCTTTGCATCTGGTTGTAGATTGGAATGTTTCAATCTCCCTCCTACACGAACAATACCGTTCTCAACCAAAAATGGTGATAGACTGCTTATAGAGCTATGACTGTTAATTTGCTTACCGCTTTTCAATTGTTTTATTTCGGCAGCAAAATCCCAAGCTTGTATGGCATGAATAATTAGAAGGAGGGAGTCGTCTAGTTCCTTAGGAACAGGTAATATATTCTTTGGTCGATGCATATTTGGTCTTCGTGAGTTCCTTATGAATCTAAGCACATATGCCAAAATTCTTTGCAATCTCCAAAATGAATTTTTGTGTTGAATTCCATATATGAGATCGATATCCGCCGTTACTATTGCTTCAGTAATTACCTTTTTTAATGCTGTCTTATTTGGGTTAGACATTTTTAGTAGAGAGTTTCGCCTGCCACAGTTCTTCCTTTCCGTGGAGAAACATTGGACCATGAAACCATAGTCCAGATCTGGCCAGATCCGATGGCTGAAGCCCTCTGGATAGAATGTCGGCAGGGTTATCTTTAGATGGTATATGTCTCCATTGTTCTGGTAATGTTAATATTTGGACAGTTGATACTCTATTAGCTACAAATGTTTTATATAAAGATGATTGTGAATTTATCCAGGACAGCACTATTTCAGAATCTGTCCACAAGACAAGTCAAGTCGGGCTTGACTCTGTTGGCAAGTTTAGTTCCTACTACAACGCCACATAGCTCTAGTCGAGGTAGTGTTTGTTGTTTCAAACGAGCTACTCTAGATTTTGCACAAAGCAGGCGTACAGCTACTCGTCGATCCTTTGTAATATAACGAATATATGCAGCCGCCCCAAAGGCCTTTTCTGATGCATCTACAAACACATGTAGCTGTAAATTATATAAATTATATGTCGTGCTATTTTAAAATTATTGAGACTTTCCAAGTTATTCCGAAATGTATTCCAAGTAATACAAAACTTCTCGGGTAACGGATCATCCCAATCTAATGTGAGTTGCCACAATTGTTGAATAAATATCTTTGCTTTCACAACAATAGGAGCAAGGAGACCAAGGGAATCGAATATTTTTGCAAGTTCGGACGTGACTGTACGTTTCGATATTACTTGAAGATGGTTAGTTTTTACTTTAACACAAAATTGATCGGTTTGAGGTATCCGGTATAATCCCAATGTTTTTATTGTTTTGCTAATGTTATCATTGAAATCTAAGTTGACTTCCCGATCGCTATCTGGTATATCTTTCAGTAATCTTAGAGTATTAGAACACCATTTTCTTAGATTCAAACGGTGTTTTTTCAAAATAGTTATTAGTTCCTTTTGAGTCTGAACCGCTGTAGTTAGACTATCAAAACCACCAAGACAGTCATTCATATAGAAATTTTGCGATCCAAGTGGATAACGCTCCATGTTTTCTTCTGAAATTCTCTGTAAGCATTTTGTAGCCAAATAAGGAGCTGATCGTGTACCGTATGTTACCGTATTAAGCTTATAACAATTAATTAGTGACGCCAAATTTTCTCTCCATATGATCAACTGATATTGATGGTTGTCTGGACTGATTAATATTTGACTATACATTTTTTCGATGTCTGTTGTAAAGACAAATTTAGGCATATGAAAACGAAGTAAAATCGAAAGCAATTCACTTTGAATAGTTGGTCCAGTATACACTAAGTCATTTAGAGAATAGCCTGTTGACGTTTTTGCAGAAGCGTCGAAAACTACTCTAAGTTTTGTTGAAGTGCTGTCAGGTTTTAGAGCACAATGATGTGGAATAAAGTATTTTGGACTTGATATGTTATCCAAGTTGACCTTTTGCATATGTCCTTAATTTTCATATTCTCTCATGAATTGAATGTACTGATTTTGAATATCTGTATTTTTCTGTAGCCGTTGCTCTAGACTAATGAATCTATTGTATGCCGTTTGATGAGAGTGACCCAAAGCTTCTGTGTTTTCACTAAACGGAAGCTTAGCAATAAAACGACCACTTAAGTCCATCTAAACGTGCTGACTTAAATGAGATTCACACAGGTTTTCTGATGGAGATATATTTTCTCATTCGATTTTACTTCATCGAGTTTCCATAGTTGTTCGATCGCTTGTTCTAATGAGGTTTCATTGTCACAAGCCGCACATGTTAACGTTGCAGATGGCAGATCAATTGTGGGTTGTTTGAATAAGCCGCCTATAATCCAACCCAGTGAAGTATTTTGAAGGATAAGGTAATAATTGTACCAGGTTGGATAAGACTAAAGTAAAACTCTGCACCGATTAGAATATCAATTTTTCCTTGTGTGTTAAATTGGGGTCTGCTAAGCGAACGTCCTAAATTCGTCTGAAATGCCTTTTGCTGCCTTGATAATAACCCTAGCTGTGGCTAAAATTATGTTTTTCTTGTCTTTTGCTGATGCTGAGGAGTATACTGCGGCTGTATTGGCTGATGTAACATCGTGCCTTGTGAATGGCCCTTGCTTTGGAGCTTCAGATTTTTTTGATAGATGTAGTAACGTGTTGTACTTGTTATTACATTTTTTACAGTTGCCATAAGTACAGTTCTTATCTAAATGATCGGGCTTAAAACATTTCACACATAGCTTCTGTTGTTGAACCCATTTGAGCCTCTCAGTTTCTGTCATGAATTGTTTGTAATGATAAATGCGATGTTTACTATTGTTGCATAGTTTGCAATTGTTGTTTTTCTCCACTGATGCTATGGAAGAAACAACCTTGCTTGAACCTTGATGGGCAATTAATGTTTTCCCAATCGACTCCATTGATTCAAATTTCAGCTCCAAAAATGAGAATAATTCTTTAATAGTAGGAACCTCCTTCGGTTTTGATAAGGATTGCATAAACCGGATGTTTAGATTGTGGTCCAATTTTTTCATCATTATTTGAATTAGTATGGCATCCCAAGTCGATGTGTCGATTTTTTAGTTGTTAACTACTAACATACATTCTTTTATTGTATCATGAAGAGCCTTGATTGATGCAGTAGATAATGTTCCCTTTGGTTAATTCAGGATTCCTTCTACTAGCGTGGCTACAAGAACCCTTTTATTGCTAAAACGCTCCTGAAGGAGTGTCCATGCTGTGTTGTAATTTTCTTTTGTTAGAGTAAAATTATTTATGAGTTTGGCAGCCTCCCCCGATAAATTGATTTTTAGATACCACATTTTTTGGACATTCGGAAGAGCCTGCTTGTCTACCATCTGTGAGAAAAGTTCATAGAATTGACGCCACTTTAAACAGTCACCATTAAATTTAGGAATTGTTACCTTTGGGAGTGGCAATGAACTGTGTAATCTCATGTCACCTCCCAGTTGTGGAGTAAGTGCTACACCCTTATTGCATTTGTCTATTAGTACTGCAAGTTTCACTAGATTATGTTGAACCAAGTCTTCCTGGTCATCGTATTTATCTTGATGTAGTCCCACTTTTAATGGTTCTTCAGTCTGTTGCCATATGTTGTCATATAAATCTTGAACTTGAGTCCATAAACTTTTTACAATATCTGATTTGAGTTGATAAAACTGTTTTGGCTGATCTGGTTCTATTGATTCCAAGCCGTGAAGCAGACGAGTAAGAGATGTCATACGAGCAATTATCTTTCTTGCTAGTCCGTGAATTGGTTCCTCTTTTGCGTCATCCTGGTTAATTGACAATTTTTCTGGTATTTTTTCTCTTACGGTTGGCACTGGTTTGTTGGTTAAAGGCGTCAGTTTTTCTATTTGTAACTCAATGTATTCCATTACAGAGCTGTATTTTTCACCAGTTACTTTGTATAGCTCCGTTGTAATATAAGGATCGTGTTTTGATAAAGTGGCATCACTACGAGTTATATTCTCAGTTTTGTTAAATTCCTGCCATAGGTAACTGAGTTCATTCCGTTTGCCTTGATAAAATTCTTCAGTTCTTCTGTCAAGTGGAGCCTTTTTAATAATTGAAATGATTTTTTCAATATTACTGGCCCTTACTTCCTGCTGTGCTTTAAGATCTTGAATGTTTGCCATTGTGAGCTGATTGCGCTATTTGAAGTTTTTGTTGTTTCCTTTTGATTTATCAAGGCCTTTACCGCTCGTGAGGAGTTTAATTTTATATTGTAGAAACACTGATGAGAAGAAACTTGTAAACTTTAAGGTGTTGTGGTGTCAATAAAGAGATTTTTGGAAGGTTGTGTAAATCAAGGCGCGTTTTTATAAACTTTAAGACTTCTTTACCGCTTACAAATTTATAAAAAAACGTCTGGAACTAAGGGTCACTAAATGTTTATTTATGAAAGGATTTAGTGGGATCAATTCAAACACAAAAATTTGAGCTGGCACTAAATTGCACAATATTCCTTGCAAGTACTTGGGACTTAAAGGAAGCCGTCAGATTAAAACAAATTGTTTTGCTTACTAAAAAGACGACTGATTGATCTTTATTTTTTACTTTCCTTCTATATAAAATTAATTAATAATAAAATGCTTAGCTTAAGAATAATAACAAATGAATAATAAAATAAGTAAGAGTGCTATATTCGGCCGTGCCGAATCTTATATACCCTTCACAACGTGTAGTCATGCAATAACAGTACGTTGTATCACCATTCATCTCATATGAAATACGCACATACATATATTAAAACATCCCATTGTTAAATTAAAAATTTACGTATGTATGTTAAAAAAAAAAATTTTTTTTAAATAATAGTTAAATGAGTATTGTTGACATTTTCTGTTGTTTATATATTTTGTTGCAGATTTTTGTTTGGCTTTAGGTCATAAAAATTCAATTTTGTTGTTTTATTTTATCATATATGTTGACCCCGTCACCATTGCAGCTAATCTCATATACTAAATTAGACTTTTCTTCTTTTTTAAATTTTGTTTTCGTTTTGGTAAATAATGCGTGAACCGTATTTTGTGTTTTTAACGCTAATTTATATTTTTCTTTGTCGTAAATATTTGAATTTTTAAGTCTTTCAGAAAAACCGGGGATATATGTCATAGATTTATAAATTTTTGATGGTTCATTATTCTTTAATCTTGTATTTGTATTTAAATTAACATATTTCAGCAAATAATCTATGGTTTTGGTTGGAAAATCGTTTTTCTTTAATATATTTTTAATCTTCATTATATTGTTGTTATGAAATCTTTCATCGCTTATACTTAAAACTCTTCTTATAAAATTAGTACCAGTGTTAATAATTGTTGTTCTTGGATGTTTTGAATAAAAGTTAATTAATCTACCTGACGAGGTTAATTTTTGGTACCAATCTAATTCAAGTAAATTATTCTTCCTTATAACCACCGAATCAAGGTATGGCAGTTTATTATCTATTTCTCTTTCAATCGTAAATTGTATCTGTCGGTTAAAAGAGTTTAAAATTTTCAATGTGTTCTCCACTGCGTCAATTTTAATAATTGCGAACAAATCGTCAACATATTTTGTTAATTTTCTCGGTTTTATCTCCATATTTTCCAGTGAAATATATAAAACCTCCTCCATTACAATGTCTGCTATTACCGGCGAAGCTGGTGATCCCATTGGCATACCTTTACGTTGTTCATATATCTTGTCGTCATATTTAAAATATCGTGTATCCTTTATACAGAAAGTCAAAATGTCCATGAATAATTGTTTAGGAATATTAGTAAAGTATAATATATAATATAGTATACACGTTAGTTAAGAAAACAATTTTTTGGTTTCTTAAAAAATAATAACTTCAAGATACTAGCCGTACTCTTTTAATATTATTTTAATACTAAAAAACAATGAGTTTACCTTTGAACTCTATTTCATTGAGTTTCCTTATCAACTGTCTAGCAAAAGTATTTACAGCATTTTGTATACTTTTACTATTCTTAAGATTTATATATCTTATCTTATAATTACTTATAGATATTAACAGAATGTTTTGGCGCTGAAAACAGTCTGTTGTCTCTTTATGTAAATAATTGCTTAGTAAAATAATTAGTGATAATTTCTTTATGAGCTAAAAGGGATGCACTGTAAATATTTGCTTAGTAAAATATTTAGTGATAATTTCTTTATGAGCTAAAATGAATGCACTGTAAATATTTGCTTAGTAAAATATTTAGTAATAATTTCTTTATGAGCTTAAAGGGATGCACTGTAAATATTTTCTACTAACAAAATATTGAGGTATAAAATGTTTTGTTCTTTGTTTTAATTATTCCTCCTAACTCTCTCCCTTCTTAAAATGAATCGTCCCAATTCGTTGTGATTCTCCCCTCACAAAAAATGAATCGCCTCGATTCATGCTATCTGTCTTATCCTTTCTAGTTCTCTATTATATAAAACTTGAAAATTTTCTCTTGTACTTATTTCTTTTAAAGTTAAATAATATTTTACTATTTTTGTTATAATATAGGTAAACAAAATTATAGAGATAAATATTGATAATGTATAAAAAAATATTTAATAGGGTGTTTTTCTATTGTAATTTTGAATTTCCTTAAAGAGTCTATGTTATTGAATGCAAATTTAGAGAAAGATTCCATTATACTTATGATTTCTAAATCCTCACTGTGCTTGCTGCGAATGGCTTCTGTCACTTTATCATGAATATTTATGTATGTAATATTATTAATTTGTACCTTGTCTGTATATTTCACTAATACAGTTCCTGTGATAAGTTCGTTGTTTATAGTGTTCGTATTATTTAAGAGGATAATTCCCTCATCTATTTCCAACAATGGATAATTATATTTCTGTATTACCGCGCATTTAGCTTTTCTATTTTCTAACAATGGTTTAATGCACTCGTCGTCTATCTATATATATAAAAGTGAAACTCTGTGTGTGTGTGTGTGTTAGCTATAGACTCCGAAACTGTAAAACCGATCGGACTCAAACTTTGGCAAGTTGTTGTACACATACCAGGGAGTGTTTATGGGTGGAAAAAAGTGGGCGGGGCCCCGCCCATAAAAATTAGTTATCAGTTTTAGCTACTTGCACTTAACCGATTTTTCTGAAACTTTCCACACATATATAGAAATGTTATGACTAAATAATTTCATGATAAGAAAAGTGGGCGGGGCCACGCCCCTAAAAAAGTTTTAATTTTGAAGTACTTGCACTGGACCGATTTTTCTGAAACTTTGCACACATACTAAGCTGTAATAACCATATAATTTCGTGATTAGAAAAGTGGGCAGGGCCACGCCCATAAAAAAAGGTTATAATTTTGAGGTACTTGCACCAGACCGATTTTTCTGAAACTTCGCACACATATCGAGCTGTCATGACTAAATAATTTCGTGATTAGAAATGTGGGCAGTGCCACGCCCATAAAAAAAAAGGTTTCATTTTGAGGTACTTGCACTGGACCGAATATTCTGAAACTTTGCACACATATTGAGCTGTTATGACTTTATAATTTCGTGATAAGAAAAGTGGGCAATGCCACGCCCATAAAAAAATTATAATTTTTTGGTTTTTGCACTTGATATTTAATTAAAATTCAGAATGCATTTCGATTCATTAAGGGGCGTAGCAACGCGCGCCGGGTTTGGCTAGTTCTATATATTTTACAAATGTTTTTACCTAAATAGTTTTTACAGTTATTTACTCTAGTGTGAATATTATCGCAAAGGGCAATTTCCTTATCGGTTGAAACCTTTCCATGTTCAATGCTAAGTGGTGTAAATTTGAATAGTTTACAATAGTTATTTATGATAGGATATTTGTAAATAGTAATGATGGAATTTCAGTTCAGTTCTTGCTATGTAAATGTCGGAATATTCCAACACGTTAATAATTGGAACAATGGATAATTCCTGTTCTGATATTTCTTTCACATCATTTAAATTTAATGATTCGGATAGGTATTCATTATTTTTCGCTGCATTTATTGTCCTTACTAGTGTCAGTAATTGATCGTGAATTATTTTGAGTAGGGTGTGACATTCCATTACATCTCCTTTTATAGAATCAAAAAGTTTTTCAAATTGGAAGTTAATTATTCTCTGTTTTTCGTTGTTTTCGATCAACGAATTAATTCTGGTTTCCATTTGTACTAAGTCTTCGTGATCTGGTATGCCAGTAATAAATTTCAATGTTGATCCTAGGAAATTTAATGCTCGTTTGTCAATCTTATGTTCCTTAATTTGTTCCATTAATGTTTCTATTTTCCTTGTCAGGATGTATTCTTCAGAATCTGGATAAGAGTTTTTATCAAATATTTGTTCATATGACGTGAAGATTTTTGTTAAGTTGGTGACGTGGAATAAAAATGTATATTTATCAAACAAATATGTGTCGTCAGTTTGAGTTAATACTTTTTTTTATTTTCAACATGTTCTATTTCAATTTTTGCTTCTAACTTCTGGAATAATATTGCCAGTACGGCTACAATCTGGTATACTTGCTTCATCTTGTCTAAAGGTAATATTCTTTATATTGTTTTTATGAACGGTTTTGCCTTTTTTGTTAGGATTATTTCTCCTAAATCTTCTTCAACAATTTCTTTTTTATAACGAGGTAAATTTTTTTTCTAATTCCAACTATTTTCACTAGTATTTGAGTTTCTTTTGTAAAAGTTCTATGTTTGGTGTTTTTGTTTAGACGGCTAAGCACTTTTTCAGATGCGTCTTTTAGATTTTTTATTATTTCTTCTTTATTTATATTAATTGAACCGAATTATATGTCTCTTGGTCGACGATTTGTTACGGTGTGTACTGAATTATTAAGTTCTTTAATAGTTCTGAATATTTCTACTCTACTTGTGGAATGATTACTAAATTTAAATATCTGTGTTAGTTCGCTAATTGAGTTATGCGCTCTTTCCACTTGTCCGTTTGCTGCTGATCTGTGTACTGGAGTTTCTATTTTTTGAATACCGTATTTATGTCATAATTGTTTAATAGCTAGAGTGATAAACGATGCTTCGATATCAGTTATTAATCGTTTACACTCAGGAAAACTGGTGCTGATTATTTCTTCTAATACATTTTCAATTGCTGCTTAAGTTTTAATTTCTCGAGCTACTATGTATTTAGAGAATTTATCTATAGTTACGAGATACATTATCTTATCGTTATAATATATGTCTGCGTGTATAAATTCTCTGGGTTGTGTTGGAATAGTTGAGTCACGTAGAGGTTCTTTGATAGGGTTCCTTTCATATTTACCAAATAAGCATGCTAAACAATTGTTGTTGTATTTTTTTACATCTTTTTTTAAATCTGGCCAATAGTATTTCTCTAATATTTCATTTATCGTATTTTTAAAACTTATATGAGCTCTATCGTGTGTTTCTTTTGTTATACATACGTATTTGCTCATTTTTAACTGTTACATCTTTTAATTTTTTTTTGTATGTAAACAAAATTACTGTTTACAAATGTTTCCTTTATTATCTTTCCATATTTGTATATGTTTTCAATTTCTGTATGGATTGCTATTACCTTTTTTTGAGGTATTACTTTTATTAGTAAAATAACGATATTAAAATTTATTTTTATATAAAAAACCTTTTTTACTTTTATTTATTCCAAATTCTAAAAAACTACTACAATTTTTATTTTTTACTTTCTACTATTAAAGCAATGAAATATTGTTTTTTCAATTTTATTTATTTTTGGTTTTTCAAAGTGTTTTATTGCAAAGTATGTTTTACAGACTCCACAGTACTCCCCCTTCAGCGTTTTCATATAGCAAATCGGACTGTCTTTTCTTTTTTGGAAATAAGAATTTCATCTGTGGAATCTTCAAAACAAGGCTTCAGTCTATCTATAGTTATAACACTTTCCTTTCCATTTATAAGAAGTTTAAAAAATTTTTCTGCTCTTGAAATAACTTTGTATGGTCCATTATAAGGTTGTTGCAGTGGTTTTTTAACTGCATCGCACCTGACAAACACGTATTCACATTTCTACAGCTTTTCATTTACATACGTTTTGTTGCCGCTATGACAACCAGTAACTAATGGTTTTACGCTGAGCATATAATTTCGAAATAACTTGATCCACTCTATATCACTGTTATTAGAAAAATTTTCTTCAACTAATTCGCCTGGTAGTGTCAGCGAACTTCCATAAACCATTTCAGCAGGGGATACTTTAAAATCGCTCAGAATCCTCGTACGCAGACCAAGCATAACAATCGGTAAAACACTTACCCAATCTTTCTTCTCATAGCACATTAAAGCTGATTTCAAGGTACGATGCCATCTTTCTATCAAACCATTTGATTGAGGGTGGTAGGACGTCGTATGTATTACTCTTGATCCAAATATCTTTGAAAGTTCTCGAAATAATTTGCTTTCAAATTGCCTTCCCTGATCCGTTACTATTTGTTTCGGTACTCCAAATCGAGATACCCATATATTTGTAAAAGCAAATACCACAGTGTCAGATTTTATATCAACCAAAGGAATAACTTCTGTGCATTTTGTGAAACGGTCAATACACGTGAGCAGATATCGATAACCTTGGCAACTTGTCAACGGGCCGACAATATCTAAATGAACTTGCATAAAACGTTGGGCTGGTGGCTTAAATTCTCCTAAAGGACTTTTTGTATGACGGTTTATTTTTGATTTTTGACAGGACATACAAGATCTTGCCCATTTAGAAACATCTTTACTTAGGGATTTCCAAACAAAACGCGAACGAACTAAATCAACTGTTGCTTTAACACCTGGATGGGCTAGGTTATAAAGATTATAAAATATTACTTTCCGAAAAGATTTTGTTAAATAGGGTCTTACTTTTGAATCAGAAACGTCGCAGAAAATCTTATGTTCACCATTTTTTATACATTTTAAGTTAAGGGATGTATTATCATCGCCTTACAATGTCATCAATTCCTCATCAAACTTTTGTTCCTCTGCTAGCTGTTTGAAATCCAAACACGTAGGCATATCAATTGCTTCAATACGGGAGAGTGTGTCGGCAACTACATTGTCTTTTCCTTTTATATGACGAATGTCTGTAGTATATTGACCTGTATAGTATAATTGCCTTAACTGTCTGGGAGAAGCTTTATCTGGCTTTTGTTTAAATGCATATATGAGTGGCTTATGGTCAGAAAAAATACAAAATCGACGACCTTCTAAAAAATACTGAAAATGCTTTAAAGTACTAAATATAGCTAGCAGCTCGCGGTCATAAGCACTGTACTTTATTTGTGTATTATTAAACTTTTAAAAAAAAATCCTAATGGCTTCCACTCACCTTCCACAAACTGCTGCAATACACCTCCCATTGCAGTATCTGATGCATCGACACATAAGGAAATTGGAACATTTTCTTTTGGGTAACTTAAAAGCGCGGCATTAGCAAGTTGCTGCTTAAATTCCTCGAATGCCTGTTTTCTTAATTCATTCCACTCAATTTGACGTTTATAATTTTTTACGTTGCCATGATGTATACCATGTAAAATTGCTTGAAATTTAGCAGCGTGGGGAACAAAACGTCGGTAAAAATTAATCATACTTAGAAAACGCTTGAGTTCTTTGACATTTGCTGGTAGCTTGAACTGCAAAATAGCTCCTACACGACAGGGAAGTGGTTTTAATCCCTTTTCCGTAACCAAATAACCAAGAAATTCTAGATCTTGAACGCCAAATACGAATTTTGAAACATTTATAGTTGGACCAAATTGACGCAGCCTTTCAAATAAAAGCTTTAAGTGATTTTGATGTTCTTGTTCATTCTCCGAAGCAATTAGAATATCATCAATATAAACATACGCAAAATCCAACTCTTTTGTGACTTCATGCATGCAACATTGAAAGGTTTGTGCTGCATTGCACAACCCAAATGTCATCCTGAGAAACTCAAAAATTACCTATCGGTGTTGTTATTGCCGTTTTCTTAATATCACCTTCCGCAACTGGAATATGATGGTACGTTTTCACTAAATCTATCTTACTAAATATCTTCTTACCATCCAAAAGAATTCCAAAGTCATGTATATGTGGAACAGCATAACAATCTGGTATGGTACGTGAATTTAGGTCGCGGTAATCAACGCATATGCGCCACTTGCCATTGGGTTTCTTGACCATATGAAGTGGACTTGCCCAGTTGCTGTTTTAAGGTCGGCATATACCAAGACGAACCATTTCATTGAACTCTTTCTTTACTACAAGCAATTTTTCAGGTGAAAGACGTCTAGGTTTGCAAAATTCCGGCGGCCCATTTGTAGTTTCTATAAAATGTTGAACTGAGTGTTTTGTTTTAGTTTAAAAATTAATTTTAGATAAATCCTTATATTTCATTACATTCGAACAAAATGGAGACGATGGCGATAATGTTTTCATTGAAAAATTTTCATCACTAACAACTACACCTTTTGTGTGGCATTTAAATTTGGGATCAATTAGACAGTTATTTCTGCCATCAATAAGTAAGCCATATTTTTCCAAAAAATCTGATCCAATGATTGGTTTTCGTACATCAGCTATGATAAAATCCCACGCAAATTTACGTTTCAATCCCAGATCAAGAGTGAGAGTTTTTTTCCGAAAGTTTTAATTCTTGAATGGTTTGCTGCATACAAAACTAGTGAATTTTCATTCTGGTTGCATTGCAATGACGAAACTGGAATAACTGAAACATCCGCTCCAGAATCGACTAAAAACCTGGATTTCGATTTTTTATCTCGAATAAACAGGCGACATAACTCTGGGCTGCCCACATCCGTCACCGAAGATGGAGCGCCAATTAGTTTTCCTGAATAGAATCGTTGAAATTACATGGCGTAACACACTTCTTTGCTTTATTTCCAAATTTGAAATAATACCAACACAAAGGTTTTTGTTTCTTTAAAACTGATTTGGAACGACTGCGATTACCTGTTGAATTGCTCTTGCTCCTGAATCGGCCAAAAGAATTAATTTGTCTGCAAAGGCTCTCCAATTTACGCTCAATATTATCAAATCTACTCATACGACTCTCCTCAGAAGAGACTACGTTGACCTCTGTATCAGAACAATCACAAATTCTATCTTCCATGGTAGCAAGCTTCTCTAAACGGTCTTCACTGACAGATAAAATGGCTTTTATTTGAGATGGTAATCGCTGCATCCAAAGTTGTTTTAATACATCATCAGATACTTTTCCTTGAGCTAAAGAACGCATCTGACTTAATAATTCCGAAGGTTTTCTATCAGATAATTCGACTTCTGTCAAAAGTTTCCTAAGGCGTTTTTCTTCTGAGTCAGAAAATGCACAAATAAGTTTTTCCTTCAAAGTTTCGTACAAGTTCGTTGCTGGTGGATTAACGATGACTTAATGAACTTTTTCGAGTATGTTGCTCTCTATGGATGCCACAATTGTATGAAACTTCGTAACGTCCTGAGTTACACCAGCCATTATAAACTGCGATTCCATTTGTTTGAACCAAAGCAATGGATCTGAACGCCAAAATGGTGGTGCTTTAACAGCAACTCTTGAAATTTCCATTTGATGGCTGCTTAATGGAAGAGATGAAAAATCGTCCTCTGTAGTTGACATCTGTGAAAATCTGCCTCAGAATGCGGGGTCACCAATTATTAGTAAAATAACGATATTAAAATTTATTTTTATATAAAAAACCTTTTTTACTTTTATTTTACCCAAATTCTAAAAAACTACTACAATTTTTATTTTTTACTTTCTACTATTAAAGCAATGAAATATTGTTTTTTCAATTTTATTTATTTCTGGTTTTTCAAAGTGTTTTATTGCAAAGTATGTTTTACGGACTCCACACTTTCTTTAATTCTATTATTAAATTATCATTATTAGTAAAATTTATAGTATATCGTATTTTTTCAGAAAAAACTACTTGTATTCGTGTTTCTACTAAGTTTTTGGTTGGTACTAATTCTATCTGTATACCATAAGAATTAAATGGTTGTGGAACAGATTTTATTGTCTCACTTTGTGAACTTTCAGCTGAATGTGCAGTGTCAATTAAGGATGCATTTATTTTTTGACGAGACAATGCGTCAGCTACAATATTTTCAGTGCCTGGCTTGTATTTTATTTTAGCGCCGTAGTCTTCTATGATAGCTTTCCAGCATTTTAACTTTGGGTTGGGATTCTTGTCGTAAATAGCGTAAGTTAATGACTGATTATCCGTAAAAATGGTGAGGTCGGCTATGCCATATACGTAGTTTCTTAATTTTTGTAGGGCCCAAATTATGGCCAAAAGTTCCTTTTCTCTGGTGCTATAATTTTGTTCTGCAGAACTGAGTGTACGAGACAAAAACTGTATGGGTTTCCTATTTTGACTTAGCACGGCTCCAATAGCTATGTTGGATGCATTGGTGGTAAGTTCAAATGGTTTGTTGTAATCAGGTTGAAATAATTCCACTTGTTATTTCAGTTTAATTTTCAATACTTTTACAGCTTCCATGGCTGCTTTGTCTAAATTAATTTTTGTATTATTACTCTTATTTTTCCCAATATGTGCATTTTCGCCCTTCAAGTAAATTGTTAGAGGTTTTGCGATGTGAGCATAATCCCTTACAAATCGTGTATAATAACCTGTTAATCTCAAAAAACTACAAAGATCCTTTAAAGTGTTGATAAAGGGAAGTTTTCAATTGCCTTTATTTTCTCTGGGTCTGTTGAAATCTTATTATGCCTCATGATATGTCCTAAATATTCAACCTCTTCCATAAAAAATTTTGACTTTTCATTAGAAATTTTTAATGTTGCTTTATTAAAAGCTTCAAATACTTTGTATGTGTGTTGCATGTGTTCTTCCAGTGTATATGAGTAAATAAAGACATTATCTATATAGACATACGCGAATTTATCTACAAATATTATTATATTAATATGTCATCCACGCAACGTTGGAAAATTGAAGGTGCGTTCTTCAATCCAAAAGGCATTCGAATGAATTCATATTTGCCTCCATTAACACAAAAGGCTGTTTTTTCTCTGTCGATTTCTTTAATTTTTATTTGATGAAAACCGGACTCTAAATCTAAAGTTGTATTGCTTTGTCTAAGTTTGTTTTGCTTTTCCTAGATTTTGCAAAGTTGTGTTTACGTCAGGAATTATGTACTTAACATAGGTGAGTTATATGGGCTATAGCTTCTTTGGATTATAGTATCTTCTAATAAATTTTTTATTTCTTTATTAATAAATTCGGTATTATTCATATTACATGGATATCGTTTGTGATGTTTTAATTGAAGCAAAATTGTTAAAAATTTTAACTATTAAAAATTTTAGTTTTACTAATTGTTTTGTTTGGCTGTAATCAAATTCTACTTGGTATAAGTCCATTTTCAACAACTTAGGTTTTGTAAAGTAGGTTTGAATTTTTTGTTTTCAAGTTTGTCAACTCAAAAAAAAATAAATTTTCACATTTGAAAATTTGTTCAAACTATAAATTTAAAAATAAATATTGCGGAAAAAGGAAAATAGAATAAATATTTTAGTGACCGTGTTTAAAAACTAATTATATTGGACCATTGGGCTGTGATTTTTTTTTAGAAAGAAAATTGGAATAACAGGTGAGAAATGTTTGTCGTTGTGTGAATTACCAGTGACTTAGATATATTTCATATTACAGCGGTTTCAAGTTACAAAGATATTGTGGTATCGATTATACTATCGAAAATATCCCGATTTTTTTATCATAGTAAGAACCAGGGCCATCAAGGACATATCGTATTCTAGTTTGATTCTGTGGTTGGCATACATTTAGCCAAAAGAACCGGATTCATAAATTTTTTTTTGCTATTTTCCTGTTTGGCGTTAGTGAATATATAATTACTTAGCATTGTTGTTAACGCACTAGGAAGGCCAAGAAGTTTTATAACGTTTTAAGTTAGAGTCTAAATTGCAAATTTTTTTTTTACGGAATATTGGAATCCTTAATAATTAAATCCTTAATTCGCCTCATCTTAAATTATTGAAGTTTCTTAAATTTTATTAAAAAATAGTTTAGTTTTTGAAATTTTTGTTTTGTTTTTGTTATCCATTTCTAAATTCTAAAAGAAAGAAACAAATATTTGATCCAATTTTGGTTTTAGTTTATTCTGTTAATGTAACTTAATTATTTATTTATACTTAAAAATTTGTTAAATTTATCTGAAAATTTGATTTTGTCACCTTAATTTTTTTTATAGTAAACACTCTACTCACATAATCCACAACACAAATTAAATACTACTCTACTAATACTAAGTAACTAATACCCTCACTATACGTATACATATCTAAAATTTAAAAAGAGAAAATAACGATCATTTATTAGGAAAAAACAATAACTATTTAATTATATAAATAACGCAACCTTCAACTGTCATCCGGCGCCTGCTGACATCGTTGGACAAGTTTAAAATGTAAGTTGCACGTTAATATATAAATTTTATTTTATTTCCTAATCTATAACAAAATAACCAATCTATAATAAATAACCTTAAATAAATATTGTCCTAATTTGATACATACCTTTGCATAAGGCAAACTGAGTTAATATAGTTTATAGTATAGTTTTTTTTTAAATAAGAGATAATACAATTCACTACATCTCCTAACTATGTTAAACTGTTAACTTAAAATACCTTATCTTATTTCACTGTACAATTATTGTTTTTTTCTTATATATGTTACAAGTTTTGTTTTAATTTAAAACTTATTATCAAATATGGTTTAAATTTAATTAATATAAGTTGTTAATAACAATGAGAAATTAATTTATTTTATTTACGAAAGGTGAAGTAAATGGGATGGGGATAGGTATATAAGATTTTTATTTAATTATTATAGTGGGGTGACAGATAACATTACTTAAAGTCAGCAAGGTGGGAGGGCAAGGTACTGTGTAGCTAATTTACACCTCAAGCTATACATCAGTCATCAACGTATATTTTTTTTTTACTTTTGTTCTTAGTCATTATGATTTTGTCTATCTATGCAGCTACCTAAAATTATAAATCTCTAATAAATGATAAATAAAAAAATATTTTCACTGCAATATATGGGAATAAACTTAATCCACCCCACCGACGAGCACGGCCGATTCTGAATGGTAGCCTTGTTCCTATAGTGAAATCTTACAAAACTCTAGCAATCGTTACAGAGATATTTGGCGCCCAACGTGGGGCCTGAGTATTCGTAATTATTAAATATATTGTGCAAATTTCACCTAGATACTCAGGGCTTCTTAATCTTTTGTGGGTGATGATTTCATAAAGATAACTTTCTTTTTCAGTTTTTTTTTCTAAATTTTTGAAACATGATTTGTTAATTGGGTGATAATTGATTATTTTTTTTTATAGGATAATCAATTCCTTTGTTAACATCTGATGTAATCCGTATCAGTGTTAGAGTTAAAACTTGAGATGTTGAACTGGTTTTTATTGGCTCAATTGTCATTTGACTCTTACCACATTTGGTATTTAGATTTTTTTTTATTTCCTTTGGATAAGTTTTTAGTTTGAAGTTTTCTGTTGTTAGGATCTAAAATACATTTGGTAAAATCAAGTATTTTCCTGCAGCGAAAAGTCAAGTCTTATAATTGTTTTTATTAATATCAGATGTTTTGGATTTTATTCGTTTTGGCATTTGTTAAAAGCTTCCAGCACCTGAATTAATTTTATTATTAATTTTTATTTATTTTTGTGTTTTTATATTGTTGTTGACTGAACGATAAATTATTTTTGAGTTACCTTTATTTTATTCTTTAGTTACCATTATTTTCTTTAGTTTATTTCTTTAATGATTTTTTTTATATACTGACCCCTACCAAAGTACTTCGCTGAGTAGTAATTATTTTGAAAAATTCATAAATTATTAATTTTGATTGTGTAAGTTAAACATTGAATTTACTATTTAGGATTACTCCATAATATATTATATATTAACTCATTTAAATTTTTTTTACCATCATTGTGTGAATTTTCTTTATTATTTTTTTTGTTTCGTGTTTGTTATTTTTAAATTTTTTTAGGAACTTAATTTTGACTGTTTTTTTATTTTTCTCTTGCTTTACTTTATCATAGATTTTTTTAGTATTTCGATTATTCATTGTTTGTTTTAATATGCCGTTGGTTCGTAGCGTCGGGAATATTCCAGCTAACATTGAGAGGGAACTTGTAAATTCCACGATTTCTTTAGATCAGGGAGCGGGGGATGGTATTGGGGTTCCTACCAATTCAGCCAGAAGACCAAGAACTCGACTTCAATCTCGTAGGGAGGCTATGGAACAGGATAGTGTTGAAAATAGTAGAGTACGTCGTATTGTAGATGAATCCATAAATGGATTTAGGGATGAGATTTTAAATATTATTGATGGCGGATTTCGACATTTTTCATTGGCAAATCAGGAAACTGTTAGGCAGGTAAATCCCCACGATGTTAGGGAACAAGTGAATACACAGAATCTTGAAAGGGAAGAAATTGATAATAGGACTTTAGGCTCACAAGATGGTCGACATGAGAGAGGAAATAGGAATGTTCGTTATGCGAATAACGATATCGATCGAAGTTCCGAAAGAGTGCTAAATTTAATACGAAATCGGGGCGTTCGTTTCTCTGGGGACATAACCGAGTTTACCGTCGATGAATTTATATATCGGATTAATACTCTTACGTACGCTAATTTACGTGGTGACTTTAACCTTTTATGTGAGCATGTCCATATTCTTTTTGAAGGAAAAGCTTTGAAGTGGTTTTGGCGGTTTCATAGAAATAGTGGCAATATAGTATGGGTAGATCTGTGTGAGGCTTTGAAGCGACAATACAAGGAATATTACACCGATTTTGATATTAAGGACGATATTTGTCAAAGAAAACAAAGACATAACGAGACTTTTGACGAATACTACGACGCAATTATGGTACTATGCGACAGACTGCGGACGCCTTTAACAGACTTCGAGTTAAGCGAAACCATTCAAAGAAACTTAATACCTGAGGTAAGACGTGAGCTGTTGCATATTGAAATTAATAGCGTATCAGAATTAAGACGCGCAGTTCGCAGACATGAAAAATTTGTAAAAGACATGTCAGGGTCAAATTTGAATAAACGCCAAAGTCAAAAGGGATATGTTTCAGAAGTTACTGACAATGATAATTTGGTAGAAAACTCTATGGGAGATAAAAATAAGGAGGTGTGTTTGGTCGTTCGAACGGGTCGGTGTTGGAATTGTGATAAGGAAGGTCACAGTTTTATCGATTGCTTAGAGCTACGAACTGTTTTTTGTTACGGATGTGGGGCAAAGAATGTTTACAAACCTAAATGCGCAAATTGTCTTCAAAATCGGGGAAACTTATTAAAGGATGTCCGAGCGAAGAAGGACGGGCATCCGGGGAAAAATTAGAAAACATTAATCCTACTTTACCTGATAGTACTAACAAATTAACTGAATTTTATGCACCAGTTGTGACAAATTTACCGAATATGACAAATAAACCAGATTTGAAAACAAGTCATCCGCTACAGAGACCTTATCATATACGTCTAGAAGAGTATAATCGTGCCAGGGAAAGGATTTTCAATAATCTCGATATTGTTCGTAAACCCAATAGATCGTCAAGAAGAATTCGCAACTACTACAATAGAAGAAAATACCTCAAAAAGTGTATAATATCATCGTTAGTGAACATAACAAATGACAACAGACCATACATATTGCTTAACATACAGAACAAAAACCATTGTGCGTTATTGGATAGTGGCGCAAATGTAAATGTCATTGGTGGAGACTTATGTTCTGACATTGTCAAAAATAAAAATTATACCCACGGTATTGGAAATGTGAAAACTGCAGATGGTCAACATCAGCGTGTTTTAGGAACAGTGGATTTAGAAATAAGATATAATTGCCATACTAAAATAACTAGATTCTTATTAATTCCATCAATAACTCAGGACATTATTTGTGGTATGGATTTTTGGAAAAATTTTGGAATTCAAATTGTATCTATGAATAATGTAGACGAAATTGCTTTAGGCGAAGATTCAAATGAAATACCCATGACTTTAATGCAAAAAGAGCAGTTACAAAGAATTATTGACTGTTTTCCAAATGCTGAACGCGATGGATTGGGATGTACTTCCTTGTTGGAACATGGTATCGATACTGCTGACGCACATCCAATTAAACAGCGATTTTACCCCATTTCTCCTGCAAGGGAAAAACTTCTAAGTGATGAAATTGACCGAATGTTAAAATTAGGTGTCATTGAAGAATGCAAGTTTTCTCCCTGGTCATCTCAAGGTGTGTTAATCGTAAAGCCAGGGAAAGTACGGTTTTGTTTAGATAGTCGAAAGTTGAACTCCGTGACGACAAAAGACGCGTATCCTATTCCGAACATAGACGGACTTATATCTAGGCTTCCTCCAATTTATTATATTTCCAAAGTAGATCTTAAGGATGCATTTTGGCAAATTCAATTGTATGAAGCCTCGAGACCTAAGACCGCATTCACCATCCCTTAACGGCCATTGTATCAATTTACAAGAATGCCGTTTGGATTGTGCAATGCTCCACAGACTATGTGTAGACTGATGGACCAAGTCATTCCGTATACTTTAAAGACAAATGTGTTTGTTTACCTTGATGACTTACTGATCATTTCAAAAGACTTCGACGAACATATATATCATTTGCAGGAGGTGGCTACACAGCTTCGAAGAGCTAATTTGACTATTAACGTTAAGAAGAGTAGTTTTGCGATTCGTCAAGTTCAATATCTAGGCTATATTGTTGGAGAAGGCTCCCTAAAAGTTGATCCAGAAAAAGTAAAGGCTATTTCTCAATTTCCAATTCCAAAGTCAGTGCGTCAACTTCGTCAGTTTCTAGGGATGGCAGGTTGGTATCGGAGGTTTATTGATGAGTACGCTACCGTTACATTCCCTATGACTGAACTTTTGTCTAAAAGAAAAACTTTTACGTGGACGGAAGATGCACAAAAAGCTTTCGAAACAGTCAAGGAAAAATTAACTTCCGCACCAGTTTTAGTTCACGCGGATTTTGAAAAATCGTTTATTTTACAATGCGACGCAAGCACATATGGTGTAGGTGCCGTTTTGAGTCAGGTTGACGATAATGATAACGAGAGGCCGATAGCGTTTATGTCTCAAAAGTTAAATAAAGCCCAGAGAAACTATACAATTACTGAATTGGAATGTCTGGCGGTAATCTTAGCTATAAAAAAATTCAGGGCTTATATAGAGGGTCATAAATTTAAAGTCATTACGGACCATGCAAGTCTCAAGTGGATCATGAGGCAAAAAGACTTGTCAGGACGGTTAGCCAGATGGTCTCTAAAACTGCAAGGTTTTGATTTTACAATCGATCATCGCAAGGGTAAGGATAATGTTGTGCCTGATGCATTATCCAGAGCGTTTGAGAATGAGACAAAAGTAGCTGAAATAGAATTAGAAATACTACCTTTAATCGATTTAAATGCTGATGCCTTTAACAGCACAGAATATACTCGATTAAAAGAAGAGTTTATAAATACACAGTTACCGGACTATCGAGTTGTTGATAAATTTATCTACAAAAGAACTAACTTTTCGTCGGGGAATTTCGATGAGTCGGATTCATGGAAACTTTTTGTTCCAGAAGAACTTCGAAAAGATATAATTTATGCTGCCCATGATATCCCTAAATCAGCGCACGGTGGTATAGCCAAGACAGTTCATCGTATACAGCAATATTTTCATTGGCCACAGTTAGTCACGGATGTAAAGAATTACATAAATAACTGTAATTTTTGCAAAACATCTAAAGCTCCAACCACATCACTCAAACCACCTATGGGTGAAATGGTAAATACGGAAAGGCCATTTCAACGTCTGTATATAGACCTAATTGGGCCATTTCCACGAACCAAGAATGGAAATATAGGTATTTTTATCATATTAGATCACTTCACGAAATTCACCTTCTTAAAACCATTAAAAAAATGTATAACAAAACCTATAATTGAATATTTGAGAGACGAAATTTTTAAATGCTATGGCGTTCCTGAAATTATAGTCTCAGATAATGGAAGTCAGTTTAAGTCAAAGGAGTTTAAAAACTTAGTAGACACATATGGAATAGATCACAAATATACTGCAGTTCATAGTCCGCAATCAAATGCGAGTGAGAGGGTGAATCGATCCATCAACGAAGCTCTCAGATCTTATGTTCATAACGATCAAAGAGAATGGGATAAATATATACCTAGTATTAACTGTGCTATCCGCAGTAGTGTACATCAAACGACTGGACGTACTCCTTATGAGCTCGTATTTGGACAGACTATGATAACCCATGGACAGGACTACGATATTTTACGGAACTTAACACTTTTGGCGGAAACGGACACTGAAATTGAAAGGCAGGACAATTTTACTCTTTTGCGGGACTCAATACGGATAAAAATAAAGGAAGCATACGATCGCAACTTCAAGTATTATAACTTAAGATCACGACAACGGGAGTTAAACATTGCTCAAATAGTAATACGTCGAAATTTTGTACAAAGTTCGTTGGCTAATAATTTTAATGCTAAACTTGCACCTACTGGAGTAAAGGCCATAGTTAAAAAGCGAATTGGCAGAGTAAACTATGAACTGGAAGATCTTGATGGAGGACATACTGGCATATACCACATTAAAGATATATGGACCTAGATGATAACACAGTATAGTCGACTTTTGCTTATTAGTTACATTGTCGTTTGTTTATTTTTTTTTTTTTTCAGATGAAATTCTACAGCGAGCTTTGTATTTCATCTGCTTTGTGATGTTATAATTGAAGCAAAATTGTTAAAAATTTTAACCATTAAAAATTTTAGTTTTACTAATTGTTTTGTTTGGCTGTAATCAAATTCTACTTGGTATAAGTCCATTTTCAACAACTTAGGTTTTGTAAAGTAGGTTTGAATTTTTTGTTTTCAAGTTTGTCAACTCAAAAAAAAATAAATTTTCACATTTGAAAATTTGTTCAAACTATAAATTTAAAAATAAATATTGAGGAAAAAGGAAAATAGAATAAATATTTTAGTGACCGTGTTTAAAAACTAATTATATTGGACCATTGGGCTGTGATTTTTTTTAGAAAGAAAATTGGAATTACAGGTGAGAAAGGTTTGTGGTTGTGTAAATTACCAGTGACTTAGATATATTTCATATTACAGCGGTTTCAAGTTACAAAGATATTGTGGTATCGATTATACTATCGAAAATATCCCGATTTTTTTATCATAGTAAGAACCAGGGCCATCAAGGACATATCGTGTTCTAGTTTGATTCTGTGGTTGGCATACATTTAGCCAAAAGAACCGGATTCATAAATTTTTTTTTTGCTATTTTCCTGTTTGGCGTTAGTGAATATATAATTACTTAGCATTGTTGTTAACGCACTAGGAAGGCCAAGAAGTTTTAAAACGTTTTAAGTTAGAGTCTAAATTGCAAATTTTTTTTTACGGAATATTGGAATCCTTAATAATTAAATCCTTAATTCGCCTCATCTTAAATTATTGAAGTTTCTTAAATTTTATTAAAAATAGTTTAGTTTTTGAAATTTTTGTTTTGTTTTTGTTATCCATTTCTAAATTCAAAAAGAAAGAAACAAATATTTGATCCAATTTTGGTTTTAGTTTATTCTGTTAATGTAACTTAATTATTTATTTATACTTAAAAATTTGTTAAATTTATCTGAAAATTTGATTTTGTCACCTTAATTTTTTTTATAGTAAACACTCTACTCACATAATCCACAACACAAATTAAATACTACTCTACTAATACTAAGTAACTAATACCCTCACTATACGTATACATATCTAAAATTTAAAAAGAGAAAATAACGATCATTTATTAGGAAAAAACAATAACTATTTAATTATATAAATAACGCAACCTTCAACTGTCATCCGGCGCCTGCTGACATCGTTGGACAAGTTTAAAATGTAAGTTGCACGTTAATATATAAATTTTATTTTATTTCCTAATCTATAACAAAATAATAAATCTATAATAAATAACCTTAAATAAATATTGTCCTAATTTGATACATACCTTTGCATAAGGCAAACTGAGTTAATATAGTTTATAGTATAGTTTTTTTTTAAATAAGAGATAATACAATTCACTACATCTCCTAACTATGTTAAACTGTTAACTTAAAATACCTTATCTTATTTCACTGTACAATTATTGTTTTTTTCTTATATATGTTACAAGTTTTGTTTTAATTTAAAACTTATTATCAAATATGGTTTAAATTTAATTAATATAAGTTGTTAATAACAATGAGAAATTAATTTATTTTATTTACGAAAGGTGAAGTAAATGGGATGGGGATAGGTATATAAGATTTTTATTTAATTATTATAGTGGGGCTGACAGATAACATTACTTAAAGTCAGCAAGGTGGGAGGGCAAGGTACTGTGTAGCTAATTTACACCTCAAGCTATACATCAGTCATCAACGTATATTTTTTTTTACTTTTGTTCTTAGTCATTATGATTTTGTCTATCTATGCAGCTACCTAAAATTATAAACCTCTAATAAATGATAAATAAAAAAATATTTTCACTGCAATATATGGGAACAAACTTAATCCACCCCACCGACTATTTCTTCTTCATATTTTTTACATCCTATGGAGTAACTGAATTTGTGAATTGATTCTAGAACAATAAACAATTTTTTTCTATGTATATGACTGCATTTAATTGTTTTAGCCATTCGACTCCTAGCATCAAATCGTCATTATTCTTAATCTCAAAAAATTCTAATTCTTCTTTAAATAATTTTATCTACTGTTTACAATTTAAAATAGTTTCACCGTGCATACTGATCATTCTAATTGGTCTTGTTTTAATTCTAGGTCCAATAACACTGCTCTGCAAAAATTCATTTTTTGTCTTCCCATTTAATAAAAGTATGTGGACTATATGGATTTTGATGCGCTGAACTCAAATCCGTTGTCGGTTTTTTTCCATCAGATCGGGATTTTTTTTATGGGCGTGGCAAATTTTCCCCCTAAATTAGTCAGGTACGGAGACATATTTAATCCGAACTCGAGAACCAGTCATCCGATTTTCAAAAGTAAAATACCAAAAAATGTGCAACAAAACTGTATTTTATTTATATTGGAATAAATTTTTTCTCTATCTCTTATCGTTTTGGAGTTATTTTTCGTGCAAAATTCGTAATATTTTTATACCCGCCACCAAAAAAATGGTGGGGGTATATTCATTTTGTCATTCCGTTTGTAACACATAGAAATATCCATTTTAGACCCCATAAAGTATATATATTCTGAATCAGGGTTTGATTTGATGACGATCTAGCTATGTCCGTCCGTCTGTCCGTCTGTTGAAAGCACGATAGAGGTCGCACCGAAAAACCTAGGGGGGCTCAATTTTTGCCAGAATCTTTCTTATAGACAAGGTTTGTTTGGTATTGAAAATGGGCTAAATCGGAATATTAGGAAGAGAGTTATAGCTCGAAAAGCAAGAGTAGGTCGGTAAAACAGTGTCCTTCGAACATCGAATAAAATGGAATTGTGTCCAAACGCATTAACGTAGACTCATGAAACTTCGAATATATATTTCCTGAGTAAAAGCAAGGAGTTATCGATCAAAATGTACGAAAATTTATACCGCACAGTGTATTTTTAGGTATATTTAAAAACAAAAACGTCATAAAAGCAACACAATTGGATGTACGACTCTGAAATTTTGCACACTTTGCTTCTTGGTAAGAGGCTTTTTTGTAACGGAAAATCAATGTGCCACGCCCACTTTTACTCCCACCTCCCATATAACGTTTTACCCAAAATTCATATAATTTCTCTATTAATATAGATGTTGGAATAATAAAGGACTATATGGAAACACCTAGGTTGTACTCATCAGCAAAAGCAACTTTGACGCGCCTACTATAACGCCCACTTTTCACGTTATCTACCGTTAATGAAATTTAAAAGCTCATAAAACCGCCAAACTTAAAGGTATGATGATAAAATTTGCTACGTATATCCCCCCAGGCAGTGTCATTACTGTGCCAGAAAATTAAGGTGCCACGCCCGCTTTTACGCCCACCTGCCATATAACGGTTTAACTGAAATTCATATAATTTCTCTATTAATAAAGATTTTGGAATAATAAAGGACTATATTGAAAAACCGTAGTTGTACTCAGCAAAAACAACTTTGACACGCCTACTATAACGCCCACTTTTCACGTTATCTACCGTTAATGAAATTTAAAAGCTCATAAAACCGACAAAATTAGAGATATGATGATGAAACTTGCTACGTATATATTTCTAATCAATGTAATTGTTGTGCCAAAAAGTTTAGATGACACGCCTACTTTAACGCCTACCTCCCATATAACGGTTTATCTTAAATTCATGTAATTTCTCTATTGACAAAGTTTTTGGGAAAGTAAAAGACTATATTGAAATATCTAAGTTGTATTTATTAGCAGAAACTCTATTGACACGCCTGCTTTAACGCCCACTTTCACTAAAAGACTAAATTTACAAAAACATTTTAGAAGCATATCGAAGTTATTAAGGGTGGTTAAATTTTAAGGACCGATGTTGATTTTAAATAAAACACAAATTATTTAAGAAATTATTATCATTTCTTTTTATAATGATAACATTTGTATGGTTCAATTATGTATTTAACAAAATATCGGCCAAATGGCTCCCCTCCATCCTTGGCGCCACTCCTCTATCCGATGGTCCAAATTTTCAATGACAATGTTGATGCTCAATTGTTGGGCATGATGATGAGTCAAGGTTGACTGCTCTTTTACCACACTATCGCAAAAAACAGCAATGGTTCCCATTCAACGAACTAAGAAGGCATTCACAGATTTTCTAACATTTTATACAGACCTGTTTTGCAGAAATTTAAATATTTTTTACAATTCTCCCGTTTGTGGACGACTTTGAACGATTATGTTGATCAAAATAATCACAAAGTGCATAAAATGCATTTTGATTTGAACGCCCATTTTTATAAAAAACCTGAATAACTTTAAAGCGTTGCTCATTTGCGTATCTTTCAACGGATCAAATTCAGTAAGTTTGAGATTGAAAAATGTCAAGTGAAGTGCAGAAAATAAATTTAAAAACTAGGTGTAGTTCACCTTCAACATGTGCTCTTAAAATTTAACCACCCTCTACAAAGAAAGTGATACATATTTTATTATAAAGAGATAATTCCATAATGATTAACAAAATAATAAATATTGTGCTTTAAATGTACACAAAATTGGTGGTGGGTATAAAAGATTCGGATCAGCCGAATATAGTGCTCTTACTTGTTATTAATAACACTGCTCTGCAGCAAAATCCTCCATTTAATAAAACTATGTGGACTATATGGATTTTGACGCGCTGAACTCAAATCCGTTGTCGGTTTTTTTCCATCAGATCTGGATGTTTTTTATGGACATGGCAAATTTTTCCCCCTAAATTAGTCAGGTACGGACACATATTTAATCCTAACTCGAGAACCAGTCATCCGATTTTCAAAGATAAAACACCAAAAAATGTGTAACAAAATTGTATTTATTTCAGTGGAATAAATTTTTTCTCTATCTCTTATCGTTTTGGAGTTATTTAGAAATTAATGGAGAAAAAAAATTTTTCGTGCAAAATTCGTAATATTTTTCAAATTAAAAATGGAATTAAAAAAATATAACGCAAATATTCAACATTTTAAACTTTTTTCTGAGAGCTATTTATCTTGGAAATAAAAAAAGCCATAAACCATTAAGGTCGGTTAAAAAATATAGATTTTATTGTCAATTTACCGCAGGTACCCAATATTGTAATGCAACCAGCCGTACATATGATATATGTAACATTTCGTTAGGTAAGCAGGTAATGGAACTAAAGTACAACGGTATTTTACATAGTTCTTGGAATTAATATTTATAACAGTATTTTTCAATTACCTGTGATTTCAAATTAAGAACATTAGGGTAGATTCTGGTATTTATTGTATATATAGAAGCTAATGGGCAATAAGTGAGTCACTTTTAAGTTGAATATCGTGCGGTAAAAATCGGCAACAGTAAATAGATCTTATAGTCTACTTTGTTATTGTGTAAAGAAATAAAGCAATTAAAGAATCCACAAACGCTTTCATATTACAAAATGTCAAGGATTTGTAACAAATCTCTAACTTTATTTTGTTACGTTTGTGGCAATCTAACTTTAAGTTCTCAACGGGAGACAATATCTTCCAAGCTTAAAGATGCTTATTGCCGTTATTTTGGGTTTCCTATCGATGATAGAGATAAAAATTGGCTGCCGAAAATATTTATATTGTAGTAGCTGTGGTAAGTCTTTAAGAGGTTGGTTAAAAGGAAGTCATAAGTCTTTATGAAGCCGTTTATGAAGCCAGCGATTTGGAGTGAACCACAAAATCATCAAAATGATTGCTACTTTTGCCATACTAAAACACGTGGGTTTACGAAAAAAACAAAAAATAAAGTTACATATCCAAATACTTTATGCGTCAGACGACCAGTTTTCCAGTTTACAAGTAAATTTTTACCTCCATTGCCTCCTACACACGATGAAGAAGATGGGCTTTCTGCAGCAACTGAATCCACTTACGCCAGCATGGGTGTTTCTTCGCATTCATTTGGAAGTCCAACGAATAAACCTTATTTTCCGAATTAAACTGATATGAGTAACTTAGTTTGTAAATCAAGGCTTTAAAAAAACCAAGTCTGAGCTTCTTGCGTCCCAATGAAAAGAATGGAGTTTGGTGCAAACGGACGTTAACGTCTCTTACTTTCGAAATAAAGAACAACCTTATTTAATATATTTCAGCAAAGAGGAAGGTTTGATATTTTGCGATAATGCTGATGAACTTTTGCGACAACTGTGTTTCAGTCATAAATCTGGGGATTGGCAGATTTTTATTGATTCATCCAAGACAAGCTTGCAAGCCGTTTTACTTCACAATGGCAACAAATTTCCATCGGTCCCACTCGCGTATGCAAGAAATATGAAAGAAAATATTGTAGCATGAAGATGATACTACAAAAAATTAAATATTCACATTAATCATTTAAATTTAAAATTTTATTCCAGGAAAAAAAAAGTAGCAGAAAAGCCTTTAAAACAAAAGGAACAAACTCTTCTCTTCATATAAAGCTAGGCCTAATGAAAAATTTTGTCAAAGCAATGAAAAAGAATGGTGAAGCCTTTCTATACATTAAGATCAAATTTCCTAGAATCAGAGATGCTAAAGTAAAAGAAGGCATATTTGTAAGTCCACAAATACGACAGCTTATGAAGGACGAGGTCTTCAGAACGAAATTGAATGATGTAGAAGAAAGAACATGGACAGCTTAAGCTACTTTTTTATTTTAACAATGTTTCCTAAATAAAAATGATTAATTATTAACAAAATTTTTGTGCTATTTTAAATAAAATAGTCTGTAAATATTTTAATTTTTATTGTAATTTGAAGTTATCTACGGGTGACGACATTGTGGGTGCTTTAAGCGAGGCGTTGCTACAAAATTACAATCTGACAAATTTTTTTGCTTGTATTTTTTTTTTTGTTGTACGAAAATAGATAGAAAATAGATAGAAGTGATACTACAAGGCGCTTTAGTGCGCCCACTCTGACCTTGTTTGCTGCATTATACATATTTGGTCAATATTGGGTACCTGCGGTAAATTTACAATAAAATCCACATTTTTTAACCGATTTTTATGGTTTATGGCTTTTTTTTATTTCCAAGACAAGTAGCTCTTAGAAAAAAGTATAAAATGTTGAATATTTGCCTTACAATTTTTTTAATTCGATTTTTAAATTGAAAAATATTACGAATTTTGCAGGAAAAAATTTTTTCTCCATTAATTTCTTAATAACTCCAAAACGATAAGAGATAGAGAATTCAATTAAAATAAATACAATTTTGTTACACATTTTCTGGTGTTTTATTTTTGAAAATCGGATGACTGGTTCTCGAGTTAGGAGGTAATAAGTATCCGTACCTGACTAATTTAGGGGGAAAAATTTGCCACGCCCATAAAAAAAATCCCGATCTGATGGAAAAAAACCGACAACGGATTTGAGTTTAGCGCGTCAAAATACATATAGACCACATAGTTTTATTAAATGGGAAGACAAAAAATTATTTTTTGCAGAGCAGTGTAATTATAACAACAATTTTTTTTTTTAATTTTTTAAACAAAATTATTTTTAATTTTTTTAATAAATTTTTTTTTTAATTTTTTTATTGTTTTTGAAAAAGTTTTTTATAGTTTTTTGTTTTATTTTTGAATTCTCATTTTGTTAATGAGAATTTAAAAATATAACTTATAAAAATTTTAAGCTTTTTCAAGAATTTGGGTAAAGGTTTACTGATGATCTGGCATAAGCACCAGTGAAATGCATATAAACCAGCTTAAACCCAACAACCAAATAAATATAATTGAAAAATTATGGGAGCATATCCCAAAAAATTAAGTAAATTAAATAATTAAAATATATATAATAAATATAAAACAAAAAAAAAATTAAAAAAAAAATAATAAAAATATAAATAATATATTAAATAAAAAATAAAAAAAAAATTAAAAAAAAATATAAAAAAAATAAAAAAAAATTTTTTTTGGCTCAGCTGGGATTCGATGCCACGTTTTCTCTAACCAGTATACACGTTTGTATGTATGTATTTTGTTGTTGTAATGTTGTTTTTGTGAAAAAAAAAATCGAGGTGGTCGTGGGTTTTTGCTCATATCTCAGTTGTTTATGTACCTATGTTTCTGATTTTCAATACAGATCTACTCCCGAATATTTCTAATATTTTAATACCTCACCCGAGTTCAAGCGATGTCACGGGGCTTTAAAAAGTTGATTTCAACATACACACGGACAGACGGACAGACTGACAGGGCTTAATCGACTTCCCTATTCATAAGCTTTCAGAAAATATATACTTTATGGGTCGGAAATGAAAATTGTAGAAATTTCACACGGAATGACAAACCTATATATACCCTTTTTCACTGTGTGAAGGGTATAAATATACCTACATATATGCATATACAAATCATTGAAAAAAGACACCATCAAAACAAACAAAAAATAAGATCCAAATAAACAAAACTTACATTTACAACTCCAAAGAGTAAAAATATAACATAATTAAAAGTAAAAATAAAAATTAAAAAAAAAATTTTTTACAACAACACCCACGAAGGCAACAACAACAGTGATGTATCAAATGAATTCATCCAAAGCATTACAAACGCGCAAAAAAAAAAAGTAAGAGCACTATATTCGGCTGTGCCGAACCTTTTATACCCACCACCAATTTTGTGTACATTAAAAGCACAATATTTATTATATTGTTAATCGCTATGGAATAATATCTTTGTAGAGGGTGGTTTAATTTTAAGGGCCCATGTTGAAGGTGAACTACACCTAGTTTTTAAATTTGTTTTCTGCATTTCATTTGACATTTCCCAATCTCAAACTTACTCAATTTGACCCGTGGAAAGATAAGAAAATGAGCAACGCTTTAAAGTTATTTAGGTTTTTTATAAAAATGGGCGTTCAAATCAAAATGCATTTTGTGCACTTCGTAATTCTTTTGATCAACATAATCGTTCAAATTCGTCCACAATCGGGAGAATTGTAAAAAATATTTAAATTTCTGCAAAACAGGTCTGCATAAAATGTTAGCAAATCTGTGAATGCCTTCTTAGTTCGTTGAATGGGAACCATTGCTGCTTTTTGCGATAGTGTGGCAAAAGAGCAGTCAACCTCGACTCATCATCATGCCCAACAATTGAGCAACAACATTGCATTGAAAATTTGCACCATCGGATAGAGGAGTGGCGCCAAGGATGGGGGGGTTCATTTGGCCGATATTTTGTTAAATACATAATTGAACCATTATAAAAATATATGATAATAATTTCTTAAATAATTTGTGTTTTATTTAAAATCAACATCGGCCCTTAAAATTAAACCACCCTTAATAACTTCGATATGATAGTAAAATGTTTTCGTAAATTTAATCTTTTAGTGAAAGTGGGCGTTAAAGTAGGCGTGCCAATAAAGTTTCTGCTAATAAATACAACTTAGATATTTCAATATATTCCTTTAAGATAAACCGTTATATGGGAGGTAGGCGTTAAAGTGGGTGTGTCACCTAAACTTTTTGGCACAACAAATACATTGATTAGAAGGATATATGTAGCAAATTTTATCATCATACCTCTAATTTTGTCGGTTTTATGAGCTTTTAAATTTCATTAACGGTAGATAACATGAAAAGTGGGCGTTATAGTAGGCGTGTCAAAGTTGTTTTTGCTAATGAGTACAACTTAGATATCTCAATATAGTCCTTTATTATTCCATAATCTTTATTAATAGAAAAGTTATATGAATGTTAGGTAAAATGTTATGTGGGAGGTGGGCGTAAAAGTGGACGTGGCACCTTAATTTTCTGGCACAGTAATGACATTGACTAGAAGGATAAACGTAGCAAATTTGATCATCATATCTCTAATTTTGGCGGTTTTATGAGCTTTTAAATTTCATTAACGGTGGATAACGTGAAAAGTGGGCGTTATAGTAGGCGTGTCAAAGTTGTTCTTGCTAATGAGTACAACTTAGATGTTTCAATATAGTCCTTTATTATTTCAAACTCTTTATTAATAGAGAAATTATATGAATTTTAGGTAAAACGTTATATGGGAGGTGGGCGTAAAAGTGGGCGTGGCACATTGATTTTCCGTAACAGAAAAGCCTCTCACCAGAAAGCAAAGTGTGCAAAACTTCAGAATCGTACATCTAATTTTTTCCGTTTTATTAGGTTTTTAATTTAAAATATACTGAAAAATACAATGCGCGGTATAAATTTTCGTACATTTTTATCTATAACTCCTTTTCTAATGCATAGATGTAAGCAATTTTTGGGGAGAGATATTGTTTTGACTCGAGAAATATATATTCGAAGTTTCATTATGTACGTTAATGCGTTTGGACACAATTCCATTTTATTCGATGTTCGAAAGACACGGTTTTTTCGACCTACTCTTGCATTACGAGCTATAAATCTCTTCTTAATATTCCGATTTAGCCCATTTTCAATACCAAACAAACCTTGTCTATAAGAAAGATTCTGGAGAAATTTTAGCCCTCTAACTTTTTCGGTGCGACCTCTATCGTGCTTTCAACAGACAAATCAAACCCTGATTCAGAATATATATACTTTATGGGGTCTAAAATGGATATTTCGATGTGTTACAATCGGAATGACAAAATGAATATACCCCCACCATTTTTTTTGTGGCGGGTATAAAAAGAGAGCCACAACAAAACTCACTCTTTATTAATTTTATGAAAACACCAAGACCAGCGTTGCCATTTTTGTGCTTTTCGGGTATTTCTTAGTGCTTTTTAGATGTAGTTACCCGAGCATTTTTGAAAATTACCCGTTTTTGAAAAGCGGGTATTTATGGTGCTTATCAACTTTTCTTACAGTGCTTTTAGTGCTTTTTTTGTAAATTAATGACGAGAAAAAGATTTAAGTTATTTCGTTGGTAATACATCACTGTTTTTAAAAATTTTTTTAAGTCAATTTCAAAAGAAAAAATTACCAAAAAACACAAGCTAAGTGAAAAAACATTGTATATAAGAAAATGTTATAAGTGTGTTTTTCATAATTCAAAGTGTTTAAAATTACTTAAACATTATTTGATGGAGAAAAACTTACATGTAAGTAAATCATATATTTATAAAAATGCTTAATATTAATAAAAAAAATGCTTAAATATTTATCTCTTTTTAGATGGAACGACAAAAGTATATAAAAGTTTGGGAGACGAATCCAGTATTTACAAAATGGTTAAGGCCAACAAAAGATGCTTCAAAGGCATAGCGATTTGTTGAGACACAGCCAAACAAAAAAACAAATAAAGGCAATAAATCCCAGCAATAGCTTTTCATTACATTTCATTACTAAACTATCTTTTTAACCAATTGAGCCTAAGGAAAATCAAAAAGCCCAAGCGAGTTTATGTTTATATACAGCAGTACACACATCTTTTTCTTGCATTGATCATTTGTCTGATATTTGTACCAACACTTTTTCAGATAGTAAAGCTTTACAATTCAAGTTGCACAGAACAAAGTGATCCAATATTATAACAAATATTACAGCTCCATTTTTTATAGAAAATATTATCAATGACATTAAAGGCGTTCCTTTCAGCCTAATTTTAGATGAAGGAATTGACATATCGATTGAAAAATTGCTTTTATATATATTAATATGTATATGCTTATTTTTTTTTATTATTTCTTGTTTTTGAATTGTTAATTGGTTTTAAGTAAAAGTTTAATAAGATGTCATTAAAGTAATTTTTTTCTCCTTGCAATTTGTTTTTTATGGTTGGTGCTTTTTGCTCTTTTTTTCTTTAATTTTTACCCTTTTTTACTCGTTTTTAAACAGAATGCTGTGCTTTTGCCTTTTCAAAAGTTGTCAACACTGACCAAGACTCTCTGCAGTGGATTCTCCCTTTAAATTATTAAATATAGTGGACAAGAGATTTGAAAATGTGCAAGATACCAGGGTACACCACAGCTGCCAGATTTGACGATTTTACGTGCTAAAAATACATGTTGACGATTTGACGATTTATGTTATGTTTTTGACGATTTTCAAAAATTCAAGTTTGCAACTTTTTTCATTACTTTTATATTACCTTAAACTAAATAAAAATAATTTGTAACGGTTTTTGAGGTTATTAATAATAGAACAGAGTAAAAGAGATAAATCTATCCTTACTTAATGTGTTTGTGTGAATAATTTTTCCACTTTGTTCTTTCTGATTATACATTAAAACCTTAAAAATCAAACATTATATTTTCAATAGAGAACCAAGATGATGAAAATTGTAGCAGCTTTTCCTATGTAAGTAGAAATTTCAACCATTTTTTATACAAAATTAAATTTTAATGGTGTTTTTTTTTACAGGTAACCAACAAGAAGAAGAAGAAAATTCAGGAAGACTGGTTTGCAGATCCAGAAATAAATGTATGGGCTGAAAAGCGAAAAGATGTACTTTATTTTGGCGTTGTGCTCGTCTTTCGCTTGTCTAAAGCTACCTTAATCGGTAGAAACTTTAGCAATGAATGATTACAATTATTTGTCAAATAGTCCAAAAAGATGCAGTCAATTTATTATTTTTTGTATTTATTTTTCGAAATGAATTCTAAATTGTATTATATTTATTGTCATGTTCTTAACTTAAAAGGGTCTAATAAAACAACTGGTCTTTCCAGATTTAAAAAGTTTGTAATGTTATGCATTAAATAAAAAATGTATATTTTTGAAAAATGCGTTTCTTTATTTTGACGTTTTTATGACGATTTGAGTAAACCATATGACGATTTTGACAATTTTTTTTCCCAAAGACGATTTTACGCAAATTTTATCTGGCAGCTATGGCGTACACTTACACAAGGTGGCGGTGCCAGCACAGCTGACTATTTTTTTGTGTTCTAGAGTATGTCAAACTACATATTTAAAAAAATTATTTCAACTCCTGAAATTGTCAAATTCCATGCATAAAAAATAGCCAAAAATTGCTCTCTTTTACGCTATCATCTTATGTAATTACACCATGCTAGACACTATGAAAAAAATGTTTGAGGAAAGTGAAGCGCGCATGGAAAAAATGTTCGATAAAAGATTTGATGAATTAAAGAGAGAAATATCAGATATTAATTAACGTGTAACGAAAATGGAAACAGTCGGGGATGAAATTATAAGACTGAAAAATGAATTTCAAACGTTAAAATCACAACTACAGCGACAGGAAAATACCCTTATTGCATCTGATCTGCGTATAAATGGGATTCCTTATAATATTAATAATGAAAATTTTTTGGATATTTTAAGGGCAATATGCGGTATTATTAACATAAATACTCCGGCGATTAAATCCATCTACCACCTCTAAAATAGTAACAATAAAGAAAATGCATTCTTTCCAGATGCCGTCATCATGGTTAAACTTTTTTCGCCTTATGGCAAGAACTTTATTTTAAAAACTCTAGCCAATTATAGAAAACCCAAAAACAATACTCCTTTAAGGCTTAATCTAATTGGTTTTGATTCGGATCGTTCTTTCTATGTGAATGAAAATCTAACCATAACAAATCATAAAATTCTAAAACCTGCTATTACCCTTGTAGTTTTGTATGTTTGGAGGACACACAAACTTTAATTAATCTTATTTAGTTTAACCAAAACTGTTGGGTAAGAATATAAGGGTGATTACCTAAACGAGATTATAAATTAAATAACTCAGAGAGTTATAAATTTAGGGAATGGGGAAAAGAAAAGATAGTATTAATTTCTTTTCAAACTAATTTAGTACCTACAGTGGCCGACAAAAGTCTACGTACGACCACAATTTTTGACATTTTAGAAGTCTAAAAACGTTAAACAAAAAACTAATGATGTAGCTTTGTTTCAAATTCAATTTTATTAATGTAAGCAAAAAAAATATATTTTCCAACATTAACTTAAAAAATTATCCAAGAAAAACAATTAAAATACGTTGACAAAAGTCTACATACGATATTCAAGTTAACATAAAAACTTATTTCAAGTAATAAAAACTACAACTAATTTTTAAAATTGATACTTAGTTGGGCCACCATGGGCATCTATGACTGCCTGTAACCTTCTTGGCATCGAATTAACTAAATTTTCTAACTCTGTAGATGAAATATTTTGCCATTCTTCTTGAAGCTTCAGTCTCAGCATTGGGGCACTAGTAATATTATGATTTAGGATTTTTCGTTGTAGTATCTCCCACACGTGCTCAATGATGTTCAAGTCCGGACCTTGTGGTGGTGTGTACAACTGTCGTGGAGCATGGTACAGCAACCAATCTTTGATAATTAACGCCGTATGCTTCGGATCCTTGTCTTGTTGGAATATCCAACTTTCACAAAGACTTAAATAATCAACCGATTGTTTCAAAGTTTGTTCTAGAATAGATTTGTATTGATACCGATCCATATTACCCTCAATAAAAACCAGGTTTCCTACTCCAGAAGCAGCCACAGCCCCCCAAACCATTACACTACCTCCGCCGTGTTTAACTGCACTAACTAAGTTTTTAGGATCCAACGCTGTATTTATTTTTCGCCCAACTTTATCTCTTCCATCACTTCCAAATATGTTATATTTGGATTCGTCAGTGAATAAAACTCGTTTCCAGAAATCAAATCCCTTTTTAATATGCTTTTTAGCAAACTCCAGACGAAGTTTACGATTTTTTTCACTTATTAGGGGTTTTTTCTAGGAGTTCTGCTGTGTTAACCATTGTTATTAAGGGTTCTTTGTATGGTTCGTGGATGTACAATTATTTCTGATCTTCTGGCTAGCTCTTTGGCCAATTTCGAAGCATTCACCTTAGGCTGTTTGTCCACTTCTTTTAAAATAAAGCTAACGTCTCTTCGATTGAGTTTCTTTGGACGACCACTACGCAGCTTACTTTCAATAGTACCAGTGCTTTTATAATTGCTGAATATTGTTTGAACAGTAGATTTCCTTAAATTCAATAGCTTTGATATTTCACCGAATGATTTTTTTTCATTTCTGTACTTTACAACTAAATTTCTTACTTCAATTGAAATTTCTTTGCGACAAGCCATTGTTCCGTTTTAATATTAACTAAATCACTATAATTCACTACCAAAAAGAATATAAATCAATCCTTTAACGCAATAATAGAAGTAAAAAATAAATAACGGCACTTTTCTGTTAGTATTCAACAACAGTAACAATTGCTTGTTTGTCGTATGTAGACTTTTGACAACGTATTTTAATTGTTTTTCTTGGATAATTTTTTAAGTTAATGTTGGAAAATATATTTTTTTTTCTCATATGAATAAAATTGAATTTGGAACAAAACTGCATTATTAGTTTTTTATTTAACGTTTTTAATCTTCTAAAATGTCAAAAATTGTTGTCGCACGTAGACTTTTGTCGGCCACTGTATGTGTTAAACTTAAATACATACGTTTATTAGAGTTGAAATAATTCCACACAGGTTTGTGTATTTTGGTTGTGCAACAAAATTCAGTAATTTATTTTGTAATCTATTTTCTTCAAGAGGCTAAATGCTTATGCTAATAATCTTAGTTAAAAAAAAAAACTAAACTCGGTTTTGAACAAACTCTTAACATTACATAAAACCGATTGGAATATTTAACGAATAATGTTAATTACAACGGCAAGTAATAACTGGTAAGTATAATAAGGTAAGTTTAAAATAAAAAGGGTAAATATTTAATGATACTGATAATTCATTGTATATAAATTCAAATTCATTTTAAGATATTTCCATATTTGTAATGTATACATATATATATTAATGTATAAATAATTATAATGGATTTAAAAACATAAAAAAATAGAACTTTGCAATAAAGTAAAGTCCAATGGCAAGATTGGACATGCCGCCGGCCTTGACGTTAGACAATTCAAGAGGGTTCCTTAGAGGCACAAAGGACCTGCGCTAACGATTTAATGGCCTCAGCCAGAATTTTCGCGTTTGGTGTTGTGGCCATTGATGACTGATGTTGCTGAGATGGTTGAATTACTTTTGATGTTAGATGTTGTGGGCTTTTGTAGGATTTATGCCTGCGATCATTAAAACTTTGTTTTGCGTCTCTTCGATGCGAACGACCTTGATGCAGGAGAGTATGGTGTAGCTGGTCACACTTCTTACAAGTTTCCATCGATGTACATGATATAATGGTATGGCTTTTTGCCAAACAGTTCAAACAGTATTGATATCGTTCGACTACCTTCAATCGCTTTTGTACGGTCATTTTTAAAATTTTACGGCAAACCCGAATGGAGTGATATTTTTTGCATACCCTACATTTAAAAATATTGGGATCTTGGTATCGTGATCCTTTCGGCTGCTGTGGGAGCGAGACTCCTTACGATTTTTGTTATATCTAAAGGAATAGAACATAAACAATGTTAATAAATATGTATGAATGAGAAGGTAACAAATTGAGAATTAGTAGGTAAATCTGTAAGGGAAGAGCAAATGTTCGATGTGACATATTTAATAATGCTAAGAGTTAGGAATGATTTATAATTAAATAATTTTCAATTGACTCAAACAGGTTAACGTGAGAACAAATTATATTTCCTGAGAATTTTCCGTGTTCAGTTGGGGAAGATAGCACAATTTCGCGATGGGCCTCGTTATTATCCCTGATGATAAACGAACATCAGTGGTACGAACATTCCCATCTAGACCTGGATAAACATTATCGATTCTTCCCAAACGCCATTCGTGAGGTGGTAATAAGTCATCCATAACAACCACGAGATCACCAACCCGAATATTAGGAGCAGAATTCCGCCACTTGTAGCGTTTGTGCAAAAATTTGAGGTAGTCCTGCTTCCATCGTATGGCAAATTGGTGATGAGTTGCCTTTAACTTTTCCCACCGATTAACGAGAGATAGATTTGAGTAATCTTGTTCAGGGAATGCCGTTAGAGGAGCACCTCTTAAAAAATGGCCCGGTGTTAGTGCCGTCAAATCAGAAGGATCTTCAGACAATGCTGACATTGGGCGAGAATTGATAACACCTTCGATGCGTGCTAAAATAGTGCTGAATTCCTCAAAGTTAAATTTCTGAGCTCCTGCAACTCGTTTTAAATGAAATTTAAAACTTTTCACGGCAGCCTCCCATAATTCCCCCATGTGTGGTGCATGAGGAGGTATAAATTTCCATGCAAAACCATGAGCAATATATTTCAGGGATATGTCATGAGCCGCGGTTTTTGTGAAGGTTGAAAACTCTCGTTCTAGTTCCCTACTGGCTCCTAAAAAGTTCCTACCATTATCGGATGTTACCCTTTTGGGCAGCCCCCGCCTCCCAATGAATCGAGCGAATGCGGCTTGGAAAGCAGCGTAGTATAAATCCGAGCATACTTCGAGATGAATTGCTTTCGTACTGAAGCAAACAAAAACGCAAACATATCATTTTGTAGTCATTGATTTTCGTAGAGATGAGGCTTTAAGATCGAAAGGGCCTGCAAAATCAATTCCTGTTATCTGAAATGGAAGTGATAAGTTGCATCTTTCAGATGGTAAAGGAGCCATGATTTGTGAACATGGTTGTTGCTTATAAATAATAAATGTTTTGCAATGTCGTATAATGCTTTTAACTCTAGGTTTGAGTCTAGAAATATAAAACTCCGTTTGTATCATTCTGCACATTTGCGAGCATTCAGCATGAGCAAGAAATTTGTGTAAATAAGTTAAATACAAATGGCAATATCGGGAATTACCTGGAAGTACTATTGGATAACGTTCATTATATGGCATAGACGATTAAGTTAATCGGCCATTTACTCGCAATAGTAAATCTGAATCAAGAAAAGGACTTAAAGTTTTCAATGAACTTTTATTTGGTAGCATTTGAGACTGACTTACTAAGTGATATTCTTCACTATAAAAGAATTTCTGAGCTTGGGTAATAAGCCGTAATTTTACAAATTTCCTTTCGTTTTGAACTATGTCACCATGAGCAGTACAGTTGATATTTGGCCTTAAGTTTCTAACGCAATTGTTAAAGAAACGAAAAACGTAACAAATCACACGTAGAGCCTTAGTGTATGATGCGAATCTATTAAGAATTGTGTTTTCTTCCGCTTGAGTATGTAGTGCTTGAATCTTCGCTACAGGCGTTTTAAGTAGTTTCAGTGGATTTTGCTTTGGCCATTCTGATGAGGGTTCATTCAGCCATGATGGCCCATGCCACCAAAGAGAATTATCAATTAAATCTTGGGTTTTGCATCCTCGTGTCCCAAGATCCGCTGGGTTGTCATTTGTGGAAACATGTCGCCATGTTGCATCTAGCAATACGATTTGCAACGTATGTTTCCCATGTTGATGGAGGTTTCGACAGCCATCCTAAGACTATTGTACAATCGGTCCATAGGAAAACTTTAGCATCATCGTAGTTAAGCGATATTTGTACGTATTTAACTAAATTTGCTAACAGTACTGCTCCATTGAGTTCCAAACGTGGAAGGCACACTGTCTGAATGGGAGCAACCTTGCTTTTTACTACTAACAAATTTGTAAACGTGTCGTGGGAACCATTTTGACATCGAATATATAAAGTAGCACAATACGCTGCTTTAGAAGCATCTGCGAAGCCATGAATTTGGACAGTACTTAATGGTGAATACTGTATCCAACGAGGAATTGAAATTGTTGAGATTTGTGAGAGATCTTGAACCAAGTTGTCCCATTTCCTTAAAGTTTCATGTGACATGTCCTCATCCCAATCCAATCCTTCTAACCAAAGTTGTTGCATAATGATTTTTGCTCGAATGACTATGGGGGCTAGCCATCCAGCGGGATCAAATAACTTTGCAACTGATGAAAGTATTTGGCGCTTTGTAGTGTTTTCGGACTGAATAAGTGGTGTAAACTTATAAGTGTAAGTGTCTGCAAGAGCATTCCACTGAATACCAAGGGTCTTAGTAGAGCTCGCATCATAAAAGCGCAGAAAGTCTGAATCATGCAAATCTTCGACTAGTAGATGAGAAAGAAGTTTGGAATCATTTGCAGTAATTTTCTTCAGCGGAAATCCCGCTGATTTTAATACATCGATAAGCTTCTTTTGAGCTAAAAGAGTTTCGTCCAACGTATAACCTCCGGAAAGTATGTCGTCAACGTAAATTTCCATTCGCAGAATTGATGCTGCTTTAGGATACATAGATTCGGAGTCAGAAGCGAGTTGTAACAGGGTCCGAATCGCGAGATATGGAGCACAGTTTACGCCGAATGTTATAGTTTTCAATTGGTAATCTTGGATTGGACCGTCGGTATGAGTTTGGAATAAAATTCTCTAAAAGGGTCTATCGACAGGGTGTATTCGTATTTGACGATACATTTTCTGTATGTCACCATTGAAAACGTATTGATATTTTCTCCAATTAAGGACTATTGATATCAACTCGTTTTGCAGTGTAGGGCCTGTATATAGAACATCATTTAGAGAAAATTGAGATTTCGATTTTCTTGATGCATTGAAAACTACTCTTAATTTCGTCGTTTTATGATCTGGGCGAACCACGGCGTGGTGTGGTAAATAAAATGACTGGTATTTACCATGAGATACTATCTCATTCGATGGAGCTTCTTCCATATGGTCAAGGCTTAAATATTCATTTATTACTGCCCGATACTGGGCCTGAAGATCGGGGTTTTGAGCAAGTGATTTCTCCATGCTAGAGTATTGAGCTAGGGCTATAAATCTAGATGAGCCTAGAAAAACTTTATCCGAAAATTCGGTTTTAAATGGTAGCCGCACAATATATCTACCATTTTCATTACGTGTGGTTGTTCTGGTATAAAACCCTTTACAAAAGTCATCTTCTTCGGACTTTGGGCGAGATACAGGAATTTCTTCCTGCTCCCAAAACTTTTTCAAGATAGCAACAAGTTCCGAAGTTTCCGATGCATTAACTGTGGTTGTGAAAGTCTGGATTTCCTGAGTTTTTATGGGACCACTGAGCACTCAGCCAAAGATTGTATTAGAAGCAGACGTTTGACCACAAATATTTTTCTTAATACCGTCAATATTGAGATAGTGTTCATAATCGTTTCCAAGAATTAGATCTATCTGCGAAGATTTATTAAACATCGGATCCGCTAGATCTAATTCTTCGAGATCGGTTGTGTAAGGTATATTAAAAGTATAATTTGGGAGACACTTTGTAACTTTCGGAAGCACTATGGCTTTAATGGGAACCCGTAAGTCATACCTTTTGGCGTACAGGACAACTTCGCACTCTTTGCTCGCTGTTTGCTTCTGACCACCAATACCTATTATATCGTAATGAGATCTTTCATATGGCAATTGTAGACGATTTCGGATTTTCTCCGTTAAGAAGGTTCGTTGAGAACCGGGATCTATTAAGGCCCTAACTGTGAAGAGTTCACCTCTTTGCTCTATTTGCACTAATGCCGTACGCAATAAAATATTTTCATTGCTAGTGGAGCAGTTGGCCTGAATTTGCTTGGAGGTTGAAGGGAGTTCTTCTGAACTATTTGTCTTTAAAGTTGGAGAAACTTTTTTGGAAGCGGTTTGCTCAAAATTATCATCATCTTTTCCCGCTCCCCTGTGCTGATTGATTTCGGCTACTCAGTTTGTATTTTGATAATTTTGTTTCATGTGTAAGAGTGTGTGATGGGGCTTTTTGCACTGTAAGCAAAAGTGTCTACTTTTGCAATTTGCCTTAAGGTGTGACGCTGCCAAACAGTTATTGCAAAATTTATTTTTGAACACAAAATCCACTCTTTGTTGAACCGTGAAAGCCCTAAACTTTGGGCACGTTCTTAACGAGTGATTTTCCTTGCATAAATTGCAGTGTGAGTTTAAATTCTCTTGGGACGTATAAGATTGTATATTAGTACCTTGTGAGTTTAAGGGACTAAAACAACTTCTTAAAGATTTAATGTTTGTAAGGCGTTCCACTGCTTCGTACCTATCTACTAGGAATTGGGACATTTGCGTCCACTTTGGAAGCTCACGTGGAGAGGTTAGCGATTGTTCCCAAAGTGAAAGTGTTATATCTGGCAATTTGGTGGAGATCAAGCGAATCAGAATAGGGTCCCAGCTGTCGACATCGACGCCGAGAGTTCTGAGTGTAGCCAGAGAATCATTTACAGAAGATTGAATTCTTCGAATTGATTCGCTGTCTTCGTTGGTTGCCGAGGGAATATCAAATAAAATTCTTATCTGATTATCAACCAGAACACGTTTGTTTTCATATCGTGTTTTCAAAGCATTCCATGCCAGATTAAAATTCTCATGTGCAAGGGGATATCTTTTAGCTATTGCGCCAGCTTCACCTCTTGTCTTATTGCGAAGATGATAGAGTTTGGTGACCGAGGATAATTTGGAGTGATTAATATATACTGCTGTGAACATGTCTCGAGAAGATGGCCATTGTTCATAGCTACCCTTAAAAATTTCAGTGTCACAAGGAGGTAGTTTTATGAATGAATCTTCTGGCGCAAAGTTCTGAGTAGAAGCTTGTTGAAGAGAACAGCATGGAGTTGGGCCATTAAAAGATTGTATCTGAGAATGCTCCTCTCGAAAGGGCTTCACTAAATCCATTATTGGGGAAGTACAGTAAGTGTATAAATCAGTACAAGCATCATAATTTGTTTTAGCTGTCTCTTTAAAGTCTATTTCCACTAAACTTTCGGGAGCTAACATTAGGTCCCGGTATGATGCGTCCAATTGGGACCACCTTGATTCTATATCCTTCTTTCTAACCTCAAGTGTTGACTCAGTCTGTTCCTCAACATTAAGTGAACTGAATTTCTGACAAATTTGCGACAAATGCTCGCAGTCAAATAAAAAACTCCGCTTTAAAAGTGGAACAGAATCAGAAATAGAGGTCATTTTGACAAAAAATATAAATAATTGAATTTCATATACTGAAATGATTTATCCTGTTTCCTATAGTTCGAGCCAAGAGCATTGTATCAAATAGCGATCAATGAAGAAAACATTAATACGATAATTGAGATTTGGAAATTTATTTTCAATATATTAAATTTTAATGAAACGAAATCAGCTACGATTCGAAAATGCATTCCACTCGGCTAATATCGGAAATAATTTTTAGAAAGAATATTCCTAAAATGGTTACAATTTAATTTAATTTGAATTATAAAATTAAATAAAGAAACAAATGAACTTAAGCCAAAATAAAAAATGGTTCACATTAAAATTTAATATATAGAAAAAAGTTCGAATAAAAAATATAAATATGAAAATTATTTTCAATTAATAGTCTTTCTAAAGGGTAGGGGCTATAGGATAATAGCACTAGATATTAGTATTCTAGTTAAATAAATTAGAAAGGAATATGGAATTTAAATTGAAAATTCTAGTGAAAGCAATGAGTGATATGTAGGGTGCATCAACTGCATGGGCTTCTGAGCGACAGGAGAAATAAATTGTGTCACTAAAGTTTTATCAATTCTGAGATTTTTCATTCAACAGAATTTGTCTTTACGACAATTGCTTTCATTTAAATAATTTCTCCAAAAATTCAATTCTCTTTAAGTCTTCACTGTAACACTAATTGTTGCATTATTAAAGTTGAGCTCAATGGTAACACTTTCCCGATTTCATGTGGTCAGGTATGGGAAGAGTGATTTCAAATTTTCAAGTAGACTTGTACGTGAAAATATAAATTGTTAAATTCATTTAATTTTAAGTAAATTTCCATATAAAAATAATTATATCACATATCCTTTCTCGTTGTAATTTCCTGAGTAGGAAGAAGCTTGAAGTGTTGTATAATAATATTGTAAGATATGTGTATGGTCTAAGGAAAACTTTTTAAATATAAGAATGCTAATTTTCCTTTGGAAAATTATTTATACTGAAGAGCCAAAATACTTATTTCAAAAGATTCGTTTTGCTAGGTCATCTAGAGGCAGAAAAATTATAATTCCAAGATTTCGTTATCTCGTTTCTGAGTGGTAGTTTTTCATAAATGCTATTCGTCTTTGGAATGCTCTTCCACACAATCAACAAACAAATAGCAACGCAATTAATTTTAAAAAATTTCTATTTAATTATTTTGATTAAACCTTTTAAATTTTTAGTTTTTGTATAATGTTATTATTTTTTTTATCTTGATTAAATGTCTTATTATTACTTTATTGCTTTATAATTAAGTTTTTATTTTTATTTTGTTTTTTATTTTGAAAATGTTTGAAAATAGAATTTAATTTTATCATGTATTTAAGTATTATTTGTTATGGCAAAATTTTTTTTGTACAAATTTAAATTCCTGTACTATAATTATAAGACTAAGTCTTGTTGTGCAAGGAAACAATAAAATAAATAAATAAAAAAAATAAAAAAATAAAAGGAATTAAACGAATACAAACCAATCGTAATTTGGGTATGCCCTATTAATAACCATGTAAATATTAATACAATGCCAATAAAGTTTCAATACAACTTAGTGATTTATCTAAGCATACAAACAATAAACGCGATTAACGTAAGTGGTTTCTAATTTAAATTCTGATATAAATTTGGAATTTATATTAAAAATGCGTATTTTTCGTGTAAAATGTTCAAGTTATTATTTTAATTAAATAATTTTCATATTGACAATTGTATTGTGTTGAATTTACCATTCCTGTTTTTGTTCTTTTTACTTTTTCTTTTTTTTTCTTCCGTTGTTGTATATGTATGTATGTACATGTGTATACAGGTATGATGTTTTCTATTTATTTTCTCTTTTCAGTTAATTTTGTGTTCTCTTTATGTATATACTAGCCAATCCCGGCGCGCGTTGCTACGCCCCTTCATGAATTTTAATCGCATTCTAAATTTTAATCGAATATCAAGTGCAAGGCTAAAAACTCTTTATGAGGGTGGCACTGCCCACTTTTCTAATTAAGAAACTGTATAGTCATGACAGCTCAATAAGTGTGCAAAGTTTCAGAAAAATCGGTCCAGTGTAAGTACCTCAAAATGATACCTTTTTTTAATGGGCGTGGCACTGCCCACTTTTCTAAATACGAAACTGTATAGTCATGACAACTCAATATGTGTGCAAAGTTTCAAAAAAATCGGTCCAGTGAAAGTACCTCAAAATGATACCTGTTTTTTAATGGGCGTGACACTGCCCACTTTTCCAATGACGAAAGTGTAAAGTCATGACAGCTCAGTATGTTTGCAAAGTTTCAGAAAATTCGGTCCAGTGCAAGTAGCTAAAACTGATAAGTAATTTTTTATGGGCGTGACCCCGCCCACTTTTTTTCATCCATAAACACTCCACGGTATGTGTAACACAACTTACCAAAGTTTGAGCCCGATCGGTTTTACAGTTTCAGAGTCTATAGCTAACACACACACACACACACAGAGTTTCACTTTTATATATATAGATAATTTTAAAAGTGCATCATTAACATTATGTTTGAAAGAGTAAATTCTTAGTTCTAATCTTGGATCGCTTTCTTACTCTCTTTTTCCAAATGGGGATGACAATTTTAGAGAATATTGGTTTTGCCTCTATTCTGTACAGCGTTGTCTGGACCAAAAAATGTTTGTAACCAATTTGACAAAAAATAGCAACCAAACTGAAAAGTAGTAGAAAAATAGTTTGGAAGACACACAAAACTTCTAATTAATCTTATATAAATAAAATATAGATTTTGACAAACGATCTTATTCCGAATTTTCAAATTTCTCCCAAATATTTTTTACTTTCTTTTTCAATTGTGGCAATTTTCTCACGATGGGTAAACAAATTTGTTTATTTTGTTTTAATAAATAGTAACCGAAATATATAAAAAAGTGTACAAGTACACATTGGAAAAAATAACAACTTTAGTTAATCTTCACCAAAGCGATAACATATGTTGTTCCTCTTTTTGATTTTTACTGAAAAACTTTTTTCTTTATTTTGTAGGATAAAGAATTTTAAGTTTTTAAAATTTTCCAGAAAAAACGAGAATATAAAGAAGAAATATATTTTAAAATTATAATTTTCCTTCTATTGTATAAGTAAATCGCTATGAGTTTTCTATTACTTTTTCGTTGTGACTTTCTATATTTCGGTTGCTTTCATCATATCTTGGTTTATAAATCTACTAGCCAAACCCGGCGCGCGTTGCTACGCCCCTTAATGAATCGAAATGCATTCTGAATTTTAATTGAATATCAAGTGCAAAAACCTAAAAATTATAATTTTTTTATGGGCGTGGCATTGCCCACTTTTCTAATCACGAAATTGTAAAGTCATAACAGCTTAATATGTGTGCAAAGTTTTAGAAGAATCGGACCAGTGCAAGTACCTCAAAATTATAATTGTTTTAATGGGCGTGGCCCTGCCCACTTTTCTAATCATGAAATTGTAAAGTCATAACAGTCCAATACGTGTGCAAAGTTTCAGAATAATCGGTCCAGTGCAAGTACCTCAAAATGATACCTTTTTTTTATGGGCGTGGCACTGCCCACTTTTCTAATTACGAAATTATTTAGTCATGATAGCTCGACATGTTTGCAAAGTTTCAGAAAAATCGGTCTGGTGGAAGTACCTCAAAATTATAACCTTTTTTTATGGGCGTGGCCCCGCCCACTTTTTTAATCACGAAATTATAAGGTCATGACAGCTCAATATTTGTGCAAAGTTTCAGAAAAATCGGTCCAGTGCAAGTACCTCAAAATTAAAACTTTTTTAGGGGCGTGGCCCCGCCCACTTTTCTTATCACGAAATTATTTAGTCATGACAGCTCGATATGTGTGCAAAGTTTCAGAAAAATCGGTCAAGTGCAAGTAGCTTTAAATGATAACTAATTTATTATGGCCGTGGCCCCGCCCACTTTTTTTCACCCATAAACACTCCCTGGTATGTGTACAACAACTTACCAAAGTTTCAGCCCGATCGGTTTTACAGTTTCGGAGTCTATAGCTAACACACACACACACACACACACAGAGTTTCACTTTTATATATATAGATTGTGTATTCAACTTTAAGAATTTTAGAAATTTTATTATACCTGTGAAATCACCTGCCTTCTCTTTACTTCCACTTTTTTGTCCAGTTGAAATTTCAAACTTCAAGAGAGTTTAGTTTCACCACTATTTAATGCGTGTATATATACATATCTCTTCTCTATATTTACTTGCGCATATACATAAGTACATATATGCATATGTGTTATGTATGTATGTTTCAATACTGATCAGAATTTAAGCGCTAATTTTATTGTTCTATTCGTATGTACAATTCGTTCAAATTTTAATTTGCAATTACATATACACATAAGTACATATCCACACATTTATTTATTTTTGTTGCCGAACACATTTTTCTTCTACCTTAACGGTTTTTTATACAATTTTAGCGGGATTTTTTATATTTTTATGAACACAATTTTAACGTTACTTTTGTAATTAACTTTATTTCTTAGGTTTCCTTTTCAATTATACCTATGTAATTTTTCCTTTTTTCTCGTATTAAACTTTTATCTTTGCAATTTCACACACTTATATAAATAAATAAGCTCTGGTTTTTGTTTTCTTTGATTTATAAAAAAAAACTTAACTTTCTCGTACTTACAGCTTCAATGATTTTTTTATACTGATGAATATGTAATTTTAACTTTGCCTTTACTTCATTGTATGTTGATCTTTTTACTTCTTTTGCTGTTGTTACAATCTGCAACTTTTCTCTTCTTGCTTTCTTAGGCACTGGTTTCGTTTATTGGAGAAGGACCATGTAGTTTTGTATGTTTGGAGGACACACAAACTTTAATTAATCCTATTTAGGTTAACCAAAACTGTTGGGTAAGAATATAAGGGTGATTACCTAAACGAGATTATAAATTAAATAACTCAGAGAGTTATAAATTTAGGGAATGGGGAAAAGAAAAGATAGTATTAATTTCTTTTCAAACTAATTTAGTACCTACAGTGGCCGACAAAAGTCTACGTACGACCACAATTTTTGACATTTTAGAAGTCTAAAAACGTTAAACAAAAAACTAATGATGCAGTTTTGTTTCAAATTCAATTTTATTAATGTAAGCAAAAAAATATATTTTCCAACAAAAACAATTAAAATACGTTGACAAAAGTCTACATACGATATTCAAGTTAACATAAAAACTTATTTCAAGTAATAAAACCTACAACTAATTTTTGAAATTGATACTTAGTTGGGCCACCATGGGCATCTATGACTGCCTGTAACCTTCTTGGCATCGAATTAACTAAATTTTCTAACTCTGTAGATGAAATATTTTGCCATTCTTCTTGAAGCTTCAGTCTCAGCATTGGGGCACTAGTAATATTATGATTTAGGATTTTTCGTTGTAGTATCTCCCACACGTGCTCAATGATGTTCAAGTCCGGACCTTGTGGTGGTGTGTACAACTGTCGTGGAGCATGGTACAGCAACCAATCTTTGATAATTAACGCCGTATGCTTCGGATCCTTGTCTTGTTGGAATATCCAACTTTCACAAAGACTTAAATAATCAACCGATTGTTTCAAAGTTTGTTCTAGAATAGATTTGTATTGATACCGATCCATATTACCCTCAATAAAAACCAGGTTTCCTACTCCAGAAGCAGCCACAGCCCCCCAAACCATTACACTACCTCCGCCGTGTTTAACTGCACTAACTAAGTTTTTAGGATCCAACGCTGTATTTATTTTTCGCCCAACTTTATCTCTTCCATCACTTCCAAATATGTTATATTTGGATTCGTCAGTGAATAAAACTCGTTTCCAGAAATCAAATCCCTTTTTAATATGCTTTTTAGCAAACTCCAGACGAAGTTTACGATTTTTTTCACTTATTAGGGGTTTTTTCTAGGAGTTCTGCTGTGTTAACCATTGTTATTAAGGGTTCTTTGTATGGTTCGTGGATGTACAATTATTTCTGATCTTCTGGCTAGCTCTTTGGCCAATTTCGAAGCATTCACCTTAGGCTGTTTGTCCACTTCTTTTAAAATAAAGCTAACGTCTCTTCGATTGAGTTTCTTTGGACGACCACTACGCAGCTTACTTTCAATAGTACCAGTGCTTTTATAATTGCTGAATATTGTTTGAACAGTAGATTTCCTTAAATTCAATAGCTTTGATATTTCACCGAATGATTTTTTTTCATTTCTGTACTTTACAACTAAATTTCTTACTTCAATTGAAATTTCTTTGCGACAAGCCATTGTTCCGTTTTAATATTAACTAAATCACTATAATTCACTACTAAAAAGAATATAAATCAATCCTTTAACGCAATAATAGAAGTAAAAAATAAATAACGGCACTTTTCTGTTAGTATTCAACAACAGTAACAATTGCTTGTTTGTCGTATGTAGACTTTTGACAACGTATTTTAATTGTTTTTCTTGGATAATTTTTTAAGTTAATGTTGGAAAATATATTTTTTTTTCTCATATGAATAAAATTGAATTTGGAACAAAACTGCATTATTAGTTTTTTATTTAACGTTTTTAATCTTCTAAAATGTCAAAAATTGTTGTCGTACGTAGACTTTTGTCGGCCACTGTATGTGTTAAACTTAAATACATACGTTTATTAGAGTTGAAATAATTCCACACAGGTTTGTGTATTTTGGTTGTGCAACAAAATTCAGTAATTTATTTTGTAATCTATTTTCTTCAAGAGGCTAAATGCTTATGCTAATAATTTTAGTTAAAAAAAAAAACTAAACTCGGTTTTGAACAAACTCTTAACATTACATAAAACCGATTGGAATATTTAACGAATAATGTTAATTACAACGGCAAGTAATAACTGGTAAGTATAATAAGGTAAGTTTAAAATAAAAAGGGTAAATATTTAATGATACTGATAATTCATTGTATATAAATTCAAATTCATTTTAAGATATTTCCATATTTGTAATGTATACATATATATATTAATGTATAAATAATTATAATGGATTTAAAAACATAAAAAAATAGAACTTTGCAATAAAGTAAAGTTAAGTCCAATGGCAAGATTGGACAACCCTAAAAAAAGCAAATAAACTTTTTTCGGTATTTACTATTCCAGGGTTGGTATATGTAAAGCTTGACAAAAACGATAACCCGATACGAATTGATTCCTTAAATGATCTGGATAATTTATTTTGCAATTAAGAGAAAATATTTCATATTAAATCTATTTTTGATTTTTTACCCTAACTACACCACAATTTGATTTTGTACATACATATGTTAATTTTTTTTTGCACGTTTTATTACTTTTTTTAAGTTTTTTACATTTGTTGGTAAGTATAATAAGGTAAGTTTAAAATAAAAAGGGTAAATATTTAATGATACTGATAATTCATTGTATAAAAATTCAAATTCATTTTAAGATATTTCCATATTTGTAATGTATACATATATATATTAATGTATAAATAATTATAATCGATTTAAAAACATAAAAAAAATAGAACTTTGCAATAAAGTAAAGCTAAGTCCAATGGCAAGATTGGACAACCCTAAAAAAAGCAAATAAACTTTTTTCGGTATTTACTATTCGAGGGTTGGTATATGTAAAGCTTGACAAAAACGATAACCCGATACGAATTGATTCCTTAAATGATCTGGATAATTTATTTTGCAATTAAGGGAAAATATTTCATATTAAATCTATTTTTGATTTTTTACCCTAACTACACCACAATTTGATTTTGTACATACATATGTTAATTTTTTTTTTTTTGCACGTTTTGTTACTTTTTTTAAGTTTTTTACATTTGTTGGCCCTTTTTACCTTGTTAGCATTGCTCAAATTAAAAGCTATGACTCAAGCATTATATGACACTATCTATAGTTCCAAAGACAATATGTTTGATATGATTTGTGTCCTCTGCAAACAAAGGCAAGGGTTAAAAATATGTCACATAAATGCACAAAGCTTAAATAACAAAATAGATGAATTTAGTTTTATATTTGAAAACTCTGGCGTCGATATAGTGTACGTATCTGAGACTTGGTTGGTCCGGAACACGGAGGATGTTGAGCGGACGGTGGAGTGGGTAAACTCTACTGTCGGACTTGCCTTCGAGAATGCGTGTCCTCTCACGGTAGTGGATGAAAAGGATTCTACTCCATGGTGGAGTAGTGAATTGGAATCCATGAAGAGGGACACGAGGAGGGCCTTTAATCGTTACATGAGGGAGCGGAATCCTAGCTTATGGGACGAGTATAAGGCGAAGAAGAAGGAGCTGAAGAGAACTATACGTCTTCGGAAACGAAGTACGTGGAGGGAATTCTGCTCCGGCGTGATGGATACATCTGAAGTAGGGAGACTGCAGAAGATGGTGTCTAGAGACCCTGTCTCCAGAATGGGGCTTATTCGCAGGAGCGATGGCGGCATGACGGAGACGATGGAGGGGACATTACAGTCGCTGATGGGGGTACATTTTCCTGGAAGTTTCATTTCGAATGATTCATGGGTTCCCGTTAACAGGGGAGCCAGTGAGGTAAGGCGAAGGGATGCTGAAAGGATAGTAACTCTTAATGGGGTTAGAAGTGCGATTTTGTCTTTTGCCCCATTTAAGGCGGCTGGGATGGATGGGATATTTCCTGCATTACTACAGTGGGGTATGAAGACTCTACTTGTGGTGATTAGGGAAATATTTGTTGCCTGTATTTCGACAGGGTATATTCCGGTGGCATGGAGGGAGACCAGGGTGGTTTTTTTCCCAAACCGGGGAAGAGGGACTATACGGAGGCTAAGTCGTTCAGGCCGATCAGTCTTACATCCTTTCTATTGAAGGCAATAAAAAGGGTGTTGGTTGACTTCCTGGAGGAGAGCACGCTTACAGGGCTGGGAGGTCTACTGAGACTGCCCTGCACGAATTGGTGAGGGTTGCTGAGAGGCAGGTTTTCAATGGTGATCTTGCTTTGTCCGTATTTATGGACATAGAGGGCGCTTTTGATAGGATCTCTTTTGATAAACTGGGAAATGCTCTCGATGAGCGAGGGGTCAATTCTATTGTAGTGAAGTGGATCGGCGCCATGCTCAGATGTAGGGCAGTGAATCTCAGGAGCGGAAGCACCAGGATTCGGGGAAGGGTGGTCAGGGATGTCCGCAAGGAGGGGTCTTATCACCTCTGCTGTGGAACATAACTGTGGACAGCCTTCTCAGGAGACTGGAGGTAATGGGCATACATACGGTAGGGTATGCGGATGATGTGGCAATTATGGTTGGTGGTAAGTTCATGGAGACCATTTTAGGTTGCATGAGACAGGCGCTCAGAGTAACCGAAGAATGGTGTTGTGAACAGGGACTAACCATAAATGCTGGCAAGTCGGATACTATGCTCTTCACGCGGAGAAGGAAGGGCATAGAGATTGAATCCTTAATGCTTTTTGGAACCGAGATCAACGTGTCCAAGAAGGTGAAATATCTGAGGGTAACGCTGGATATGAAAGTAACCTGGAATGATCATGTTGAGGCAAGGGTTCAGAAGGCAAAGAGGATTCTGCATCAGTGTAAACGGGTTTGCGATCGGAAGTGGGGAATCTCACCTAAGGCTGCACACTGGATTTACACAGTGGTGGTGAGACCGACTATCACTTACGCATCTGTTGTCTGGTGGCCGAAGGCCTCCCAGGCAACGATTAGGCGGAAGTTGGACGGGGTTCAAAGGATTGCTTGCATTATTATATGTGGCGCAATACGTACCACACCAACGCAAGCGATGGAGGCAATGCTGGGATTGCTGCCGTTGGACTTATTTGTAAGGGAGACGGCGGCAAGATCGGCGATTCGGATGCGAAGCGATGGCATGTGGTATCGCTTTGGATCGGTTTTTGGGTATAGGAGAATCCTGGACCTCGTGGATAAAGAGGTTAGGGAGGCTCAGATGCCGATGGAGCGCATGAGTCGAGTGAAAGTGGTCGAAAGGCTACATCACATGCTCATAGCGGATGGATTCAAGCACGATGAGTGCATGGAGAATGACATCAGTATCTTTACTGATGGGTCCTTTATGGACGGAAGGACAGGTGCTGGTGTGTACTCATCTGAGTTGAACTTATCCTGCACCCTGAATCTGGGGGAGTACGTGTCAGTCTATCAGGCAGAAATGCTTGGTTTGCTGCACGCGTTGGACCACCTGCTGGAATGTCGAATGTATGGGAAGAGAATTCTTATTGCACTTGACAACCAGTCGGTTATAAAACGTATGCAGCGGATAGATGTGAACTCCTATTTGGTGCTTGAGTGGGTTCTAAAGCTCAATAGGTGTGGCTCTACAAATGAGGTAACGCTGATGTGGGTTAAGGGACACGTGGGCATAGCTGGGAATGAGGCTGCTGACGAACTTGCGAAGAAGGGGTCTGAGGCTGCATTCTGCGGACCGGAACCCAGAACTGCTCTGGGTAATGGGTTAGTGCGGGCGAGGATCTTTCAATGAGTGAACTCTATAAACTTGCGAAGGTGGATGGAGGAAACCACGTGTAGACAGGCCCGTATGGTGCTCAGGGAGCCACTTGGCAGGGGTGCAGTGAAGATACTCGGTTTTTATCGGAGTATGATGAGCTGGATCACTGCGTTGATTACAGGACATGGTAACTTCAAATATCATCTGAAGAGGATGCAGATCGTGGATGATGATATTTGTAGAATGTGCCTGGAGGATGCCGAGACGGCAGCGCATGTAGTATGCGGCGTTGGCGAGCGGAAGATTAAGGATCACAGGCAAGCACACTTTAAGTGCGCAAGCACACTTTAAGTGGGACCTTAGTCTGAAGGAGATGCTGGCGATTACAAAGGACTGTGCCATGAGGATTGTCGACAATCACCAGTCGGCAGTGTAAAATCGTTTTCCTAGTCCAGAGCAAACGCCGGTTGTGGCGCGGGACTCAGTGATTGAAGGTATACTGATCGGTAGACACGAAATCACTGAGGAGCGAAGGGGGTCGAAAAGGGACCCGTGATAGTAGTGGTCTGCTTCGATATTCCCCCTACATGTGTATATAGAGACTTGGTTTGAGCCTGATGTTCTAAACTCTGTACTTGACAAAATTATAATCTTTTTCGTTGTGTGAGAAAGTCTCACGCAGGTGGCGTTGCGATGTATGTTAAAAATAAAATTGCATGTAGAAAACTTTATAACTCTAATCCAGCTGAACATATTGAATATATATTTGTTTAGATTTCATCTCTTGGCAATAAAATGCTCGTAGGTTGCATTTATAGACCTAATCAGTCGATAAAAACTGATATTTTTATGCCAATTCTTGGGGACATTACATTAAATTATGAGGATATAGTAATATATGGTGACTTCAATTCAAATATTCTGGTTGAATCTCATATAGTTAATTATATGAAATCTCTTGGTCTCTTTCCAACAAATACTTCTACACCCACGCATTATACAAGGACAAGGAACACATTGTTAGACATTATATTCGTTAGCAATAACGAAAATGTATTACTATATGACCAGCTATCTGCACCATGTTTTTCTAAGCACGATTTATTATTCATAACGCTAAATTTTACTCTACATAAGACACCAGATGCTGTCTCCTTTTACGATTTTAATAATATTAATTATCATGCGCTCTCTTTCGATTTACAAAGCATTGATTGGCAAATGATTTACGTAATGCCATCTGCTGAGCATCAACTTAATTTTTTGGAGGAAAATATAAAATGTATGTTTACAAACTCTGTGCCGGTAAAAACAGTTAAACATAATTACAAAACTAAGCCGTGGTTTACTACTGACATAAAACTTGCTATAAAAAAAGGGATACAATTTTAAGTCGTTGGAAACGCTTTAAAACTGAAGAGCTACGTGAAGAATATTGCACTGCCCGACGAGAGGTAAACAGAAAGATCAAATGCGCGAAATCATCTTACTATTATAGTGTTTTTGCATCTGCTGTTGAATCCAGTAAAAAGTGGAAAAATATACGTGAGATTGGTATTTGTAAACGCAACATAGTACAAACGACTGAAGTTGATATAGAAAGCCTTAATGAGACATTTTCAAAAATTTCTAATTTACCAACTATCCTTTATTTCTACAATCACGAATCTGCTAGCTGCCAAAATTCTTTCAGTTTCAACTGTGTAAATCCGCAGGATGTATTTAAAAGCTGTTTATCTGTTAAATCTAATGCCGTTGGTACAGATAAAATATAACCTAAATTTGTAAAGATAATCCTCCCATTTGTGCTGCCGTATATCACTTATAAATTCAATACAATAATAACTTAAGCTTTCTATACTTCGAGCTGGAAATATAAAAAAATATTACCTATTCCTAAGGCAAACAATGAATATCGACAAATCGCTATATTGTCTTATCTGTCAAAAGTATTTTAAAAGTTGCGACATCAACAAATATATATATATTTGTACAAGATAACGATCTCTTAACCGATAGGCAATCTGGTTTTCGCCCAAAGTATAGCTGTACAACCGCTTTAATTGATGTGCCCGATAAAATAAGAGATTTTTGAACCTTAGAAGAAACGATGAACTTTGGTATACATATTTTTAATAATAAAAAAGAACTACGATAATTTGTTTAATTAGCTCTTTATTGGTTGACTATTATTTCGACAATGATTTACAATTAATTATATTACTAGCTTAAAGTCTAAGAATGTTAAAGGAATGCAAAGAATGCAATCCCGTTATTATTTTATGTATTTATTTTGAGTATATGTATGTAATATAAACGAAAATAGCAACTTGAGATTTAAAGGAGTTAAATCATTGAAAGTTAGAGTTACAAAATATTTAGTTAATAATAATAAATTTCAATTAGTATTTTGACTGAACATACTGCCCCCATTGAAAGGCACTTTCAATCAGCTTTGGTAGGTAGAGGTGCAAGTTTGTGAATGGATCGTCAAAGAACACCTTTTCGTCACGACCTTGGATAGCTTTGATGATACGCGCTAAGAGCCAATTCTGAGGTAGAATATTGTCTTCATGAATAATAACAATATAGTCTCTGAGGTATGCCACGACGACCTATAAACCTTTTAAGACATAAAAGGAATGTATTAGTTCAATATGAAGAGCTTTAGATAAGAAGCAAACGAAAACAGCAACATGAGTTTTATAAGGAGCCTTTCCCCTTATGCGATAAGAGGTGTAGAAAGGACCGCAAGAGTCTACACCTGACACGAGAAAAGGACGTTGAGCCTTGAAACGATCTTCTGAAGATTAACCATTAATTGTTGTAATAACCGAGGATTGTATTTGAAACAGTGTACACAATTTCTAACGATTTCTCTGGCAGTTATTACCCATACTTGTTGGCGAAGAATACCAAAAAGCGCCTTGGAGCCAGCGTGTAAATATTTTTCGATGTAAATATTCGATAAAAAGTTTCGTGAATCGATGATCCTTTGGTAAAATTACTGAAATTTTGTTTGATATTATAACGGTGCATTTGCTAGCCGACCACCCACTCGAGCGATGACTAAAGTTGAATTACAACGGGGCTAATTTTTAAAAACTAGGTTTTAAGTTGTCTCCTTTGTTGGGCAAGTTAATTTCTTCTCTAAATGATGCTTGTTGAATATTGTATACAATTCGTAAACTGATGATTGCAGTTCTTCAGAGGCTACAAAAATGTTACGATTTTGCTTGTTGAAGACTGGATGAATGTAGGCGACAATGCGAAGAATACGAAGAATGCCTAGAAATTAAATAATTGATTCGACACCGACATTCAAACTCAGAAACACGAGACTTAATAGTAGCTTGTACCATATATTTCATCTGGGTTCGAATGTCAGAAACGCCCGAAATTTCTTAAAACGATTTGTTTTGCTTCAAACGAAGACGATTTACAGCTTCTTGCGTGATAAGGTTAACTTCTGACCAAGAGTCTAATAAGGCCCGAAGAGGTTGCAGACAACCGAATGAATCTTTAATGAAAACTATAGCTCTTGGAAGCGAATTGATGCGACGACTTCGTGTGAAAAATGACGAAAATTTTGTAAGATGAGTAGTAGATGGATTAGATTGTGTTGGCAACACTGATTGTTGTGACGACGAAAGATGAATTCATAGAAGAACTATGTTGCAACGAAGAATTTAAAGGCAAATACTCTTGAAGCGGTGAGTTGGAAGAAGTACTTGTATTACTTGTTGATTTAAATTGGGAATTGTGTAAAGATGTGTGGTGAGAAATCCGACAAGTGCGACAACGAGATTTTGATTGGCATTGAGAAACTAAATGACCTTTTCTAAGGCAATTTATGCAAAGCTTTGAACTTTTAGCGAAATCGAAACGACGAGCTATAGGTAACGAAAAATAGCTAGAGCAGTTTCCACTAAAATTATCTTTTGACTTGCAATATTCACAAAGTGTACTTGAAACTACGAAAAATGACCCTGTAGGTTTTGATATTGGCTTTGAGTGTGTTTCTGTAGAACGACTTTCTAGAAACTGGCAACGACGAGTTAGAATTGAGTGACACTGATCCCATGATGGCAGGGATTTAAAATCTTGTTTTTCATCATAGACCTTTTTTGACTCTCCATCGATTTTCAACAAAACAATATGAATGAATGATATCAAGTTCAGAACCCAAAGAGAGCAAAGAACTACGAAGAGCCGAAACATTATCAAGAATTGCGCGCAACGAAATAGCGCTCGGTTTAGTCATAGGTGTTATCGAAAATAATGAATTGATATGATCGATAAAAATTAATGATTTGTTATCATATATTTCGATTATTCTATCTAAAGCCTTTTGGTAGTTTGACTCGATAACTTGAAACGGTTCTATGACTGCCAGTGCTTGGCCAGATAAACAGTTAAGTAAATAATTAAATTTGTCTATTACAGGTATGCTTGATTCATTGTGAACCAAAATATTAAATGTACTTAAAAAACGAGAAAACTCCGCATACTTCTCATCGAATTTGGCTAATTTAATTTGAGGCAAATGATTTTGATGCGACATTAATGGTTGAGTTATGTTTAAAAAGCTTTGCTCAATATCACTAGAACTACGATTGTTATTCATAAAACTTACCAATGGAGCCTTGGAAGATATAAAAAGTTCTTCAATGTCTGATCGAATGGTATCAAACTCATCTAACTTCTCAATTTGTGATTGAATATGGTTGATTTGTTTCAAATACGATTCGAGCATTTGAAGTCGGTATTCGAGAATTGTGTAATCTGATGAACAACCACCTCTTTCTATTTTGGTTTTCATTTGGGTGATGTTTTGTTTAATTGTTGCTCTTTGTTGTTTTAAAGAAGAAAGCATGTTGGCTCCAGTATATGCGTTTGTACCATCAGTTACATCAGTATTCATTTTGCAACAAAAATTTGACAAATGCATCCTAAACTGGGCTAAAGCTAGATTTAAGCTGATTTAATTTTAATTAAAGTTGTTTGAAGTTTATTTGAATTCCTTAAATTTCCATTAAAGTTGATAAAATTCGATAACAATCTATTAAATTTCAAAATGCTTTCATTCACAACGAAAGTACCAAAGTTTTACAGGTGGGCCAACACTGATGACAAGTGCCAACACTAGTTGTTTAATTCATATACCAACAAAAAATTTATGCTTGTAAATATGTTCGTATGTATATATGTACATACAATGTACCAAAAAGACAAAATTACTATGAGTGCAGACAATGTAAGAGAACTTATTCGTTTCACTTGGAGCTAGTTTACACGAAGGGACATGTCACATGTCCCTGCGACTCTGCTTGCGTTGGCTTGTATTTTCTTTTAGTGTCCCTTCTAAAATCTTCTTGCGTTTACATGAAGGGATTTTGTTGCAGGAACAAAGCGACTTTTTGACGTTAAATTAACTAATTCTTTTTATCCCTTCATTCGTAAGAAGGGCTGCCATACATATACAATTTATAATTGGTCAACAGTAGCAGAGGCAATACAAGTATTTAAAAAAGCAAAATTAAATAAATTTCAAGAAAAATAATGGCTGATATTTCTAATGAAGAAATTATTGAAGAAATTTCAAATTATTTTATTTATTATTAATCGGCCCTATTCCCGTTGGCGTTGTCGTTTTAAATGTAGTTTCTATGTCGTTGTCGTTCTTATCGGCGTTTCGTTCCTAAATTGGTATGCTTGAAATACATTGAAACGAAAGAGAGAAGTTATCGAAAAAAAAAGCAAAAAAAAATTATAAAGTTGGTAGCACTGCAATATTTAACGTTGTTTTTTTTTTGACATGATGCAAATTTTTAAATAATTTTGTTATTTTAAACGAAAAATAAAAAATTGCGAGCAGTGTATTTTATTTTTCAAGCTCAAGTAATGATGATGATGATGATGAAATAATAAAGATAAATATGCATCGGAAGATGTCACGACAGAACGTTAATATTTTTGCTTTGCCAGATCCAATGTAAGTAGCGTTCTTTTTATAAAATCATTTCCAAATATACATGTACATATGTATTTTTTTTTAAAGATTTGTGAACACATTCAGACTAAATAAAGCTTCATTTCAATACGTATTGGAACAAATCCGTCCAAAACTAAAATGCAACACGCGAAAGTCTGCAATTACTACAACAATAAAACTGGCAACTGCTCTGCGATTTTTCGCGCAAGTATCATATCAACTAAGCGTTGGAAATGACTTTCATTTGTCCGTGGCTCAATCCACGGTTAGTAAAGTTTTATCCGAAGTTTTGGACGCGATGAATGCCACAATTGTCAATACCTGGATTAAATTTGAAATGTCGGAAGATGATAAAATTAAGTGCAAACGATTTTTTTATGAACAAACTGGTTTTCCTGGAATCATAGGATGTGTAGACGGAACCCACATTAAAATAATTGGTCCCTGCAAAAGTTCTCAACATTTGTACTGCAACAGAAAAGGTTTCTTCAGCATAAATTCAATGATTGTAATTAATAGAAATGAGTGTTAATACTAAGAATTGAGTTCCTAACATTTTTCTTGTACTTAGGTTTGCGATCATAAGATGCGTATAATATATGTAGATGGTAGACATCCAGGCTCTAGCCACGATTCCTTAATTTGGAATACAAGCGGAGTAAGAAGGTACCTACGAGGAAAATATGCAGCTGCTGATCGTAATTCATGGATTCTTGGTATGAAATTTCAAATAAGTTAAAAACAGTTTAACATTTACATTTTTAGGAGATGCTGGGTATCCATTGGAACCATTTTTAATGACAGATCAGCAGCTGAACAGAGTGCAGAAAGCCGTTACAATTCTGTTCATGCAAAAGCCCGAAATATTGTAGAGTGAGTTATTGGTGTATTAAAATCGCGATTTCGATGCCTTCTGGGAGCACGTGAATTGCATTATGATTCCAAAAAAATTTCACTAATGGTTAATGCTTGTGCTGCTCTGCACAATATTTGCATTCATTATAATACTTCTTTTCCCGATAATGATGTAGAAATGTCTTCCGAAGAAACTGAAAATTATAATATAAGCAACGAAAATTATGACGAGGGAGATTGCACAGAAGCTGCCAGAATGAGAGATACAATTAAAAACTCTTTTTCATAATAATTTTATATTTCTATTTAAAATTCATACATATGCATGTAGCAAAAGTAAAAAAAAAACTGGGGTATATTAATCAAAGCATATAATTATTTTATTGCAAGAAAAACATTTTTAAAAATGCAACAATTTTAGTTGATTTTTAAAAATGTTTTTCTAGCAATATAATACTTTTAAGCTTTAAGAAATGGGTCGGCCCCAGTTCATTAAAAATACATTAAAAATAAATAAAATAAATAAACAAATAAAGTAACCTCAAAATACTAATTATGAGAGTTGAGCTGCTTTTCTAATAATTCTAGTTTTTTCTTTTTTATTGCGGCATCAAGATCTAAAAGTTCTTCTTCTTTGCGTATTTTCCTCTTATATATATAAGGCGTTCTTCTTCTATTTCTAATCTCTTTCTCTGATAACGGGAGACGTCTTTTAAATATCCTTTAATGGATTCCAAATGGCTGCATTTATCTTGTTGCACTTCGGCTTGCTTTCTCAATAACATTATCCTTTACTTTTCAGCGGATTTGTGATTTGTTGAAGACCGGATCCTTGTTGAAACGGTGGGTATATTATCATTGATGTTTAATTCAGTATTTTCTCTACTTTCCGAAGTAAGGTTGTGTGTTTCCTATTCCTCGATTGTCAGTGATTCAACTGACAATCCTCTTACGTTTCCTATTGGGTTTATTTGGTCTCCAAACTGCAATAAATTTGCCACGGCTTCCTCTAATGGTGACAAAGGAATTTGTTTATAAACACCACAACCTGTTGCTCTGGCTTCTGCTTTGTTGTTCATAAGCTTCTTTTTCACCTTAAATTTTAAGTCTTTCCATACCATAAATTCAAATTATATATACATACATGTACACTTGTTGTAAAAACTTTTAAATATTTGCTGCTAATTTTGTTTTTCTTACCTTGTGCCAAGCATCTCCGTCACGAATTGGTGGTCCAAACGGATTTACCTTTTCTGCAACGTCCTTCCAAAAACCATCGAAATTTAGGGGTTTTATGCCTTTTCGAAAACCCTTCGCATATGTGGAATTTTTTTCATTTCAGAAACTTAAATTTCAAATTGCCTTACTGTCGTTATTTTCATTTTTGCTTCAGTCGTTTCAACTTCGATGATAAAAATGGCGACGGCAGAGAAACAATGTTTCTTTATCATTTTTACCTTCGTTTCAAAGTAGAGAATACCGATATATTTTCGATAAATGTCAATAACGCCAAAGGTAATGCCAAACTGTCGTTTTTATTTCGTTTTCAAACGACAACGCCAACGGGAATAGGGCCGAATATTAATATCTTTTCGTCTTGATAATCTTACACAAACTGACAAACATAGAAAAAATATTGAACATATAAAAAATAACTACTATGAATAAGAATTTATATTGAAACTATAAAAACGTTCAAGTAATTCTAACAAAATTGTTGACCTAACTGAACTGGCTGTTGAAGCGTTAGATCGAGATGATGCTGAAAATATATAAATAATTTTTAATTTGCTAGAATGCTATAAAAATGCAAATAGTTTACCGAATAAAAGAAGGCGAAAGGAGTGGGTAAAACCATGGAGGTTAGAGCAAGAGTTATGCTCGGCGCACAATTGGGACGAACGACGAATTTCGCCCAACACGACAAACTCTTCGGTAAAAATTCGTTGTGCAAATTCGTCATGTGAAGCACAACAACGACGAAAAAGTAACATCTTTTATAGCTGATAAAATTGTTTAGTGTTTGTACAAAAAAAAAACAAAAATAATTGAAGAATTTAATTTTTTGTTAAACTCAACAAAACAATAAATATAATTTCTGTAATAATAAAAACTCATTTACGTATAAGCAAAAGTTTGCAAAGAATGTCGTGGGTAAGTGTATTAAACAATAGTAAAAGTTTTGTTTGTGTATAACAGCTAATAGTGTGACCATATGAAAAAAAGATCACTTAATAAACTTAAACATTTGCAAAAACACAAATAAAAACAAATTTTTGTACTTAACTTTTTTATACTTATTTTAAATGTTTTAAAATAAAAATAAACAATTATTAAAGTAAAAACTTTCTCTAAAAGTTGAGAAGTAAACCCAAATTTAATAAAAAATGGTCACCTTGTATCAATTTGTTCGTTGTTCGTCGTTCGCCGGCGTAAGAAATAGAAATAAATATAATGCAGAGTTCGCCGCGTTTAGCGAACTTCGACTGACGACACAATTGTATGCATTCTCATATACACAAATGTGTTTTATTTTTGATGGCGAATATTCGCGACGAAAAATTCGTCGTTCGTCCCAATTGTGCGCCTAGCATTAAGCGGGTTATGTTAATTCTAATAAATGATCTTTCATTGTATATTTAATTTTTTTTTTTTTTTTGCAAATTCCATAAAATATCAGTCTGGCAACACCGGTCATACATAACATGACAAGAATACAAGAGAACGAAAGATGTAAAAGAGAAATGTCAAATTTGTCCCCTCAAATTCACAAAATGTGCGACAATTGCTACCCCGTACTCAACGCCGAACCCCTCAGCAACAAACTCGTGTCGCAGGGGACATGTCCCTTCATGTAAACACGCTCTTACTTGTTTATTTATGATGATATTTATATAATGTTCCACTAGTGGTTATCGATGTTATATATACACGACGATGACTTACTGCAGCAGAGGATGGAAGCTAGCAAATGCAGAGCGACGACGACGATAACGATGATGATGAAGTTTGCGATGACGAAGAAGTTTGCGATGACGATACTAATGATGACGGTAGCGATGACAATGATATTGATGATGAAGTTTGACGATTATGTTGTTGACAAAACTGCAGCTTAGTGGTGACTGCACTAACGACGATGATGATGTTGTTGACGATAATTATTTATTTGATTTAAAATAAATTGTTTTATTTCAGCACACACAATGTTAATGTTCGACACTATTTAATTTTATTTCACTAACACTAGTTTTTTTTTAATGTTTAGTTTTTCCCCTTTTTATACCCTTCACACCAGTGTTGACAACTTGAAAAGGCAAAAGCACAGCATTCTGTTTAAAAACGAGTAAAAAAGGGTAAAAATTAAAGAAAAAAAGAGCAAAAAGCACCAACCATAAAAAACAAATTGCAAGGAGAAAAAAATTACTTTAATAACATTTTATTAAACTTTTACTTAAAACCAATTAACAATTCAAAAACAAGAAATAATAAAAAAAAAATAAGCATATACATATTAATATATATAAAAGCAATTTTTTAATCGATATGTCAATTCCTTCATCTAAAATTAGGCTGAAAGGAACGCCTTTAATGTCATTGATAATATTTTCTATAAAAAATGGAGCTATAATATTTGTTATAATATTGGATCACTTTGTTCTGTGCAACTTAAATTGTAAAGCTTTACTATCTGAAAAAGTGTTGGTACAAATATCAGACAAATGATCAATGCAAGAAAAAGATGTGTGTACTGCTGTATATAAACATAAACTCGCTTGGGCTTTTTGATTTTCCTTAGGCTCAATTGGTTAAAAAGATAGCTCAGTAATGAAATGTAATGAAACGCTATTGCTGGGATTTATTGCCTTTATTTGTTTTTTTGTTTGGCTGTGTCTCAACAAATCGCTATGCCTTTGAAGCATCTTTTGTTGGCCTTAACCATTTTGTAAATACTGTATTCGTCTCCCAAACTTTTATATACTTTTGTCGTTTCATCTAAAAAGAGATAAATATTTAAGCATTTTTTTTATTAATATTAAGCATTTTTATAAATATATGATTTACTTACATGTAAGTTTTTCTCCATCAAATAATGTTTAAGTAATTTTAAACACTTTGAATTATGAAAAACACACTTAAAACATTTTCTTATATACAATGTTTTTTCACTTAGCTTGTGTTTTTTGGTCATTTTTTCTTTTGAAATTGACTTAAAAAACTTTATAAACAGTGATGTAAAATTACCAACGAAATAACTTAAATCTTTTTCTCGTCATTAATTTACAAAAAAGCACTAAAAGCACTGTAAGAAAAGTTGATAAGCACCATAAATACCCGTTTTTCAAAAACGGGTAATTTTCAAAAATGCTCGGGTAACTACATCTAAAAAGCACTAAGAAATACCCGAAAAGCACCAAAATGGCAACGCTGCTTCACACAGTGAAAAAGGGTATATATAGGCTTGTCATTCCGTGTGAAATTTCTACAATTTTCATTTCCGACCCCATAAAGTATATATTTTCTGAAAGCTTATAAATAGGGGAGTCGATTAAGTTCTGTCAGTCTGTCCGTGTGTATGTTGAAATCAACTTAGTGAAGCCCCCCGACATCGCTTGAATCCGGTTGAGGTATTAAAATATCAGAAATATTCGGGAGTAGATCGGTATTGAAAACCAGAAACATCGGTACATAAACAACTGAGATATGAGCAAAAACCCACGACCACCTCTATTTTTTATTCACAAAAACAACATTACAACAAGTAACAGTGCTATATTCGGCCGTGCCGAATCTTATATACCCTTCACAACGTGTAGTCATGCAATAACAATTGTTTGTATCACCATTCATCCCATATTAAATACGTACATATGTATATACTGGTTAGAATAAATGTGGCATCGAATCCCAGCTGAGCCAAAAAAATTTTTTTTTATTTTATTTAATACATTATTTATATTTTATTATTTTTTTTATATTTTTTTTAAAGTTTTTTAAACAATTTTTTTAGAAAAATTTTTAAAAAATTTTTTTAAATTTTTTTTTTGTAGTTTTTTTTTTATTATTTTTTTCTTATTATTAATATTTTTTTTTTTTTAATTTTTTTTGTTTGGTATGTTTTTTACATGTATGTATGTATGTTGTTGTTGTAATTGTGAAAAAAACGAGGTGGTCGTGGTTTTTTGCTCATATCTCAGAAAGTTATGGGGCGATTGTGCTGAATTTCAATAGCGATTCATTCCTGGATATTTCCAAGAGATTGATACAATATACAGATCTGAGGAACATATAGTTGCTTCTAAAAGTTGATTTCTACCAACACACGGACAGACGGATAGACGGACAGACGGTTTTTTTGGCTCAGCTGGGATTCGATGCCACGTTTTCTTTAACCAGTATACACGTTTGTATGTTGTTGTTATACCCTTCACCTGTGGTGCACAAGGGTATATATAGCTTTGTCATTCCGTTTGTAATTTCTACAATTTTTATTTCCGACCCCATAAAGTATATATTTTCTGAAAGCTTTTGAATAGAGGAGTCGATTAAGCCCTAACCGTCTGTCCGTGTGTTGGTTGAAATCAACTTTTAGAAGCAACTATATGTTCCTCAGATCAGTATATGGTATCAATCTCTTGGAAATATCCAGGAATGAATCGCTATTGAAATTCAGCACAATCGCCCCATAACTTTCTGAGATATGAGCAAAAACCACGACCACCTCTTTTTTTTCACAATTACAACAACAACATACATACATACATACATACATGTAAAAAATATACCAAACAAAAAAAATTACAAAAAAAAAAATATTAAAAATAAGAAAAAAATAAAAAAAACTACAAAAAAAAAATTTTAAAAAAATTTAAAAAAAAATTTTAAACAATTTTTTATAAATTTTTCTAAAAAAAATTTAAAAAAAATATAAAAAAATAATAAAATATAAATAATATATTAAATAAAATAAAATAAAATTTTTTTGGCTCAGCTGGGATTCGATGCCACATTTATTCTAATGTGTACGTATGCACGTATTTTATATAGGATGAATGGTGATACAAACAATTGTTATTGCATGACTACACGTTGTGAAGGGTATATAAGATTCGGCACGGCCGAATATAGCACTGTTACTTGTTTTTTATTTAACTTTTATTAAATATGTCCTGTCACGGTCGGCAATTTTTATGTTGAACCATTAAAGAAACGAATGACTTTGGTATACATACATATTTTTAATAATAAAAAAGAACCACGATAATTTGTTTAATTAGCTCTTTATTGGTTGACTAATATTTCGACAATGATTTACAATAAATTATATTACTAGCTTAAAGTCTAAGAATGTTAAGTCGAAGGTCACACATGACGATTTTAATTGCCCAACTTTTTCCATATTTTATTTTGAACTTGCTTTTATGTTCACACACGACGATTCCTTTGGCGATTTTTCTGTTCTGTTTAGCTTTTATTTTCTTACAAATTGTCATTTGTGCCCAGCGTTGGCACAATCATAATTTTGTCACATTTTTAAGGATTTGTTTGCTAAAATATGATCTATGATTTTTTCCCCCAATATAATGATTTTTATTTTTAGAAATTATATCTTTTGTTTTAAGTTGTAATAATAATTGAAACATAATTTTTCTACAATTCTTATCAACAATCAATTTTCAAACCAATAAAGTTTTATATCAGCTTGTCACAGGTCTATTTAAAACAGGTCGAACTCTATCTGTGTTTTTAAAGTATAGTCTCAACATAATAAACAAAGTTAACATAATTTTTGAAACCACATCTTCTCAAATACAAAGAATTTATGATGAAATTCAATGTCTTTAGCTTTACATTTTTAATAATTTTATAAAACCAAATTACGTTAACATCAATTTAATTAATGAACTTGATTTTTGAATAGTTTCGTTTACAAAACGAAGATATTTATTTCGGCGTGTTTGTAAAAGAAAAAAATTTCCAATCTTAATCTTGGAGAAAATGAAAAAAAATTTGTAAAAAATTGTAATTCATTTTATATTGAGTTGTGTAAGCAAATACTGAAACGATTTGAATTTAACCATAATTATTTTAAAGAACTTTTTTTTCATTATACAACATTATAAAATAACTCAAGCTGACAAAATTTTAGCTTTTCCGACGCTGTCAAAATTTGTTATAACCCTAATATGTCTTCCTATTTCTTCTACAAGTGTTGAACGAATATTTTAAGTTTTAAATTTAAATAAAACAAAATATAGAAATAGATAAATAGATAATATTGATAACAGCACTCTTAAGTGTATATTATATTCAAAAGAATACTTAAAGTATAACGATTGTTCCTGCTATAATTTAAAAATATATAGGTATAAATACAAATAAGAAACCTATTCTGTATAATAATAATGATGATTCCTAAAATACTTTAATTCATATGTAATTGTTAAATGTATGATTGTTGTTTATGTTGAAGCATTCAAGTTTTTTATATGTCTCTTCATTTCGAATGAATAAAAAAAAAAAAAAATAAATAAATAAAAAATAAATAAAATAAATTTTTATTGTGTTTTTTCATTTTTAAATATTTTAAACTTGTAATTTGTGACGTTTTTAATTTAAATTTTAAATTACTTACACACCAAGAAGCGAAATACCGAATGAAAAGAAATGTCAAATATAAAAAAAAAAATTGCAGGAATTTAATGTAATGTATAATGCAGTAGTAAGGTATGTTTTTAAATTAAAGAAGTTTGACCGAATATCATCTGTTGAGTCGAAATTATATGCAGTATCTTTTTGTAACCTATTGAAATTACGAACAATAACACTACTACATAAAATCATTCAAACCCACCAACCTGCATATCTCGTTTGCTCGTTTCCGCAGATCTACTGACGTAATACAGTTAAGACATCGAACTTTGGTATCAGACTGGCAGTTTATTATATATTCTGTTAGTCTTTGGAACTCCTTAGCTACAATTCCTCCTTACTTCCTACACAATTTTTAAGCAATGCTGCGCAATTTAAAAGGGCCCTTAAGGACAATTTTTCCTAAATGTAACAATTTTGTTTTAGTTTTTTTTCCTTAATTTTATTTATTTATAATTTTTATTAATATTATTTGTTGCTTGTTATTTAAATTATGTTATATATTTCTTTTACAATTATTTGTAATTATGAGTAAATTTAATTATATATTTACCGACACTAGCCGAGTGGAATATATGAAAAAGGAAAAACTAAAAAGTAGTTACCGAATTCAATTAACTTAAATCCCGGGAGTTAAATAGATGATATTTAAAACCATCATGTAACCACCGATCAGAGAGTGCTGATGATGAAATCGTAGCTGGTTTCGAAAATGCATTCCACTCGGCTAGTGTCGGTAAAAATATAATTTTTCAAAATTTATTCTTTCATTTATCACAATTAAAAAAAATTCTTTGTAAAAATAAAGAATGTTAATATGAACTCAAGCCTGATTAAAAATTTAAAAATATTACTGTAACAGAAAAAGTTCAACAAAATAAAAATTCAATTTGCATAAACACAGGGCACGGTGCAAATAATCATTCATTCACTGTTGGTCAATCAACATTTCGTTGTATAATGACCTCACAGAAAATAAAACAAATGATTATAAACATTGATTGTTAAAAATAATTATCTGTTCTTATCGCTACCTAACTGGTGGCTAGAGCAGGACAAAAATAGTGATATAAATGAAAGATAATAACAAACAAAAAGTAAAAGGGTTGCTGTTTGGTTATCTAACACATTGTTGTAAAATATATGAAAAAGAAAAAAACTAAAAATAGTTACCGAATTCAATTAACTTAAGTCCCGGGAGTTAAATAGATGATATTTACAACCAACATTTAACCACCGATCAGAGAGTGCTAATGATGAAATCGTAGCTGGTTTCGAAAATGCATTCCACTCGGCTAGTGCCGGTAAAAATATAATTTTTCAAGATTTATTCTTTCATTTATCACAATTAAAAAATTCGTTGTAAAAATAAAGAATGTTAAATATGAACTCAAGCCTAATTACAAATTTAAAAATATTAATTTAACAGAAAAAGTTCAACAAAATAAAAATTCAATAATTAAATATTATTAGACTTTCAACAATTTTTTTTAAAATTCGTATATATGTAAGGTTCCTAATGGGTTAATAATTTAATTTCCACCTCACTTTGGTGGAAGGCGAAGGAGATGAAAAGGTAGTCAGTATGAAAGTTGTCGACGTGAGAGGCGGTCAAAAATCTGAAGTTGTCTAAAAAGTTGCTAAAAGTGTTTTTCTAAATTAACGTTTTAGAATTTGTATTAATAGTTTCTAAAGTTGTAATAACTATTAATGAAGTAATTTTTGTCTTAAAAGTTGCTAAAAGCAGTTTTCTAAATTAACGTTTAAAAGTTGTATTAATCATTTCTAAGCTGTAATAACTATGAACGAAGTGTTTTTCTCTTAAAATTATATTATCCGAATTGAAATTTAAAACTAACCAATTAAAAATTTTAAAATCTATAAACAAAACATTTTATTTGTAAAACAAAACTTAATAAATTTGAAATATTCTATTGAAATTAACGATTTTTGCGTTTAATTAATAAACAATCTTATATATATATAAGGGGTAAAAATTTTCCTTATTTTTTGTACTTTTTTAAAAAAAAAAACTTTTTTAATATTCTATGGGACAAAATTTTATAATTATTATTGCCTAATAGATAGAATATGGACAATTATTTAGGTGCAATTTTTGAAAACTCTTAGGGGAGCAAAAAAGAAACCAAAAAGGGAAAAACACCGGGAAATGTGTATAATACTACATTTACACCTGAGCGAAATCTAGTAGATTTGATTTAAAATCTTTTTTAAAATCTATACCGTTTATACCACTGTTTTTTGACATTCTGCAAGATTTCGTTTTCAAAACAGTATATTTATTTACAAGGGGGTCTGAGAGGCTCTCTATTCTCTACTTTTCCAAAATTCAAACTCCACATAACAAGAATGTAAACAATAAAGTACTTGTGTAATTGCAATCACCTTATACATATAAATATTATGATTGAATTTTTCTTTATGCCGCGTAGTATATTTTATTACAATTTAATAAAAACCACAGTTGCACCACTCCACATAACAAGAATGTAAACAATAAAGTACTTGTGTAATTGCAATCACCTTATACATATAAATATTATGATTGAATTTTTCTTTATGCCGCGTAGTATATTTTATTACAATTTAATAAAAACCACAGTTGCACCACGAGGTAGTACTAGGTTTTGAGTAGATTCTGCCAAAATCTAGTGGCGAAGTAGATTTCGTTTTGTATGGGAAATCTGGTATAAATAGGGTTGTCATATTACAAAAGTGAAAAAAAGTACATTGAGGGTGAAAAAACATTACATTTTTTATTTATTGATAACATAACTTTTATTATTATTATTGTTATTATTTATTTATTTTGTATTCCCATACAACAAGACTTAAAGTCTTATAATTATAGTACAGGATGAGTAAATTGAACAAGATAAGTTATTACAATATAATTATTAATAATAATGAAAAATATTTTTGAATGGAAAAAAACTAACGAATTATACATTTTAAAGCAGGAAAATAAAATAAAATAAATATACATATATAAAAAAGAATATTAAAAATACAATCATTAAAAATAAAAGTAGAATTTTTATTATTGAAATACTCATTATTAGATATGACTAAAATAATTAAAAACTGCTTTCCTAAACTGCGTTGCATTACTCAAAAACTGTATAGATGACGGTAGCGAGTTCCAAAGACGAGTACAATGAATTAAAAATTGCCATTCAGACACAAGCGTTTTATATCTAATTTGAATCAGATTGTTATTTCTTCTTGAGCTGGTAAAAGTTAGGCGCCTAAACAAGTACGATGGCTCATTAGTGAATATAATCTTGTGCATAAGTAACAAAGATCTTATTTTTAGTAGATCACAAAAACGTACTCCATAGAGTTTACTTTCATAGGGTGTTATGTGAGATGATCGCCTTATATTAAAAACATATCTTAGTATAGCGTTAAATGTGGAAGTTAATTTTCTTTTAATTAAGCAATCACAACTAGCGAAGACTTCGCAGCCATATAGGAGAGTTGGGATAAGGTAAGTTTTGGCAAGAAGTATACGTATGTAAACAGGGGTTAAATGCTGAGTCTTCTAAAGCGAGCGTAGCATCGAAAAATTTTCCCAGTAGCGTTGTTCACATGATTAGACCACATAAGTGATGAATTAAAAATTACTCCAAGGTTTTCAGTTTTGCTGACAACTGCAATACGTTGGTTATTTAAAAAGATGTCGGGTATATTGGTATCTTTTAAAGAGTTTCTCGGAATTTTTAAGCATTTGGACTTAGCAGGATTAAAGCAGAGGCCATTAGCCGTAGCCCAAGCTTGAATTTTAGACAGGTCAGAATTAAGATTGGAAATACATTCAACTACATTGTTAATATTACCACATAAGTAAAGTTGCACGTCATCAGCATACATATGAATCTTACAATGTGACAACTGCTGTGGTAAGTCATTGATATATAACGTAAAAATAAGAGGTCCTTAGATAGAACCTTGTAGAACGCCATTTGTTACTGGTAGCGGGCATGATTTATTGTTACCTGCAGAAACATATTGGTAACGATTTTCAAGATAAGATGAAATGTGGCCAGCTGCAGAGATAGTAAAATTGAATAAATTAGTTAACTTAACACGAAGTATACTGTGGTCAACCATATCAAACGCCTTAGAGTAGTCTAACAGTGTTAGGAACGCAATATTACCATTATCAATGAAGCCACGAATTTCCTCCGTTACTTCAATAAGAGCAGTGGTACAGCTGTGTTTGGGACGAAAACCAGATTGCCTGTCAGTTAGTAGCCGATTTGTATGTAAAAAGCCACCTATTTGTTTGTGTAATATCTTTTCAAAAACTTTAGATAAATATGGAAGAATAGCTATAGGACGGTACTCGTTCTTTTTTTTAGGAATAGGAATAATTTTAGCACACTTCCAGTTTTGAGGAAAAATACTTTTGGTTAATATGGTATTAAAAATATGAGTAATTTGGGGTAACAAAGCTGGAAAAACAAACCTTAAAAACTTGGGATGTATGTTGTCCGGACCAATAGCATTAGATTTCACATTATAACAAGCCTAAAGAACATCAAGTTGAGAAACACAATTAAATGAAAACCGACTTTCGGATGAAGTCGCTATTAAGTTACTATTACATGAGTAGTAGTTAGGAGAAAAGTTTACATTTGGAACTTTGGTAAATAGCTCGTTTAAATGGTCAACATTTATGTCAGAAGAATTAGCCCTGTTAGATTTGCTAATTCCGATATCGCGAATTATTCTCCAAGTTTTCTTTGTGTTCACAGCAGATGCAAATAGATTAGAGTAGTAAAACGATTTTGTACTTTTTATAAGTTTATTAACTTCCTTTCTAGCAGTAATATACTGAATATAAAGATCTTCTGTTCTAAAACGTTTCCAACATTTAAAAGCATAATCCCGTTGATTTATTTTACATTTAATTTGTTCATTAAACCAAGGCTTAGTTATACTATTATATAAGACAGTTTTTAATGACAGAGATTTTTCTAAAATTGTAACAAGATTTTGTTCCAGAAAATTAATCTGATTATCGACATCAGGCATGAAGTAAATAGAACTCCAATCGACCTTGCACAATTCATTCATCATTACATTCATTCATTCATTATTTCAATACATCACATTTTTATTTTAAAAAAGTTAATAAGAAACATAAAAACTATGAGAACATAACGGTGACTTAACTTTTAATTCAATCCATCACATATATTTTAAAAATAAGTTAAAAAAAAAACATAAAACACATATATAAAACTATGAGAACGTAACAAAAAATATTGCATTTGTTTAAAAATTCAATACATAAAAAGATCGAGTCGAACTACAAATAGTATCCTAAGTAACTAACGTGGTCAAAAACACAAATTACACGTCGTTTTTCGAAATTAATATTGATATTAATTGGAATAAACGAATTACTAATGCTTTAACATTTCTGACTGTATTTCGGAACTATGCACTATATTTTTAACTTAATTTTGAAAATAATTATTAGTTTCTTTGACCTTTTTATAATAATATATAATAGTTTTTTTAAGCTTAAGGTCTTTTCAATAATAAAAATTTTTTTGGTTTTATTTTATATTATTTGATCAATATTTCGCTACCTCTTTGTGTAGCATCATCAGGATACGAGTTTTTAAATTTATAAAATAACAAATATCAAGACACTAAACCAACAAAAAACAAATATATAGATAATAAAAAACTCGTATCCTGATGATGCTACACAAAGAGGTAGCGAAATATTGATCAAATAATATAAAATAAAACCAAAAAAATTTTTATTATTGAAAAGACCTTAAGCTTAAAAAAACTATTATATATTAATTTTGAAAATGATCTAATGTATTTCAAAAGTTATTAATTTAATTTCAAATATAGTAAATAGAATTTCGAAATTGGTAGTTGAATTTTGAAATTATCTATAATATGTAAATTCAATTGATTTGTTTCTTCAAATTACAATAATATTCCATTAATACTTTTGGAATACTATTTATAACTTAAACAAGTAAGAGCACAATATTCGGCTGTGCCGAATCTTTTATACCCACCACCATTTTTCCGTTCATTTGTAGCAAGGGTTTTTTTCCCGAAAATTTTTGTTTCCCGGAAATGCGAGTTTTTTTTTAATATCCCGGGATCCCGCAGCAAAACAAATAAAAAGTAAATTTGTTTTTAATAAAAAAAAAACTTTTTATTAAAAAGCATAAAATATTTTAAAATGTTATATTCTTTACGACCTTATAATATTTAAAGAATTATTTTCTTGCCATCAACAGGCTCTAGGTCCAAAAAAACTATTTAATTCTAATATTTAAATAAAAATCTTTTATTTTTTATTAAATATTATTTTTTTTAAATGTATTGCAGATAGAGAAGACATTATTCAGACGAACGTAGGAAAAGAGGAACAAGAGATAGCAAGAACAAAACTAACGTAATAACAATAGACACCCTACAAGAAATGAATGACTGAAACTAACACACACAAACTGTTTTTACTAACACATTCGCAACAATTTTATATTGAATTGCTGCTACCGGAAAAAATGCATAAGCAAGAGTGAGACAGCTAATATATGTTGAATTCTTGACTTTCAAAACAAAAAATCATCAAAAGCATCATCAGGATACGAGTTTTTAAATTTATAAAATAACAAATATCAAGACACTAAACCAACAAAAAACAAATATATAGATAATAAAAAACTCGTATCCTGATGATGCTACACAAAGAGGTAGCGAAATATTGATCAAATAATATAAAATAAAACCAAAAAAATTTTTATTATTGAAAAGACCTTAAGCTTAAAAAAACTATTATATATTAATTTTGAAAATGATCTAATGTATTTCAAAAGTTATTAATTTAATTTCAAATATAGTAAATAGAATTTCGAAATTGGTAGTTGAATTTTGAAATTATCTATAATATGTAAATTCAATTGATTTGTTTCTTCAAATTACAATAATATTCCATTAATACTTTTGGAATACTATTTATAACTTAAACAAGTAAGAGCACAATATTCGGCTGTGCCGAATCTTTTATACCCACCACCATTTTTCCGTTCATTTGTAGCAAGGGTTTTTTTCCCGAAAATTTTTGTTTCCCGGAAATGCGAGTTTTTTTTTAATATCCCGGGATCCCGCAGCAAAACAAATAAAAAGTAAATTTGTTTTTAATAAAAAAAAAACTTTTTATTAAAAAGCATAAAATATTTTAAAATGTTATATTCTTTACGACCTTATAATATTTAAAGAATTATTTTCTTGCCATCAACAGGCTCTAGGTCCAAAAAAACTATTTAATTCTAATATTTAAATAAAAATCTTTTATTTTTTATTAAATATTATTTTTTTTAAATGTATTGCAGATAGAGAAGACATTATTCAGACGAACGTAGGAAAAGAGGAACAAGAGATAGCAAGAACAAAACTCGTAATAACAATAGACACCCTACAAGAAATGAATGACTGAAACTAACACACACAAACTGTTTTTACTAACACATTCGCAACAATTTTATATTGAATTGCTGCTACCGGAAAAAATGCATAAGCAAGAGTGAGACAGCTAATATATGTTGAATTCTTGACTTTCAAAACAAAAAATTTTTGTAAAATAGTGCTAAATTTTTAACATACAAATATTAAATATTTCTTAAATTAGTTTTTCAATAATTGGAATTTTTTGACGAGTCTTTGCAGAAAATACAGAAGAAGTAAACAGTAAATAAGTAAAAGAAGTAGCAGAATTATATTTATTTATGTATTTCCACATTTTTTTAATTTTTTAGTAATCCAAGCCGTAATACAAAGGACGCCGTTATCATGCACCAGGATTTAAATGAGCTGCCCGGAATCATCGGCAATTAAATAATATTAACACCTTATATAAAATATAATAATAATTTAAAAAATTAAAATTGTGTTTTATTAAAATATGTATACCCGTCAGCTTTGACCAGTATATTCATCAAGTATGATTTGTCAACTATGACTGGTATATATATCAGGTGTGATTAGTCAAGTGTGACTGATATTTACATCATTGCTGATTAGCAAACAGCAGTGGAGTGAGCAGTTGAAATATAGTTTCAAGTCGATATAACTCATTAGTTAAAGGGAGATGCAAAATCAGACGTACACAAAAGTTTCCATAAATTTTTTCATTTTGCCCTTAATAACTTGATAAAAACTTTTGACCGATATAAACATCCCAGTGACAGTCATATGACCGGTCAAATGACTGTCACTGTTCTTGTAGGGCAATTATCTTAACAAAAGATCACTAACAACAAGAGAGAAATATTTGATTAACACAGTGAGTAAGACGAGACTGAAAATAAAAACATTTTAATATTAAAATCAGACAAAGGTAACAGTACTGTGGCAGTTGAAAAAGAAGATTATGAGAGCAAAATGAGAAATATATTAAATGATATGTGTACTTACAAACGCTTAAAGATGGATCCAACAACGAAACTACAAACACACAATAACATCCTTATCGAAAAACTTTTCAAACTTAATATAATTGATATAACTCAAAAATACAAGCTTAGTAGTACTGTAGCCATTGCCCTAAGAATATATGGACTACCTAAAGTTCATAAAAAGGGCATGCCACTTAGACCCATCTGTTCGTCAATAAATTCCCCCTCATATGGACTATGTAGATACATAGTTGATATATTAAAGAATCTTACAAAAGATTCAAAATACAACGTTAAGAATCAATAGAATTAAAGAAAAAATTGACAAATGTAAATATTTCCGACGATGAATTATTAATATCCTTTAATGTAATATCATTATTTCCTAGCATTCCGGTTAATTTGGCATTCGACATAATTATAGAAAAATGGAACATAATTGCGACACATACTAAGATACGTAAGGATACATTTATGGATATCTTGAAATTTTGTATTAAAGAAAATAGGTATTTCAAATATAATGAAAAAATTTTTGAACAGTTAAAAGGAATGCATATGGGCTCACCAGCATCCCCGGTAATTGCGGACATAGTAATGGAAAAGTTGTTAGATACTTCACTTGATCATTTTTATCACAAACCAAGATTTATGACTAAATATGTGGATGACCTTTTTTGTATAATAATAAAGTGGAAGAAACACTTAAATCTCTCAATAATTTTCACGGACAAATACAGTTTACCATGGAATTAGAAAAGGATGGTATGATACCATATTTAGATGCACTCGTAATACGCAAACAGAATACGTTAACTATAGATTGGTACCAAAAAGCAACATCTTCAGGACGAATCATAAACTTCTACTCTAACCACCCTACACATGTTAAATTAAATACAGCATATAATTTTGCAAAAAGAGTGTCACAAATAAGTGATGAATCCTATCACAGAGAAAATATTAAGAAAATACGAAAGACGCAACAAAAGAATAGTTTTCCAAATTATACAATTGTAAATTTGATCAAAAAGCTAAAAGAAATGTCAGCACAACCTCGATGATAAAACCTGAAAAAAAAATTAAATCAATGTTATATCCAGGGTTTTCTAAACGAATTACCCATTCGAACATTTTTGATAGAGAAAAAGTAAATACTGCACTTAAGACAGAAACAACGTTAAATAAACTTTTTTCAAATACAAATACGAAAATTGACAAATTGGACAAATCAAATATAATTTACAAAATACCGTGCAACGGAAACGGCTTGGAAGTATGTAATAAAACATATGTTGGAACGACGAAATCAAAACTGAGAACGAGATTAGCAGCACATAAATCGGACCATAAAACACGAAAAGGAACAACAGAACAAAAAACAGCGTTAGCAACCCACTGTGCAATTAATGGGCACTCTCCGAATATAACAGGTACAACAATACTTCAAAAAGAGGACAATTATAAAAAGAGATACACAATAGAGATGTTACAAATAATTAATACCCCTACGAACATAAGGATGAACTACAAGAAAGACACTGAAAACTGTGCACATACATACCGACACCTAATAGCTAAATTTAAACATAAGAACATTTAGTAAGCTTTACATTCTATCTATGGACAGACGACAGCTTTACTAAAATGTAAGACGATATTATGAAATTAGTAGACATAAGTAATTTAAATAATACAATGTTAATGTACATATATTTTATATATATAAGTATGAAAAATTTTTGGTAAAATAACTAGTTTTTGTGTATTTTAGCTTGTTCCTGAAGAAGAGCACCGAAATGGCTCGAAATATTGAACAAAATTAAAAAAATATAAGAAAAAAATTTTTTTTTAAATAATTTTTAATAAAAAATAAAAGATTTTTATTTAAATATTAGAATTAAATAGTTTTTTCGGACCTAGAGCCTGTTGATGACAAGAAAATAATTCTTTATATTTTATAATGTAAAAAAAACTTCAAAACTATAAAAATCAATAAAGAAACTTGAATTTAAAATATAAATTGAGTAAAAATATTTTTTATTGAAAAAAATATTATTCTCTAGATACGAGATCAAATATGAGCACAAAAAAATACAGGTACTTCAGCTATGAGATCAACAACAAAATCATTAGAATTCAATTTCAATATAAGCAATATAAATATCTGCTTTCAAATCGTAGCCACCTTTTTTATTTCCCGGGATCCCGAAAAATAATCCCGGGAAATCGGGAAGACTAAATAACTCAAATTTCCGGGATATAACCCAATTTATAGCACAAAATATATTTGTTTGTTATTAACAGCAATCGCTATGCAATAATCTCTTTATACTAAAATATGTATCACTTTCTTTGTATAACTTCGATATGCTAGTAAAATGTATTAAAGTAGGCGTGTTGAAGTCGTTTCTACTAATGAATGCAACTTAGATGTTTTAATATAGTGCATTATTTTTCCAAAATCTTTATTCATAGAGAAATTATATGAATTTGAGATAAACCGTTATATGGGAGGTAGGCGTTAAAGTAGGCGTGCCACCTAAATTTTCCGGCGTAATAATGACATTGACTAGAAGAATATCTGTAGCAAATTTCATTAGCGTAGCTCTAATTTTGTCGGTTTTATGAATGCAACTTAGATGTTTCAATATAGTTCTTTATTATTCTAAGGGTAGACGGTATATGGGATGTGGGCGTAAAAGTGGGCCCACACTTTTTTTGTTCCGTTAGAACAAAGCATTTGACCAAAAAGCCATGTGTGCGAAATTTCAGAGTCGTACATCCAATTTTGTTGCTTTTATGACGTTTTTGTTTTTGAATATCCCGAAAAATACACTGTGCGGTATAAATTTTCGTACATTTTGATCGATAACTCCTTTCCTAATGCATAGATTTAAGTAATTTTCAGAGAAAATATTGTTTTTACGCAGGAAATATATATTCGAAGTTTCATGAGTCTACGTTAATGCGTTTGGACACAACTCCATTTTATTCGATGTTCGAAGGACACGGTTTTTTCGACCTACTCTTGCTTTACGAGCTATAACTCTCTTCCTAATATTCCGATTTAGCCCATTTTCAATACCTTGTCTATGAGAAAGATTCTGGCAAAATTTGAGTTCCTTAGCTTTTTCGGTGCGACCTCTATCGTGCTTTCAACAGACAGACAGACGGACGGACATAGCTAGATCGTCATAAAATCAAACCCCGATTCAGAATATATATATACTTTATGGGATCTAAAATAGATATTTCGATGTGTTACAAACGGAATGACAAAATGAATATACCCCCACCATTTTTTTGGTGGCGGGTATAAAAATATTAATTGTAATTGACAAATTATCTAAGTAGATTTAGGGCCATTATTACAACGTGCCGTTAGCTAAAGGCAGGATTTTGTTTGGCAGATAAATGGCTTTGCATTAAAAACCCTTAATTTATTTTTTTGTTCATTAAATATTATTAAAATTAATAATAATAACAAGCTATTTATCGAGAAGACAAAATCCTACCTTTAACTAAAGGCAAGTTGTAATAATGGCACTTAATCTATCATGCATAGAAAAACATTTCTTGTTAAAGTCGACTATAATATTATTTTTAATAATTATTTTGAAGTTTTTTTTAAAGACAATAAAAAATTTTATGAACAATAAAGTAAAGTCTACTTTAAAATTGATAATTTTTAAGTTATATATAGTAATCCAAAAGTATTAATTAAATATTGTTTAAAAAAAAATTCTAAAAAAAATCAATTGAATTTTTAAAATGAATACATTTGATAATTTTTAAAATTCAATAAATAATTATACAACACAAATAGAGGTGGTATAGTTATATAAAAGAAAATAATTTATGCTTACAAAATAGTTATAAATATTTATTCCTTTTTTGTACACATTTAAAAATAAAATTTTTTCCTGTTTCATTCTTCAAAAAAATACAAAATTCAATACATGTATATCCAAAAACAGTACAGATATAAAAAATAGTGCTTTTTCATACTATTTTAGGTATTGTGAATATAACAGTACATATTACAAACCACAGTACATGTACTGTTTAAAACAGTACGAATGGCAACCCTAGGTAGAAATTAAATGGATTTCCTAAAAATCTACTACTTACGAGAATTCGCTCAGGTGTAAATGTAGTATAATTCCCAATTACAGGGCCAATTTTCATAAAACTTGTAATAGGGATTTCAGCAAACATACAAAATAACGTAATTTGCTATAAATTTAAACACATTTATAACAGGGTAGAAAATGAAAAATTCGGGAAAACAGTTTGGAACTTTTTAAACTAAAAAAACGAGCAAAAAAGAGTAAAAATACTCATTTTAAATCATGTCTATTAAAATATTTTTTTGTTGCATAAATATTTAAACATTTTAAACTTGAAACTTATATATTGATATGAAAATCCCAAAAAAGGTACTTTTCTGTTTTTTTGGGTACTTTTTTTTTCTACGTTTATGAAGCTAGCAATTCGACTTTACGGTACTTTTCCGCATTTTAAATAAAAATAAAAAAAATAACATTAAAAAAGTACGTTTCTGGTCGCCCATACTCTAAGAGAAAAAGCTTCATTCCAGGCATGAATTTGGTCATTGGATCAATGAATTTTTTCATTAAAAGTGAGCTAATGAAGGCCTTCATTGTATTAATGGATAATGTTTCATTAACATTTATATATAATATGAATGCTTTTTTTAGCTTTTATATGAAACTATGTCATTAATGTAATGAAGTTAATCATAAATTCAATGAAAATGTTTCATAAATGGAATGAAATATTTTTATTTTATTAAATATTTTTATTATTTCATTGATCCAATGAATTTGTTGCGTTAATAAAATGAAGCTGCTACATACATTTAATGAACAGTGTTCATATATTTTATGAAGAAAAGTCATAGCTTAAATAACTTGTTTCATTAATGCAATGAAACAATATCATTATATTAATGATAATGCTTCATATAATGCATGAAATAAAGCCTAATATTAAAACCAGGAAATTTTTATTAAATAATAAATTTTTATTTACATATGTATGTAGTTATGAAAATAATTTACATATAATATACATATGAGCTTGAGATCAGTTTATTATAACAATAATTAGCAATAATTAAGAAATGCACCGGCGAAAACGTTGAATATTTACAATAGCAAAATTTTAAGCACAAAACTGAATTGAAAATTAATGGAAAATAAGAGAAACAAACATTTTTCAAATTGCTAGTTATTTCACTTATAAGGAGTGATACTTTTTGATTTTTATTAATATTTGTTTTTATAATTTTATATAGAAATGTTCTATAAAATACCAAAAATTTTAAGACTCTAACGGATACTCTACGTTAAATATATGAAACGTTTTAAAACATATGTGTAACGCTCTACAAAATTCATATACATATACAAATAGATATAAAATTTAGAGGCATTTAAACTTTTAGGTACTCCTATCCCTAACATAAAAGACTGTATACGATTACCTTTAGTTGCTAAAAAGTCAATATGGTCCTGAAGTGACTGCAATGTCTCATTTATATATAAAAAAGATTCCTGAGAGTTCTTTACTGAAAATTTCCCAAACTCTTCTTCCCATTTATATCCTTTCTAAGAAACTTTTTAGTAGGATATAAGAAGTAATGAATGCTCCACAATGCTTTCAGCAAAAATGTATTGTTATCTGTCATCAGAAGAAAAAAAAACATGAATTATTTAATAACTAAAAGTGAATTACATATTTAAAATATTTACCTTTATAAATTTGATCCAGCTCCAAGCTATTCACAACATTTTTAATATTAACGTCGTGAATTGGTGCTTGTTTTAAATACATACTTGTAAATTTGTTTTAAATTTTTATCAAATTCATCATTTGTTGAGTGGTTTCGTTCCATGACTTTAAAATTCAAATCAATCTGTAAAATAGAAAGGTAGGAAATTTTAATGAAATTTTAAATATTTAGTTTATAACAAAATAATAAAAATTTTATTTTTATGATATAAATTGATAAATTAAAAAATAATATATACTAACCAATTGTGGACCAATAGGTCCCTTATAATGTGTCATTGTCCAAGTGCCTCACTTTTATTTTTAAGTTCAAAATGAATTTGATTAAGGCGAAATTTTGAACAGGCACATCAACGGGTTATTTATTTCTAAGTCATCAGAGTAAACCATGTAAGGAATTAACAACCTGTTTTGATATATTTTACATTTTTCCTTCCACAGTTTTCCTTGACAGATATTTGTTAATGAGTCACCTTTCGAAGCATGACATTGTTTTTACTAAAGCGTTATTCTTCTCAAGGATGTTTTTAAATATGAATTTCATTGGCATATACGCAATTTTTTTTTACATGCAAAAATTTAAGATTACCTTTTTTATGACTTAACTCCCCATTTGTTGCCACCACCTTTTCTACTAGGTCTTCAAACAGATCCTCCTCCATTAATTTTTTTTAAAGATGTTCAGTTTTTGAAGAGTAATATATCTTTTTACACTTGTCTGTAAAATCACAAATTTTTAGATAAAAGTCCGACTCTTTTTTTTCACAAAGGACACAAAATTGATGTAGAAGTGGATCTATAATTAAGTTAATCAACATTTTGTTAATATTTTCAACATCACTTCGAAATTAGTGACTATTGGTACGAGTTGAGACTGAAAATGTTATGGGCGACCAAAAAGGTACATTTCTAATTTTTATGGTACTTTTTATATTTTCTACGTTTGCGAAATTAGAATTTCGAAATTAGTGACTGTTGATACGAGGTGAGACACATTTTCCATGACCTTTCGCTAAACTTCCGGTGTTATGTTGTTAATTTCGTCTCGAATATTGGTTTTTAATTCCTCAATAGTCCTAGACTTATTAACATAAACTTTCCCTTTTGAATAACCCCAAAGGAAACAGTCTGGAGCGGTTAAATCCTGGGAACGCGGAAGCCAATTAAAATTGCTTTTACGCGAAAATATTCTTTCACCAAAGATGTCGCGTAAAAGAGCCATTGTGGCCCTCGCAGTGTGCGCTGTGGCTCCATCCTGTTGAAACAATATTTGCGGATGGTTTTCCATGGCTGGCCTTACAAAATTTTCCAACATGGCGCGATATCGATCACAATTGATTGAAATGGTGACACCTCGTTCATTTTCAAAAAAATATGGGCCAATGATCCTTTTTGAAGAAACACCGCACCAAACAGTACACATAACTTGGTGTAATTTTCGTTGATGAAGTACTCTCGGGTTTTCCGTAGCCCATATCCTACAGTCTTGCTTGTTAACGAACCCATTAAATTGGAAATGGGCTTCGTCACTCATAACTAAGTTATGAATAAAATTAGGATTCTCTTGTACTTTTTGCTGAAAATAAATTGCATAGTCAAGTCGTTGCTGGTAATCTGTCGGTTTCAATTCTTGGACAAGTTGAATTTTGTATGGAAACATTCTTATGGTATGCAAAATTCGCTGCAGCGACCCTCTTGAGAGGCCAAGTTATGTCGAACGTCTCCTGGTTGATGTTTCTGGATCCTCCCGAATACTCTCCTGTACCACTTAAATATTATCAAACGTGTGGTCAGTTCGTAGTCTGCCGGAACCAGGCAGGTTCCTTACTGCTCCTTGTTGTCGAAAATTTGCAACCAGACGGCTTATTGTTGACTGAGAGGATGCAACCCGCACATTTAATTGTCGACGGTATGCAGGCTGAGTCAACACAATGGACCGTTGATTTGAAAAGTAAATTTCAACGATTTGGGCACGTTGTTCAGTTAGGTATTGCTCCATTATAAATTGTCCAAGTCTTCTCTACATAATACTGAAAAGAAAAGAAAAAAAAAATATAATAAAAAAGTTATAAGGAATTCACACCACTTCGGTCTTTCTGAGTTATTATTTGAGTTATTTATTCTTCCCGATTTCCCAAAATTATTTTTCAGGATCCCGGGAAATTAAAAAGGTGGCTACGATTCGAAAGCAGATGTTTATATTGTAACATTCCTTTTTCATAAAACTTTTTTCTTCAAGGTTTTTTTTTAACTTTTTAACATTTAAAAATATATTTAAAAATAATTTGATATACTTTTTGAGGTAATATATTTAAAAATTAAAAAAAATCAGCCCACGTTACCAATACTTCAAAATTTCTATAAAGAAAGATTTGCTTTTTTTGTTTGTTGAGGGAAGTGGTCAAAAAACTCAAAATGTTGTATATTTGTTAAATGCACTTTTAATTATTCGTCCAACATCGTTACAAAGTGAACGAGTGTTTTGTGTAACAGGGCAATTTGTTAATAAAGTCAGAAATAGACTTTAATCATATTAAAAGATTATTTTCTAAGTCGTTACAAATTTTTACGTTATATTTTTTTAATTAAACATTGTATTTACACGTTTTTGAAATTCAATTCTAATGATTTTATTTTTGATCTCATGGCTGAAGTACCTGTATTTTTGTTCTCATATTTGATCTCGTATCTAGAGAATAATGTTTTTTTCAATAAAAAATATTTTTACTCAATTTATATTTTAAATTCAATTTTCTTTAATAATTTTTATAGTTTTGAAGTGTTTCTTTAACATTATAAGCTACTTAATGCTTTTTAAAAAAAGTTTTTTATTAATTAAAACAAATATACTTTTTATTTGTTTTGCTGCGGGATCCCGGGAAATTTAAAAATAAATCTCGCATTCCCGGGAAACAAAAAATTGCAAGAAAAAAAACCCTAGCTATAAAAGTACGGAAAATTGGTGGTGGGTGTGAAAGATTCGGCACAGCCGAATATAGTGCACTTACTTGTTATGGTACTTTTTGTGTGTTATGCGTTTCTGAAGATAGAATTTTGAAATAAGTTCAAATTGAGAAAAAAAAAATGATAAGGGTGAAAAAAACGTACCTTATCGCATTTTTATTTTACTTTTTGCTTTTTCACATTTTTATTGTACTTTTTGTATTATTACGTTTGTAAATATAGATTCTTAAATTTAGTGATGTTAAATCCGAATTCTAACTCTAACAGAAAATTCGCTTTATAACTTGCTGTGAAAAAAACAATATTTACTCAAATGCATACATACTTATACAAGGTGGGCCTTAAAAGTTAAATAACTTTTTCGATTATAAAAAGCTATGGCTTGGAGCTAAAAGGGCCAATGTCACTTTTTTGCTATTTTGAATCATTGCATTAGATTTGTTTTCTTGCTCTATTTCATTATGGTAAAACAGCTAAAGTCATACTTAACCCAGAACAGCTTCATAAATAAAGTGCTGGCCAATGTCACTATGAAAGCATATATTAAAGTTAAAGTTCAATTCCAATTTTCTCAAAAGTAAATATTTTGTAGCTCCAAGCCACAGATATATTATTTTAGATTTTGAAATAAACAAATGAAATTTTTTACGCTAATTATAGAAAATAATGTTAGTAAAATACCATCTTTATATAAGCGGCAATTATATTTATATGTATATAAATATGTATAATTGTAAAAAAAATACCCCAATTCTAAATATTCCTAGGGAAATGAATTCCCTGGGAATTCATTTTTCCCGCGAATAAAATTCCTATATTCCTAAAAGTCGGGGAAGGGAATAACAAGGGAGAGAGAATTTTACATTTTCGAAGTCAGCTGTTTGCTTTTGCTGTTTTGTTTCGACAAAACATTTGCTAATATTTTTTAGATATATTAAGCTTAAAAAGTGAATATTCGTTAATATTTAAAAAAATTATTAAAAGTGAACAAAAATGTTTATTGTAGCGTTGATAATAATAGCTGAAGCAAAAAACTCTGAAGCATACCAACCTGACAAGAATAAGCAAAGGGTAGAAAGGAGAATGCTACGTGACGCCAACAACCCACTTGATTTGCCGCAAGCTTTGTAAGAAAATTTTACTTTTTCAAGTTTTGAAATATATTACAGAGTAAATAAACCGGCGCACAATGGCGCCTTTTGACTTTTTTCGTTGCAAAAACCATAACTTTTGAAATATTTAAGGTATTTTTAAGATTTAAAAAGATATTGACAGAGGACACTTTAGGCTTTAAAATAAGGTTTACAAAATACTGCTAGAGGTACAGGGTGTTCCGAAAATTGCGGTTTAAATAGGATAATTTTTTTCAGTTAAATGTTAACATGTTTTTTGTATCGCAAATACACATTTTTATATTGTTACAGATTTATTTTTAAGTAGCTTAATTTACATTATAATTTATTTTTTATTTGTATTAGTTTATTTTGCTGGTTGTTCGAAAATGTTGTTTGTTATTATGTGTAGCATACTTTTAGGCACTTCTATTATTCGTACCTATTACTTAACGTCTTAATTTAAATTTAACGGTTTTCGAATGTACTAGAATGTACATACGAGAACTTTGTCGAATGTTACCGAACACCACTATGTTACTATAAATATCCGAACAACACAGCTAACATGATCAGTATTACAGTAGAGCTTGTAAGGTGCGTATCAAAGTGTGTTTGATAATAAAAGTGTATAACCATAAGTGTAATAAGTAAAGTGATATAAAAGCAATCTTTGAGTGTGTTTAAGTAAATAAAGTGCTCTTAATTTTATAACGAATTTCAACTGTTTTTAATTGCAATAAAAGAACTCAAGAGGTTTATTTAAAGGAAATAATCGAACTTTTATAAAAGGTATAAACGTAACAACTGGTGTCAGAAGTGGGATTGCATTAAAAAAAAAAATAATAAAAAGCAGACATGAAATTTGAGGAACTTAAAGTAGAACAACTCAAGAAAGAATTGAGTAAGCTGGCATTGTTGACAACAGGTAATAAAGTGGAATTGCAAAAGAAACTTCTGGATGAATTTAAGCGGCGTAATATTGACATTGATGGTTACGAGTTTGACGAAAAAGAAGAAATGGAAGTTTCTACTCGTGCAACCACAAATAACATGGATTTGAGTACAATGTTTGCTGCTATGATGGAAAAGATGGAACTTAACAGTCAAAAATTATTAGCTGAAGTTCAAGAAGGTAAACTAGAAGTTCAAGAAACTTCTAAGGCTAATAGTGAAAAATTATTAGCCGAAGTTCAAGAAACTTCTAGAGCTAATAATGAAAAATTATTAGCCGAAGTTCAAGAAACTTCTAAAGCTAATAATGAGAAATTATTAGCCGAAGTTCAAGAAACTTCTAAAGCTAATAATGAGAAATTATTAGCCGAAGTTCAAGAAACTTCTAAAGCTAATAATAAAAAATTATTAGCTGAAGTTAAAGTGGAAGTTCAAGAAGTTAAATTAGAAGTTCAAGAAACTTCTAGAGCTAATAATGAAAAATTATTAGCTGAAGTAAAAGAAGAGTTGGAGTTGAGATTTCAAGAATGTTCTAGAGCTACGAACCAGAAACTTCAGGAAATTTCTGAGGCTGTGAATAACAGAGTCGATTGCGTTGAAAAACAAGTTAAAGATGTTAACGAAAAATTGCAGTTACAAGTAAAAAATTTTGATGAAAAATTGCAATTACAAGACGAAAAATTTAAAAATTTGGAAATAAAAATTAATGATCTTCAATGTCATGAGGGACCAGTGCGAATAATTCCAGAAATATCGAGTAGAATAAAGGCCCCAATTTTTGACGGTAGTGCACCATTTAATGTTTTTAAATTTCAATTTGAGACAGTTGCCAATAGAAATATGTGGAGCAATAAAGAAAAGGCTATAGAGTTGATTTTGGCTTTAAAAGGAAACGCAGCACAAGTCTTCAAAAGCATACCTATTGGCTGCAGAGAAAACTATGATGACATAATGGTTGCACTACAACGTAAGTATGGCGGCGAGCACAAACGAGATATATACCGAATGGAATTACGAGGCAGAACACAGAGAGCTAACGAGTCGTTACAAGATTTCGCAACGGACATCGAGCGTTTGGTGCAGCTGACATATCCAGGTGAAAATCACCCATTTTTGGATCAGTTTAAGATTGAAACGTTTGTAAATGGAATACGTAATCCAGAAATAAAGCACGCGGTGTTTGGCACACATAAATCAACGTTTGCAGAAACCGTATCATACGCTCTGACACAGGAGACCGCGAAATTACTCTAAGCCGCAAATATGTAAGGTGAGAAATCTCGAAATTACCGCAGAAAAAGACGGAGATATAGTCACCGAAATTAAAAATGCAGTTATGCAGGCGCTAGAGGAGAAGCAAGGTAAAGCCAAAGCCAAATGCTATAATTGTGGTAAAAGTGGACATTTTCAGCGAAATTGTAAGGCACCAAGGAAGAGGGCTAGATCTGTTTCGCCACCTAGAAACAACAAGCTGGAAAACACGCAGTTACCGTTAAAACAGGTTAACACTTATAGGCATGAGCATGATCCCTTAACCGAGGGCCCCACAATCTCCATATCAGTTATGCAGCAGAAAAATAGAAACCTTACTGCGTGTGGGTATATCAATGGTCGAAGGCATATTTTTACCATAGACACAGGAGCATCGCAATCAATTATTAGACCTGATATAGTCAAGAAGGAAATCGAACCACTATGTGGTGTAAGTCTACGAACAGCTACTGGGGAGTTTGCTAATGTTTATGGAAAAATAAAGGTGAAATTAACTATTGCCAATATAAGTGTTAATCATGTATTTATTGTTGCTGACATTGTGGATGAAGTAATCGTGGGCGCTGATTTTATGATAAGTCATAACATCAATCTGCACATGGGACGAAAAGTTATGATTTGGCGCAACATTGAGATTACGTTGGATTACTGGACTAAACGACTTCAGGGAAATAATTCCAGCACTGAGCACAAAGAGGGCGTAAAACATGGCAATGCGGATGCACGTTCCCGAAAATTCTGCAGCTTGACGAGCAAATATTGTGCAAAACCTGAGGAAAAAGAGTGCGTAATAGATGTTCGACTAACGCAGGTAGACACAAACGGGGAATGGTCAGTGGCGCAAAGAAAAGATCCTATATTGGCAAAGATTATATCAGCAAAGGAAAAAGACAAAAGGCCCACTCGAAACCAAATATCAGCGGGAAGTCCACTGATGAAATCTTATTGGGCGCTGCGGAATAGCCTGAAGGTGGTTAATGATGTCTATACCGAATATGGGAAAGTGCTAGTGGAAAATCGGTCACAAATCTAATTGTGGTGCCGTCCTCTAAAGTCGACGAAGTTTTAAGGGAGTTTCACGAAGGTCTCAGTGGAGGTCACTTTGGCATGACAAAAACCCTTAAAATGTTAAAGAAACGGTTCTATTGGGTTGGCTGTCAGCAATCGGTAGCTGGTTGGATAGAAAATTGCGCCCAATGCATCGCAGCGAAAAGCCAAGCAAGAAAAAGTCGTGAGTCATTGCAGAAGTATAACTTGGGCGGCCCCTTTGAGCAAACAAACATGTCCAGACACAAGATGAAAGCCAGATACGACCGTGCAGCAGAATCTGAAAGCTTTAATGAGGGTCAGCGAGTTCTATTATATAACCCACAACGCAATAAAGGATTGCAAAATTTTTGGGATGGACCGTGGTGTATAGAATCCAGAAATACAAGAGCCCAAGATCAAAGATGAAAGTGGTTCATCTCGAGCGCCTCGCTAAGTACGGAAAAAGTGAATTTGTGCCTATTCGGGACGAACAGGCTTAAGCGGGCGGTAGTGTTACAGATTTATTTTTAAGTAGCTTAATTCACATTATAATTTATTTTAGTTGTAGTAGCTTAAGTTACTGTAGTTTTTTTTGTATTAGTTTATTTTGCTGGTTGTTCGAAAATGTGGTTTGTTATTATGTGTAGCATACTTTTAGGCACTTCTATTATTCGTACCTATTACTTAACGTCTTAATTTAAATTTAACGGTTTTCGAATGTACTAGAATGTACATACGAGAACTTTGTCGAATGTTACCGAACACCACTATGTTACTATAAATAGCCGAACAACACAGCTAACATGATCAGTATTACAGTAGAGCTTGTAAGGTGCGTATCAAAGTGTGTTTGATAATAAAAGTGTATAACCATAAGTGTAATAAGTAAAGTGATATAAAAGCAATCTCTGAGTGTGTTTAAGTAAATAAAGTGCTCTTAATTTTACATTATATATCAATGACTTACCACAGCAGTTGTCATATTGTAAGATTCATATGTATGCTGATGACGTGCAACTTTACTTATGTGGTAATATTAACAATGTAGTTGAATGTATTTCCAATCTTAATTCTGACCTGTCTAAAATTCAAGCTTGGGCTACGGCTAATGGTCTCTGTCTTAATCCTGCTAAGTCCAAATGCTTAAAAATTTCGCGAAACTCTTTACAAGATACCAATATACCCGACATCTTTTTAAATAACCAACGTATTGCAGTTGTCAGCAAAACTGAAAACCTTGGAGTAATTCTTAATTCATCACTTACGTGGTCTAATCATGTGAACAACGCTACTGGGAAAATTTTTTCGATGCTACGCTCGCTTTGGAAGACTCAGCATTTAACCCCTGTTAACATACGTATACTTCTTGCCAAAACTTACCTTATTCCAACTCTCCTATAAGGCTGCGAAGTCTTCGCTAGTTGTGATTGCTTAAGTAAAAGAAAATTAACTTCCACATTTAACGCTATACTAAAATATGTTTTTAATTTAAGGCGATCATCACACATAACACCCTATGAAAGTAAACTCTATGGAGTACGTTTTTGTGATCTACTAAAAATAAGATCTTTGTTACTTATGCACAAGATTATATTCACTAATGAGCCATCATACTTGTTTAGGCGCCTAACTTTTACCCGCTCAAGAAGAAATAACAATCTGATTCAAATTAGATATAAAACGCTTGTGTCTGAATGGCAATTTTTAATCCATTGTACTCGTCTTTGGAACTCGCTACCGTCGTCTATACAGTTTTTGAGTAATGCAACGCAGTTTAGGAAAGCAGTTTTTAATTATTTTAGTCATATCTAATAATGAGTATTTCAATAATAAAAATTCTACTTTTATTTTTAATGATTGTATTTTTAATATTCTTTTTTATACATGTATGTTTATTTTATTTTATTTTCATGCTTTAAAATGTATAATTCGTTAGATTTTTTCCATTCAAAAATGTTTTCTCATTTTTTTTTTAATAATATTGTAATAACTTATCTTGTTCAATTACTCATCCTGTACTATAATTATAAGACTTTAAGTCTTGTTGTATGGGAATACAAAATAAATAAAATAAATAAATAAATAATTTTATAACGAATTTCAACCGTTTTTAATTGCAATAAAAGAACTCAATAGGTTTATTTAAAGGAAATAATCGAACGTTTATAAAAGGTATAAACGTAACAATATGCTTTTAATATTTAAATTCAAGTAAATTCATATTAAGTAACTAGTTTAATGCGGTGCGCTTTGCAATTCACATTGTTCAAATCCGTCAGTTTAAAAAAACATTCTAATGTAACATGTTAAACCAATATTAAAAATTTTTTTATTTCTATTACAGAAACACATTTTTAAATTATTTTTATTATTAATATATATAATAAATGAATGTTTTCGATCTTTTTAATTTATATAAACAGTTGTTTTTGTATTGAGCTTGAGATCACTTTCTTTTATAAAAAATAGTTTTAATTTTATTTTTCAATATTTCGCTTCCACATTGGGTAGCTTCTTCAGGGTAAGGTTTAACAGTTTTCAACAATTAACAATTAAAATATTAAAATTGTTCAAAAAACAAATTTTTTAAAAAAGGCGGGAAAATTTTTTTGTTTACATTTAAAATAACAAACGAAAATTCCAAAAATCGGTTGTAACGTGTGCTGTGAGACGGCCCTGTTCAAATCACATGTCGTCCAAATCCTTGTTTTCCAAGGCGGGCCAAAAAGATAATCATGGTGCTAACGTGACGATCGTTATAGTCGACGAAAAAATATGATCCAATGCAAATCGTACCAAACAGTCATATTTTGTGGATAAAGTGGTGATTCATGAATTTTTACCAGATCAATAACAAATATTTTACTTATTAAACCAAAAATGAGCTTCGTCACTGAAGAGGATTTTGCGATGAAATTCATCATCTCGGAGCATCTTTTCCATAGCACAATCGGATAACGTACGTCGCGTCAAATTGTCCATCGACTTCATGAGTCAGTTTGATCTTATGGTGGTCTTGGCGATGCCCAGTTCTTGAGAACGCCGCGGCGTCGACCCATTTGAATCGTTTGCTACGGACACCTGAACCGCGGCAATATTTTCGTCACTTTGACCAAATCGTTGTCTCACTGGCACGGCTGCATCACACAATGAATAGGTAGACTCAAATTTTGCACTAAACTTGTTATTGCATAACGACCGGAAATATGGGCTAACGCTCTTAAGGTTGATGTCACCAACTCCGAATTTCGAAGAACATTTTTATAATTTCCATACGTTGCAACGTTGTTCGTTCGTGTACATTACCACTATGAAAATGTTGAAATTACTGAAAGGAAGGTAATAGTGAAATAGTGCGTTCACACTTTAAATTCAAAGTTGTCAAGTGCCTATTGAAAAACCATTTATATGTATGTACTAGCATTTAACCCGCTACTTCGTTAGCGCAGTTCTTATTATTTATTGAATACTCAAGTTCTATTTATAATTATTAAATATTTTTGGTTCAATTTATGAAAATTTGTATCTCTGATTCAATTTACTTAGAAAAATAAAAAGAAGAGTAAGTATATATCGGGCATATATTTCCTAACTAAAAGCAAGACCATTGCTACTGAGTTTCAAAAATTAAGATTCATATTTTGCAAAAACTACCCTAAAAATAATAAAAGTAACATTTTTTCCTTCACTAAAACTTCCACTTGATTTATTATTACCTTTATTCAGAATTCTATGTATACAAAATATAAAAAATGAGAAAAAGTAATTTTCGTCGTCCGTAATATTAGGATTTAGACCCCGGATCAAAAAACACTCATTTTAAGAACCTATGTTTACAAACGTAAAAACACAAAGAGTACAATGAAGATGCGAAAAGGCTTTTTTGTGTCTCCAATATCATTTTAATTTTCAAATTGAATCAACAATCCTTTACTTCACTATTTTAGCTTTATAAACGTAGGAAATACAAAAAGTCCCATTAAAATTCAGAAAAGTACCTTCTTGGTCGCCCACAAAATATTTAGTCTTACCTTGTATCAATAGGCACTAATTTCGAAATTCTTGCTTCGCAAACGTTACAAATACAAAAAGTACAATAAAAATTCAAAAAAGTACCTTTGTGGTAGCCCATAACATTTTCAGTTTCACCTGGATTCAAATCCTATCCTATCTTCATAAACGTAAAATATACAAAAAGTACCAAAAAATTCAAAAAAGTACCTTTTTTGGTCGACCATAACGTTTTCAGTCTCACCTTGTATTAATAGCCACTGATTTCAAAATTCTAGCTTCGCAAACGTTGAAAATACAAAAAGTACCATCAAAAATCAAAAAGTACCTTTTTGGTCGCCCATAAAATTTTTAGTCTCACCTGGAATCAATAGTCCTTGATTGTACAATCCTCCTTCATAAACGTAGACAATACAAAAAGTACCATAAAAATTAAAAAAGTACCTTTTTGTTTGCCCATAACATTTTTAGTCTCATCTGGAATCAATAGTCCTTGATTGTACAATCCTACCTTCATAAACGTAGAAAATACAAAAAGTACCATAAAAATTCAAAAAAGTACCTTTTTGTTCGCCCATAACATTTTTAGTCTCACCTGAAATCAAAAGTTCTTGATTGTACAATCCTACCTTCATAAACGTAGAAAATACAAAAAGTACCATAAAAATTCAAAAAAGTACCATTTTTGGTCGCCCATAACATTTTTAGTCTCACCTAGAATCAATAGTCGTTGATTGTATAATCCTATCTTTATAAACGTAGAAAATACAAAAAGTACCATAAAAATTCAAAAAAGGTCCTTTTTGGTCGCCCATAACATTTTTAGTCGCACCTTGTACTAATAGTCACTAATTTTAAAATTCTAGCTTCGCAAAGGTTGAAAATACAAAAAGTACCATAAAAATTAAAAAAAGTACCTTTTTGGTCGCCCATAACATTTTTAGTCTCACCTGGAATCAATAGTCCTGGATTGTACAATCCTACCTCCATAAACATAGAAAATAAAAAAAGTACCATAAAAATTTAAAAAAGTACCTTTTTGGTCGACCATAACATTTTTAGTCTCACCTTGTATCAATAGTCACTAATTTGAAAATTCTACCTTCGCAAACGTTGAAAATACAAAAAGTACTATACAAATTCAAAAAAGTAACCTTTTTGGTCGCCCATACATTTTTAGTCTCACCTAGAATCAATAGTCCATCATTGTACAATCCTACCTTCATAAACGTAGAAAATACAAAAAGTACCATAAAAATTCAAAAAAGTACCCTTCTCGGTCGACCATAACATTTTCAGTCTCACCTTGAATCAATAGTCCTTGATTGTACAATTCTACCTTCATAAACGGAAAAAATACAAAAAGTACCATAAAAATTCAAAAAAGTAACTTTTTGGTCGACCATAACATTTTTAGTCTCACCTTGTCTCAATAGTCACTAATTTCAAAATTCTACCTTCGCAAACGTTGAAAATACAAAAAGTACCTTACAAATACAAAAAAGTACCTTTTTGGTCCCCTATAACATTTTTAGTCTCACCTGGAATCAATAGTCCTTGATTGTACAATCCTACCTTCATAAACGTAGAAAATACAAAAAGTACGATAAAAATTCAAAAAAGTACCTTTTTGGTCGGTCATAACATTTTTAGTCTCACCTAGAATCAATAGTCGTTGATTGTATAATCCTATCTTTATAAACGTAGAAAATACAAAAAGTACCATAAAAATTCAAAAAAGTTTCTTTTTGGTCGCCAATAACATTTTTAGTCTCACCTTGTATTAATAATTACTAATTTCAAAATTCTAGCTTCGCAAACGTTGAAAATACAAATTCAAAAAAGTACCTTTTTGGTCGTCCATAACATTTTTAGTCTCAATTGTATCAATAGTCACTAATTTCAAAATTCTAGCTTCGTAAACGTTGAAAATACAAAAAGTACCATACAAATTCAAAAAAGTGCCTTTTTGGTCGCCCATAACATTTTTAGTCTCACCTGGAATCAATAGTCCTTGATTGTACAATCCTACCTTCATAAACGTAGAAAAAACAAAAAGTACCATAAAAATTCAAAAAAGTACCTTTTTCGGTCGACCATAACATTTTCAGTCTCACCTTGTATCAATAGCCACTGATTTCAAAATTCTAGCTTCGCAAACGTTGAAAATACAAAAAGTATCATAGAAAAGCGAAAAAGTAAATTTTTGGTCCAAGTTCCAAGTTTAAAATCTTCAAATATCTATGTAACAAAATATTTTAATAGACATGACTTAAAGTCAGTAAATATACTCTAGTTTGCAAAAAAGTAATTATGTTCTAAAAAGTACCAAACTCTTTTCCCGATTTTTCCCTTCCTGCCCTGTTATGAATGTGTTTAATTTTTTTACTAAATTACATAATGTTTTATGTCTGGTGAATTATAAATTTTGTGAAAATTGGCCGTCAAATTAGGAATTACATACATATCGGTTAACTCAGTAACACTGTTCGCTATTTGACGTGTTTTTTCCGCAATAAAATTGCTTATTTTTGTTATTAAGTTTTGCGATATATATCTGTTTAAATTTTTAATTACTCAGAATTTTTATGTGAAATAATATACTGTCAGTGTGATACAGTGTCTGTTCTTTATTATATTCACTTCTTTAAAGTGTTTTTAAAATATAATTTTACGTTCGTTTAATAACAAAAACAACAATCAACTTCGATTTTATGGTTTTTTGTTTGTATTTACACATATTTTTTTCTGTTTGATGCTGGTAATACTGGGATTGCATTAGTTTGTGTCTTTGATAACAAAATAATTTTGGAGCATTGCCATACATAAATATATACCTGTCTGTCCAACCTTTTTCACAATGGAGTGCTCAAGTGCCAATTGTATAAGTACTGGTGGTGATCGTATGGTTTCATGCTGGTTGTGTCTTAATTTATATAATTTAAAATGCAGTAATCTTAAAGCACGTGATGCTGATGCGCTGGCTGATCCTTTAAAAACCCTAAATTGGACTTGTCCAAGCTGCAAAAACATCAATATAGAATTTTATAACCTTTTTAAAAATTCTAAAGATGAGTTTAATTTAATTACCAAGGAATTTCTGTTGCTACAAAATAAACTTGCTAAATTTGGAGAACTATTTAATAATTTACCCAATTTAGAAAATTTCGTTAATATGCAACAAAATCTAACTCCTAAACGCAAAAAAGCGCATTTAGGATCTGATTCATTCCAAAACACGAGCAAAATAACTCCTGATACTAACAACTCATCTGCTTCTGTAGTCGAAATTAGTTCACAACCCCGTAATAACTTTGTATCTGGATCCACATCAGTGTCTGTAGCTGATACACCTAACTCCTTGGAGCCTTTACCTGCCTCATCTGGAATTCCACCAATAGCCAATAACTCATCTATCGGTCCTGAACGAAATCTTAATTATGCTCAAATTTTGACTTCTTCGTCTACTATTTCTAACAATATTCAAGTTGCACCTAAGCCTTTAAAAGCTATACCCCCTAATAAAAATATTTTTTTATCACGCTTGGCTGCGGAAACTACTGCTGAGGATGTTGAATATTACATTCGATCAAAACTTCAGTAAAATTGTGAAATCTCTGTGTATAAATATACGTACTCCCAACCGAGAACAATAACATCGTTTAAAATTGCTGTACCTGAAGATCTCTTTGAACCTCTTGTTGATCCTAGCTTTTGGCCTGTAAGTACATTTGTGCGTGAATATGTTTACAAAGAAAGCCGCAGGACTGCTGCACGTTTCCCTATACGTGTCTCAACGACTCCAAAAAACTAAATTGTTCTACTGATATTTCAATAATATATCAAAACGTTCGTGGCTTAAATACAAAATTATCTGCCCTGTTCAATAATAGCTTCGCTTTTACCTACAGCGTTATTGTGTTTACTGAAACATGGCTCATGGAAAATGTTTTAAATACTGAAATACTCTGTAGTGATTATCAAATTTATAGACGTAATCGTGGTTGTGGTATCAGAGGTGGTGGATTTCTAATTGCAGTTTCCAGTCAACTTTCTTCTGAGGCGTTTTTAGATGATTCTTCATTGAACATTGAATTTATTGGTGTTGTTATTAAGCTGAAACGTAAGAACATTTTCATCACTTCTTCTTATATCCCGCCAAATTCACCTGAGATGGTTTACCGTGAACATGCTGAAGCTATTAAAAAAATCGTTAAAGCTGCTAATGAAAACGATTCTGTTTTTATTCTTGGAGATTTTAATATGCCATATTTATCATGGAATTTCTCATTTGATGATGGCTATTTCATTCCGACAACGTCAAGGATAAATACGTATTATATAGAGTTCGTGAATTGGCTAATGGATCTTAATCTTTATCAGCTAAATGGTATTTGCAACGTTAATTTTAAACTATTAGATCTAATTTTTGTAAACGATTGTACTGATATATCTATTAATCATTCGGATCCAATTTCTCAGCCGGAGGATTGTTACCATCCCACGATTGAAATCAAAACTTCTGTTTTATCAAGCTCTTCTACGTTAAAATCTGTTAATTTGAATGAAAAAAGTTTTTGCTTTAAAAAAACTAACTACCAAATGTTTATTGAACTTTTAAACAACACAGACTGGCCAAATTTTCTTTATTATACTAATTTTTTAAATAATAGTATCGATATCGACAACGTAATTAAAAAGTTTTATGATAAAATCTATTTATATATAAATCAAACCACTCTGAAAACTTTTGTTTTAAAACAATCTGGCCCACCGTGGAACTCTAAGTATCTCTCTACCGTTAAAAATAAAAAGAACAAGCTTTATAAAATATACAAAAAGTCTGAATCTTCTATCGATTATGCCAAATATTCGGTGATTCGTGCACAATATAATTCAATGAATCTATCTTGCTACTTGAGCTATTTAAATAAAATGCGTCAAAATTTTAAAACTGATCCAAAGAGCTTTTACAAGTTTGTTAATTACAAAAGGAGGACAGTTGCATTTCCAACTGTTATGAAGTACCTTAATTCTGAATCCGATGATGACTTAATAATAAGTAATCTGTTTGCTGACTTCTTTTCTATCACTTATTCTGACGCTAAATTCGACGATTTAAAATCTTATCCACTAATGGAATTATCAAATCCAGCTATATCAATTCCATTTCTTGATGAATCAACGGTTTTCAGCAGTTTAAAAAATCTAAAATTTTCCTATAAATATGGCCCTGATGGAATTCCTAGTAGCCTTCTTATTAAATGTGCTGAGGCTTTCGTTTCTCCTCTTACAATACTTTTCAATATGTCGATAAAATCCGGTTATTTTCCTACTATGTGGAAGAACTCTTTTATAATACCATTATTCAAGTCTGGCTGCAGAAATAACATCGAAAATTATAGAGGTATTGCTAACCTTAGTACAATATCTAAACTTTTTGAGAAAATTATAACTGACCATCTTTGCCATCATATAACATCTATATTGTATCCGTTACAACATGGTTTTCGTAAGGGTTGTTCGACTGTTACAAATCTGTTGCAGTTTACTACGCTTGGAAATCGTGGTTTTATTGAACAAAAGCAAACTGATGTTATTTACACCGACTTCAGCAAAGCCTTTGATAAAGTTAACCATAAACTTCTAATAAAAAAACTTGAAGTAATGGGACTTACACAGAACTCCCTTAAGTGGATTTATTCGTATTTGACAAATATAAAACAAAACCAATAGCCGTTGTTTCTGGTATTCCTCAGGGAAGTCATCTTGGTCCATTGCTGTTTTCCTTGTTTATTAATGATTTACCAAATGCTATTAAATTCTCAAACGTAATTATGTATGCTGACGACGTAAAAATAGTCCTAAGTTATAATAATTACGCCGAACATACCCTCCTACAAATGGATATAGATGCTTTTAATGTATGGTGTAGATTTAATTTAATGGAGCTGAACCCTGAAAAATGCAAATATATGTCTTTCTTTCGTAGATGTTATATTAAAGTTAATTATGGTTTTACGTTAAAAAGACTGGAATCAGTTTTCGATCTTGGAATCCAATTAGATGCTAAACTAAATTTTATTCAGCATATTTCTCTAACTGTTAATAAAGCACGTGCTGTCCTTGGATTCATAAAACGTTGGGCGAAAGAGTTTACAGATCCATATATAACAATACAATTGTATATTTCTCTTGTCAGGCCTATTCTTGAGTATGGTTCAATAATTTGGGATCCAACTTACAATGTTTATATTAATAGCATTGAATCTGTGCAAAAACAGTTCCTGCTATTTTGTCTTCGTGGCTTACAGTGGAATTCGTTAAGCCTGCCGCCTTATACTAGTAGACTGGCACCAGTGAAGCTGCCAAAATTTAAAAAGTCGTAGAACAATGTTAAACGTTACGTTTGTTCTAAATTTAATTATAGGATGTATATGCTCTGATTTCCTATTAGCGAAAATCTTTTTTAATATACCATGTCGTTCTACACGTCGTTTTTGTCTGCTATCAGTCAAAGTTTTCAGAACGAATTATGCCAACTTCGATCCGTTTTTGAGGATTTGTACCGAGTTCAATAAACTTTATCAACATATTGATTTTTCCTTAAATGTTAATAATGTAAAATGTAAAATTATTTTGTTTTTGAATAACTAATAATAAACATTTTGTATGTACTGCTTTTTAGTCTGTAAGGATCTAGAATCCATAGACTTAAATAAATAAAAAATACATTTTACGGAATTTTCCTCTTTTTGGTACCTTTTTTGTCCCCAAAAAAGATTCCAAAAATTTAACCTTAATATTTGTCCATATTATATTAGGCAATAATAATGATCAAATTTTGTCCCATGGAATAATATTAGAAAAGTTTCTTTTAAAAAAAGTATCAAAAAAAGGGAAAATTTTTACCCCTTTTACATACGAATTTGAAAAAAGTGCCGAATTCCTTTTAATATTTTTTTGCGGACTACTAAAAACAGTTTAAATTTTTTTCCTAGCTATATGTGTTTGGAAGTTACCTAGGGCACCAAAAAAGTACCAAATTACAGTTTTTACCCGTTTTTTCCCCTTAGGTGTTGAAAATTCAAAAAAAGGCCAGACACCTGTCAGCTTATTTTTTGTGCAAATTACAATTTTATTTGTATCGTTTTTAGTTTAGCAGATATAAGATTACCGATTTTACCCGCTTAAGGTACGAATTTCCAAAAAAAACCCTTCTTAGTAGAGCTATACATCGAAAGAGGAACCGATTGTCAAAATTTCATGTCTCTAGCTCTTTGCGTTTGGGCTGTTCGATGATGAATCAGTCAGTCATTCAGTCAGTCAGTCATTCAGTCATTCAGTCAGTCAGTCACGTTACTCTTTTATATATATAGATTAACATAAAATTATGTATAAAATTAGTAGTGACTATAAAAGAAATATATTACAAAAAATATGGACTAAAAAATAAAAAAACGCATTCGTCAAAGAATATGTTATCTTAACTGACACAATTTGTTTCCAGTACTTTATCAGAATGACAGCAAAAAAACTTAAACGCCAAAAATTGCTATTTTTACTGATATGGAAAGCAATTAGATTAATTTCATGTATTTGAACAAAATGTCTAAAATAAATAATAAAAACCTTTTTTTTTGTACCTATCCAATATTGTATTTTTCACATAATCTTAAACAAGTTATTTAAGAATTTTTTTTTTTCAAATATCTATATATCGATGGTCACTAGTAGAAAGGACCTAACTTATAATTTTTATTCAATTGAGTTTTTTTAGTGATTCCAATACAATTTACACAAATACACCTCGACACAAAAATTCAATGCAATTGTACCAAAAATAACAGTTTTAAGAGCAATTAAACATAAGAAATTACATTCAAATAATACAATTCCAAAACGTTTTTGCCTTCTCCTGTAAAATTACAATTATTTGAGTTAGGGCCATTCTTCGTGACTGAATGATTCATCATCGCACAGCCCAAACGCATCCTCTTTCGATGTATAGCACCACTACGAATGAAAAATTGGAAATTCGTACTTTAATTATCCCCTTAAAGGATAAAATAGGGTAAACGAAATAATTCTGTAATCTTATATCTGCTAAACTAAAAGTGATACACATTAAATTGAAAAAATATTGTAATTTGCATAAAAAATATGCTGACAGGCGTCTGTCCTTTTTTGAACTTTCAAAACTATAATTAAGTATTTTATTGGTACCTTATGTAACTTTCAAACACATAAAGCTAGGAAAAAAATTTAAACTGTATTAGTTAATCCGCGAAAAAATATTATACACTTTCAACAATTTTTTTTAAATTCGTATATATAAGGGTAAAAATTTTCCTTATTTTTTGTACTTTTTAAAAAAACTTTTCTCATATTTTATGGGACAAAATTTTATAATTATTATTGCCTTATAGATAGAATATGGACAATTATTTAGATGAAATTTTTGGAAACTCTTAGGGGAGCAAAAAAGGTACCAAAAAGGGAAAAACACCGGAACATGTGTATAATACTACATTTACACCTGAGCGAAATCTAGTAGATTTGATTTAAAATCTTTTTTAAAATCTATACCGTTTATACCACTGTTTTTTGACATTCTGCAAGATTTCGTTTTCAAAATAGTATATTTATTTACAAGTGGGTCTGAGAGGCTCTCTATTCTCTACTTCTCCAAAATTCAAACTCCACATAACAAGAATGTAAACAATAAAGTACTTGTGTAATTGCAATCACCTTATATAAATATTATGATTGAATTTTTCTTTATGCAGCGCAAGGCATATTTATTCATCAGGTACTCTTGATTCGCCAGCTGATTATTTTTTTCAACAGTTATTTTAAATTTCAGCTGTCAAAATGCATAATTAAAAAATAATTTTCTCTCTTTTCTAATTTATTTCATATGTCAAACTTCATATATAAAAAATATAAACAAAAAATTCTCTCCGAACTGCAATTAACTGATGAATAAATATGCCTTGATGCAGCGTAGTATATTTTATTACAATTTAATAAAAACCACAGCTGCACCACGAAGTAGTACTAGATTTTGAGTTGATTCTGCCAAAATCTAGTGGCGAAGTAGATTTCGTTTTGTATGGGAAATCTGGTAGAAATTAAATGGATTTCCTGAAAATCTACTACTTACGAGAATTCGCTCAGGTGTAAATGTAGTATAATTCCCAATTACAGGGCCAATTTTCATAAAACTTGTAATAGGGATTTCATCAGACATACAAAATAACGTAATTTGCCATAAATTTAAATACATTTATTAACAGGGTAAAAAATGAAAAACTCGGGAAAACAGTTTGGAACTTTTTAAAACATAAAAACGAGCAAAAAGAGTAAAAATACTCATTTTAAATATTTAAACATTTTAAACTTGGAACTTATACATTGATATGGGAATCCCAAAAAAGGTACTTTTCTGTTTTTTTGGGTACTTTTTGTTTTTTCTATGTTTATGAAGCTAGAAGTTCGACATTAGTGACCGATCCGAAGGGTGCTTTTCCGCATTTTAAATAAAAATAAAAAAATAACATTAAAAAAGTACCTTTCTGGTCGCCCATACACTAAGAGAAAAAGCTCATTCCAGGCATGAATTTGGTCATTGGATCAATGAATTTTTTCATTAAAAGTGAGCTAATAAAGGCCTTCATTTTATTAATGGAGAATGCTTCATTAATATTCATATAAATAATGAATACTTTTTTTTAGCTTTTATATGAAACTATGCCATTAATGTAATGAAGTTAATCATAAATTCAATGAAAATGTTTCATAAATGGAATGAAATATTTTTATTTTATGAAATATTTTTATTATTTCATTGATCCAATGAATTTGTTGCGTTTACAAAATGAAGCTGCTACATACATTTAATGAACAGTGTTCATATATTTTATGAAGAAAAGTCATAGCTTAAATAACTTGTTTCATTAATGCAATGAAACAATATCATTATATTAATGATAATGCTTTATATAATGCATGAAATAAAGCCTAATATTAAAACCAGGAAATTTTTATTAAATAATAAATTTTTATTTACATATGTATGCAGTTATGAAAATAATTTACATAAAATTTACTCTTTTCGGCCAAAGTTAAACATTTTATTCACATAAGAAGCAATAAAACTTAGTATATCCACTTTTCAATCCATTTAATATTGCTACGACTTTCAAATCTGCAGATTCCATGAGTAATGGGAATATAAAAATTTTTTTAGTATCATCTTCATGCTATACTAGATTTCTTTCATATTTCTTGCATACGCGAGTGGGACCAATGGAAATTTGTTGCCATTGTGAAGTAAAACGGCTTTTAAACTTGCCTCAGATTTATGACTGAAACACAGTTGTTGCAAAAGTCCATAAGCATTATCACAAAATACCAAACCTTTCTCTCTGCTGAAATATTTCAAAAAGGTTGTTCTTTATTTCGAAAGTATAAGACGTTAACGTCCTTTTGCACCAAATTCCATTATTTTCATTGGGATGCAAGAAGCTCAAACTTGTTTTTTTAAAAGCCCTAATTTACGAACTAAGTTATTCATATCAGTTTAATACGGAAAATAAGGTTTACTCGTTGGACTTCCAAATGAATGCGAAAAAACACCCATGCTGGCATAAGTGGATTCAGTTGCTGCAGAAAGCCCATCTTCTTCATCGTCTGTAGGAGGCAATGGAGGTAAAAATTTACTTGTAAACTGGTCGTTTGACGCATGAGGTATTTGGAAATATATCTTTATTTTTGGTCTTTTTGGTAAACCCACGTGTTTTAGTATAGCAAAAGTAGCAATCATTTGGATAAATTTGTGGTTCAGTCCAAATCTCTGCCTTCACAAACGGCAAAGACTTATGACTTCCTTTTACACAACCTATTAAAGAACTTGCACAGTTACTACAACATATTTATGGCAGCCAATTTGTATACCCTTCACACAGTGAACAAGTTAAAGCGCTATATTCGGCCGTGCCGAATCTTATATACCCTTCACAACGTGTAGTCATGCAATAACAGTAGTTTGTATCACCATTCATCCCATATTAAATACGTACATACATATAAAAAACATACATATATAAAAACATACCATTATAAAATTATAAATTTACGTATGTATGTTATAAAAAAAATTTTAAAAAAAATTAAAAAAAAAAATTAAAAAAAAAATAATTAAAATATATATAATATATATAAAACAAAAAAAAAATAAGAAAAAAATTCAAAAAAAAAATATAAAAAAAATAAAAATATAAATAATATATTAAATAAAAAATAAAAAAAAAATTAAAAAAAAATATAAAAAAAATAAAAAAAAAATTTTTTAACTCAGCTGGGATTCGAGGCCACATTTTCTCTAGCCAGTATACACGTTTGTATGTATGTTGTTATTGTAATGTTGTTTTTGTGAAAAAAACGAGATTATCGTTGGTTTTTGCTCATATCTCAGTTGTTTATGTACGGATGTTTCTGATTTTCAATACCGATTTACTCCCGAATATTTCTGATATTTTAATACCTCACCCGAGTTCAAGCGATGTCACGGGGCTTTAAAAAGTTGATTTTAACATACACACGGACAGACGGATAGACTGACATAGCTTAATCGACTCCCCTATTCATAAGCTTTCAAAAAATATATATTTTATGGGGTCGGAAATGAAAATTGTAGAAATTTCACATGGAATGACAAACCTATATATACCCTTTTTATACCCTTCACACAGTGAAAAAGGACCGATAAAGAGTCCAAAGTTGAGAAAGAATTTGTAACATCTGTCCGGGCAAAATACTCTACCTGCACACGAACATATCATAAATTGTTGAAAGCGGTGTAAATACCTTTTTGAATTTGAATCTAGTTTGTATGTATTATCTCCCTTTTTATTTATTATGAATTATTGTATACTATTTAAGTATTTGAATTTTTATAAAATGTTATTATTCCCGTCTCTGCACGGACTATGGTGAATTCCTTTATTGTAACGAGATACAAATAACGAGTTTTTTAGCCGAAAGCGCCAAAACTATGAAATTTATTTACTACTATTTTATTAACTTTTCAACGCTTAAACAGGCCAGACGTCTCTTCTAAAGGACTCGTTAAGAGGATATCTCAGCCTTTACATACATACATAAGTATTAATAAATAATGTAAGTTCTTTGATACAAGTTATTTTGTTGTTCATATTTAATTGGCAAAAGCTCAAGTACCCTTTGCTGTTTTCTCATTATTAACGCACTTTCCCTCTAACCAATTGTTCATTTGTAATCCCTACAAAATATTTCCCTAAGATTATAGATATGTATTTTTGAACAAATTGGTTCGGGTTTATTTATAAGTAATACAACCCTTTTTATAAAATTGCAATCACTGCATTTTTAAACATGGTCCTTCGAGCCGGATTGTCAGCTGATCGTACATGACGCCAAGAGATATTACCAACGTTCTTTATTATTTGGGCCGTTCGATTTGCGACGTAAGTTTTCCATGTATGGGGCGGTTTTTCTAACCATCCTAAGACGATCGAAGAGTCGGTCCAGAGGAAGAGGTCATGTTTGTGAAACTGTGCATAATTATTGAGTTGTTTTACTACTTTCGATAACAGAACCGCCCCGCAGAGCTCTAAGCGAGGGAGACTAATCGGGTCAATAGGAGCTACTTTCTAATACCCAAAGAAAACAGACAACTAAAACTAACACATCTCCCCAGTTCCCATGTAAAATTTGCGGATCTAATCATCCTCTTAAAAATTGTCCCGAATTCTTAAAATTTGACCCTCAAACTAGAAACCAATTCGTCTCTACTAATAGGATATGTCTTAATTGCCTAGCATCTAGTCATTTGAGGAAAGAATGCCCTAGTAAATTCTCATGCACACACTGTAAAAACAATCATCATTCTTAATTGCATTTCCATAAAAACCCAATTCCAAATAATAACACTAATTATTTGGATGAAAAACCGGAAACTTCAGCGCAAGGTAAAAGAAGTGGATCATTACCTGCAGCCTCTCACGTAGCTCACGCTGATAGTAAATTTAGAGCTAACACCCTTTTACCCACAGCAGTAGTGTACATTAATCACCAGGGTGAGAACTTTAAAGCTCGTGCTTTCCTTGACCAGGGCTCTGAGAGAACATTTGTTTCGAAGAAGCTTCAACAGCAACTAATGCTCCCAACTGAGGCAAAATTCCATAAAATCCATGGCATCGGAGGCGAGGTGGTCGCAAATTCAAATGCTTTGTGCAAATGCACACTGTATTCTAAACAGTGTAATGGCTTAGTGGACATAGAGGCTATAGTTGTTCCCAAAATAACTCGTATGCTTCCAAACTTTTCCCTCTCAAAATCGGATATCCCTATGTCAGAATTTAATAATATGGCACTGGCAGATCCAAACTTTCACTCTTCTAGTCATGTAGATTTGCTACTCGGTAGCGATGTTCTCCCTCGAGTCCTCCTCGAGGGAGTTAAGAGCGTTTCGGAGTCACTTATGGCACAATCCACTATATTTGGGTGGGTCATTAGTGGACCTGTTAGAGTTGAAACAGTATCCGCGTTCTCGATTGAAGTCTCTGAAAATTCTGCCGACACTCTCGCAGATCAATTAAAAAAGTTTTGGGAGCAAGAAGAGGTCCCCACTCAACGTCCTGTTTCAAAGGAAGATGCATTTTGTGAAGCATTATTTCAGAAAACAACATTTCGAAATTCTGAAGGTCGATATGTGGTAAAACTTCCCTTTAAGGCAGAATTCCCAAATAATATGTCGTTAGGAGCTTCTCGATCTGCCGCTAAAGCTCAATTTTTTCATATGGAACGAGCTCTGAATAAAAATCCCGATTTAGGGAAAACGTACGGAAACGTACTAGGGGAATATTTAACGTTGAATCATATGGAACCCACCATATCATCCGAAATTGCATCTCGTTTCGGGTACAAGTCCTACTATCTGCCACATCACTCAGTGGTTAAGCCAGAAAGTCGCAGCACTAAAGTTAGGGTTGTCTTTAATGCATCTAAGAAATCAAGGTCGGGATTATCTCTCAACGATGTATTGCATGTAGGCCCAACTCTGCAAGCCGACTTGATGAGTTTAATTCTAAATTGGCGGTTATACCGATATGTTTTTAACGGCGATATAGAGAAAATGTATCGTCAAATTTTTGTTTACAATGAAGATACTCAGTACCAACGAATTCTCTTCCGGCAAAACTCAACAGACCCTATTCAAGATTATGCCTTAAAAACTGTAACTTTCGGAGTAAACTGTGCTCCATACTTGGCGATTAGAACCCTTCATCAATTGGCCCGTGGCTCGGCAAAGATCTACCCCAAGGCCGCTTCTGTTCTAGCACATGAGACATATGTAGATGACATACTTTCAGGATCACATGATATACAAGAGGCAATTGAATCCCTTGCTCAAGTTATCTCTGTACTCAAATCTGCAGGTTTCCCACTAAAAAAGATTACTTCAAACACTCCTGAAATTTTATCATCAGTCTCGAAGAATGATATTTTAGATTCAGATTTTCTTAAATTTAAGGAAACAAGTGCTACCAAAACCCTAGGAATCCAATGGAATGCTTTATCAGATTGTTTTTCATATACAATTGAGAGCATCCATCCTACCAACTCAATTACTAAAAGACAAATTCTTTCAAAGGTAGCCAAATTATTTGACCCCGCCGGTTGGATCTCTCCAGTTATCATACAAGCGAAAATCATCCTCCAACAGCTTTGGTTAGATGGAACTGGCTGGGACGAGAACATTAAACCCAAGACGTTAGAATCATGGAACGAATTCGTAATAAACCTTCCCATGGTCTCATCTCTGAAGATACCTCGATGGATTGAATTTTCTCCTTCTCGAGTAGTTCAAATTCATGGCTTTTGCGATGCATCGGAAAAAGCCTATTGTGCAGCAGTTTACGTCCGAACTAAGACGGACAAATCAGTAGTATCCCATTTATTAGTGTCGAAAACGAAAGTAGCTCCTATTGACCCGATTAGTCTCCCTCGCTTAGAGCTCTGCGGGGCGGTTCTGTTATCGAAAGTAGTAAAACAAATCAATAATTATGCACAGTTTCACAAACATGACCTCTTCCTCTGGACCGACTCTTCGATCGTCTTAGGATGGTTAGAAAAACCGCCCCATACATGGAAAACTTACGTCGCAAATCGAACGGCCCAAATAATAAAGAACGTTGGTAATATCTCTTGGCGTCATGTACGATCAGCTGACAATCCGGCAGATTTAGGATCTCGGGGATGTATTCCAGATCAATTAAATAAAATTCCCTGTGGTGGAACGGGCCAGTGTGGCTTTTGAAATCCCCGGAAGAATGGCCAAAGCCAATAGCAATTCAAAAGCCTCCAGAAGTAAGAAACAGAGTGGGAATGTTTTATGTGAGTACGGATAATAATGAGAGTAATACAGGAAATGAGAAGGACATCACTGATGATATATTAAAGAGATTTTCGAAATGGGATAGAGCGGTCAGGGTAATGGCCTACGTATTTCGATTTATTGACTCCATTAAAGAGAATTTACGTGGTCAATCAACCCCAGTATCATTCGGTTCACATGTACAGAAACCGTCCCCTGATAAAACATCGACGGATATGACGAAAAGGACCCCATATATTACTTATCAGGAATTCTTCAATACAAAGTATCAATTGATCCGAATTACTCAGCTGAGATATTACAATAAGGAATATTGTTCCCTAATACAACACAAACGAGTTGATAAGAAGAGCTCTCTATATCCCTTGAATCCTTATTTAGATGATAACAATGTGATACGAACAAACGGTCGAGTTTCTAACGCACTCCTCTCCTTTAGCGAACGTCATCCAATCATACTTCCAGTTAATTCTGTTTTTTGTAAACTTTTTATTGATTTCACCCATAATCTCCTGATGCACGCGGAAATTAATCTTATGATAAGAGCGATACGGGGTGAATACTTTGTCTCACGGCTGCGACCCGCCATTCGATTTTTTATTAGACAATGCCCCACATGCATTCGATATCGGCAAAGAGTGAAGTCACAGTTAATGGGAGCTCTTCCTACAGAGAGGAGTTCCTTTTCACTTCCGTTTACCATCACTGGTTTAGATTTCGCTGGTCCTTTCTCAATAAAAACATCGATCATTAGAAATGCCCCATATCATAAGGGCTATGTATATGTCTTTGTATGTTTCAGCACAAAGGCTATACACTTAGAGCTATGCTCTGACTTGACTACAGGTGCATTCCTTGCAGCGTTCACACGATTTATAGGTCGTCGAGGATTACCCCAAAAGGTCATGTCGGACAATGGAACGAATTTTGTAGGTGCAGAGCACGCGATTCGTTTAGAGTATTATAGATTCATGAAAGATACATCTGAAAGCATCGCCACAAAGTACGCCTCACAAGGTCTTCAATGGTCTTTTATTCCTCCAAACGCACCACATATGGGAGGGCTGTGGAAAGCGGGTGTAAAATCTTTCAAAATGCACTTTAAAAAGGTGGCACAAAACCGTAAGTACACCTTCGAAGAGTTTACCACTCTTTTGACCCGAATTGAGTCGGTCCTGAATTCGAGACCCTTGTCGCCAATGTCAGATGATCCCAATGAAATGCTAGCCCTTACTCCCGGCCACTCTCTGCGTGGTGCCCCTCTCCTTTCGCTCCCTGAAGTCTCCGGAGAATCTCTTACCCTAAAGGATCGTTGGGAAAACTTGAAGGTTCTACATCACCAGTTTGCTCAGCGATGGAAGGATGAATATCTGAAAGAGCTTCAGAAAAGATACAAATGGCAAAGTCCTGAAGAGAATATAAAGGTGGGCCAAATGGTTATTGTCAAGGACGATTTTCTGCCCCCCAATGAATGGAGACTAGGCCGTATCTCGAAAATATATTTTGGCAACGATGGTCTTGTACGAGTTGCCGACGTAATAACCCAATCTGGAGAGTTAACTAGGGCAGTTACTAAGCTCTGTGTCCTGCCCATTATGACTGAAAAAACTTAATAGGGAACAAAATCAAGTATTTTCTTTAATTTTGTTTATTCCTAATCCATATTTAACACTCTTATAATCACATATCCTACACAATTACCCAGCTATGATACTTACCGGTCCCCATTGCTAATATCTACACCCATAAATTCCCATAAACATATTTATATCATTTTATCTACCCACACATATACATAAACCAATATTTCGGCCACTAGCGATTTAATTACTAACAATAATTCTAATTCACAGGTCTCGCAGAACACCAAGCATTCATCAATGTCTCATCTGCTACAGATATCATCCACTTCGGTTTTGTAAGCAGTTCCTAGCGATGGAGATTGAAGACCGCCAAAGTAAGGTCCGCCTGCTGAAGTATTGCCAGAACTGCCTAGATAGGTTGCATAAAACGGAGAACTGTACTTCAGCCGATGTGTGCCAAAAGTGTGGTTGGGCACACCACACCCTGCTCCACCAGCCCAACCGTAGGTCTGGCCGAGATCAAGAGTTAAACGCTCAGGTCACTCCTCGTCATTCCAGGCCAACTTCTCGTCCACGTTCTTCTCCACGAAGATCCCGAGTACAAGATCGACTCGGTCCCTATCGCACCTATCAGCGAAAAAAGACCAACTCTCAGCGCAGAAAGACTAGCCGTGCCACACGTTCGGAACCTGCAGGCAATGCCAACCCAAAACGCATCCTCCTGGGAGCACTCCGGGCATTGGAGCGTCTAGCTAAAGCCATCTAGTCCAGTTGGCCATTTTGGCCAAGGGGCCGAGTATGTTGAAAGCGGTGTAAATACCTTTTTGAATTTGAATCTAGTTTGTATGTATTATCTCCCTTTTTATTTATTATGAATTATTGTATACTATTTAAGTATTTGAATTTTTATAAAATGTTATTATTCCCGTCTCTGCACGGACTATGGTGAATTCCTTTATTGTAACGAGATACAAATAACGAGTTTTTTAGCCGAAAGCGCCAAAACTATGAAATTTATTCACTACTATTTTATTAACTTTTCAACGCTTAAACAGGCCAGACGTCTCTTCTAAAGGACTCGTTAAGAGGATATCTCAGCCTTTACATACATACATAAGTATTAATAAATAATGTAAGTTCTTTGATACAAGTTATTTTGTTGTTCATATTTAATTGGCAAAAGCTCAAGTACCCTTTGCTGTTTTCTCATTATTAACGCACTTTCCCTCTAACCAATTGTTCATTTGTAATCCCTACAAAATATTTCCCTAAGATTATAGATATGTATTTTTGAACAAATTGGTTCGGGTTTATTTATAAGTAATACAACCCTTTTTATAAAATTGCAATCACTGCATTTTTAAACATAAATGTTAATCGAAGATGTTAAATATAGAGAAAACTTTTGTAGTTGATCTTCCCGTCAATCATTTTCAACACTCCTTAAACGAGGATAACTTTGCTTACGTTAAAGTCCCACCGTGTGATACAAATATATTTTATGGCGGTTATGAAGAATGGCCGTCTTTCCGGGATATGTTTACGGCCGTATATATAGACAACCACTTGTGCAGAAATTGTATTACCTACGGTCAAAAGTCCAGGGACAGGCAAGTAGTATTATAGGAAAATATAAATTGTGTGCTGAGAATTTCTCGAGTGCTTGGGAAGCTTTGAAGGACAGATACGAGAATCAAAGAATTCTTGTTGAGAATCAAATTAAGATTATTCTCAATCTATCCCCCATAGAATTTGAAAATAGTAAAGCGCTTCAGAACTTACAAGGTAAAATAAATGACTGCCTGGCAGCAATAAGATCCCAGAACGTACCTATAGATAATTGGGACCCATTTATTATTATATTGTGCTCCAGAAAACTTCCAATTAAGACTAGAGTCACAGAGAAAATTAGTTAAGTGGGGAAAAATGGACAAATTTCTATTCCATAGATGTGAAGTTGTTAAGCGACTGGAATCTCGGAATAAAGATTCAAAAACCCATTTTCCAAACAAAGCGACAATGGCCAGAGTAAGCACATCGAATTTGAAGGCGTCACAATATCCGTGTAAGATCTGCGGATCCAACCCCTCTCTTAAAGATTGCTCACAATTTTTAAGTTTTGACGCACAGACAAGGAATCAATTCGTTTCCAGCAATAAAATATGCCTTAACTGTTTGGCATAGTCATCTCAAGAAAGATTGTCCCAGTAAATATTCGTGTAATGACTGTAAAAAAATTATCATTATTCGTTATTACACTTCTTCAAACAAAAAATACCCACTGTAGAATCCCATTCAGCGCAAGACCATCAACCCAGTATATCGGCCCAAGCAAAAGAAAAAAGATTTTTGTCAACGGCCACTCACCTTTCACATACAAACCGTACATTTTCTTATGAATACACTTTATTACCCACCGCTGTAGTACAAAATAGACATCGAGGCGCAGACTTTAGAGTCCGTGCCTTTCTAGAACAAGGGTCCGAAAAACTTTTCTTTCTAGGAAAATTCTGCAGCAGCTTATGCTACCGACATAACACAGAGTGTTCCAGATACATGGTTTAGGAGGTCAAATAATAGCAAATTCGAATTCTCTTTGCAAGTTGACATTACACTCTAAAAAATATGATCGTTACCTTGAAGTAGAGGCAATAGTGGATAACTCGAATCCTACCCAGCTTTTCCCTTTCAAATACTGATATTTACATGTCAGATTTAGGTGATATTGAGCTTGTCGATCAAAAGTTTCATGTCATGTAGACTTTCTCATTGGTGGCAATATTCTTCCTCAAATTCTCCTAGAAGGTGTAAAAAGTATTTCCCAATCACTTATGGCACAGTCAACTATCTTTGGGTGGGTCATTAGTGGACCTATTAAGGTTGAAACATGTCCACGTTTTTAATTGGAGTCTCTGAAACTCTTTCGGACCCTCTTGAAGACCAATTGAAAAGGTTTTGGAAACAAAAAGAGGTCCCCACACCGTGATCTGTTTCAAGAGCAGTTTTTTTTGTGAAACTGTTTCAGAAAACCACATTTCGTAATGACGAAGGTCGATATGTTGTTAAACAGCCCTTCAAATTAGAATTCCCGAGGAATATCTGTCTAAGAACTTCTATATCTGCAGATAGAGCACAATTTTTTCATATGGAACGTTCACTAAGCAAAAATCCTGAGTTAGCAAAAACATACAACACCGTGTTAGAAGAATACTTAACATTGAACCACATGGAGCATACCATTTCATTAGAAGACCTGTCCTAGTATGGGTATAATTCCTTTTATTTACCTCATCATTCAGTGGTAAAGCTTGAAAGTCGCACCACCAAAGTTAGAATTGTTTTTAATGCATCCAAAAAGTCGAGCTCACGATTATCTCGTAATGATGTTTGCATGTTGGTCCCACTCTACAAGATGACCTTATGAGTTTAGTTTTAAAATGGTGTTTCTACTTTTTGGTACCTTTTTTGTCCCCAAAAAAAGATTCCAAAAATTTAACCTTAATATTTGTCCATATTATATTAGGCAATAATAATGATCAAATTTTGTCCCATTGAATGATATTAGAAAAGTTTCTTTTAAAAAAAGTATCAAAAAAAGGGAAAATTTTTACCCCTTTTACATACGAATTTGAAAAAAGTGCCGAATTCCTTTTTATATTTTTTTGCGGACTACTAAAAACAGTTTAAATTTTTTTCCTAGCTATATGTGTTTGGAAGTTACCTAGGACACCAAAAAAGTACCAAATTACAGTTTTTACCCGTTTTTTCCCCTTAGGTGTTGAAAATTCAAAAAAAGGCCAGACACCTGTCAGCTTATTTTTTGTGCAAATTACAATTTTATTTGTATCGTTTTTAGTTTAGCAGATATAAGATTACCGATTTTACCCGCTTAAGGTACGAATTTCCAAAAAACCCTTCTTAGTAGAGCTATACATCGAAAGAGGAACCGATTGTCCAAATTTCATGTCTCTAGCTCTTTGCGTTTGGGCTGTTCGATGATGAATCAGTCAGTCATTCAGTCAGTCAGTCAGTCACGTTACTCTTTTATATATATAGATTAACATAAAATTATGTATAAAATTAGTAGTGACTATAAAAGAAATATATTACAAAAAATATGGACTAAAAAATAAAAAAACGCATTCGTCAAAGAATATGTTATCTTAACTGACACAATTTGTTTCCAGTACTTTATCAGAATGACAGCAAAAAAACTTAAACGCCAAAAATTGCTATTTTTACTGATATGGAAAGCAATTAGATTCATTTCATGTATTTGAACAAAATGTCTAAAATAAATAATAAAAACCTTTTTTTTGTACCTATCCAAGATTGTATTTTTCACATAATCTTAAACAAGTTATTTAAGAATTTTTTTTTTCAAATATCTATATATCGATGGTCACTAGTAGAAAGGACCTAACTTATAATTTTTATTCAATTGAGTTTTTTTAGTGATTCCAATACAATTTACACAAATACACCTCGACACAAAAATTCAATGCAATTGTACCAAAAATAACAGTTTTAAGAGCAATTAAACATAAGAAATTACATTCAAATAATACAGTTTCTATAACGTTTTTGCCTTCTCCTGTAAAATTACAATTATTTGAGTTAGGGCCATTCTTCGTGACTGAATGATTCATCATCGCACAGCCCAAACGCATCCTCTTTCGATGTATAGCACCACTACGAATGAAAAATTGGAAATTCGTACTTTAATTATCCCCTTAAAGGATAAAATAGGGTAAACGAAATAATTCTGTAATCTTATATCTGCTAAACTAAAAGTGATACACATTAAATTGAAAAAATATTGTAATTTGCATACAAAATATGCTGACAGGCGTCTGTCCTTTTTTGAACTTTCAAAACTATAATTAAGTATTTTATTGGTACCTTATGTAACTTTCAAACACATAAAGCTAGGAAAAAAATTTAAACTGTATTAGTTAATCCGCGAAAAAATATTATACACTTTCAACAATTTTTTTTAAATTCGTATATATAAGGGTAAAAATTTTCCTTATTTTTTGTACTTTTTAAAAAAACTTTTCTCATATTTTATGGGACAAAATTTTATAATTATTATTGCCTTATAGATAGAGTATGGACAATTATTTAGATGAAATTTTTGGAAACTCTTAGGGGAGCAAAAAAGGTACCAAAAAGGGAAAAACAGCGGAACATGTGTATAATACTACATTTACACCTGAGCGAAATCTAGTAGATTTGATTTAAAATCTTTTTTAAAATCTATACCGTTTATACCACTGTTTTTTGACATTCTGCAAGATTTCGTTTTCAAAACAGTATATTTATTTACAAGGGGGTCTGAGAGGCTCTCTATTCTCTACTTCTCCAAAATTCAAACACCACATAACAAGAATGTAAACAATAAAGTACTTGTGTAATTACAATCACCTTATATAAATATTATGATTGAATTTTTCTTTATGCAGCGCAAGGCATATTTATTCATCAGGTACTCTTGATTCGCCAGCTGATTATTTTTTTCAACAGTTATTTTAAATTTCAGCTGTCAAAATGCATAATTAAAAAATAATTTTCTCTCTTTTCTAATTTATTTCATATGTCAAACTTCATATATAAAAAACATAAACAAAAAATTCTCTCCGAACTGCAATTAACTGATGAATATATATGCCTTGATGCAGCGTAGTATATTTTATTACAATTTAATAAAAACCACAGCTGCACCACGAAGTAGTTCTAGATTTTGAGTAGATTCTGCCAAAATCTAGTGGCGAAGTAGATTTCGTTTTGTATGGGAAATCTGGTAGAAATTAAATGGATTTCCTGAAAATCTACTACTTACGAGAATTCGCTCAGGTGTAAATGTAGTAAAATTCCCAATTACAGGGCCAACTTTCATAAAACTTGTAATAGGGATTTCACCAGACATACAAAATAACGTAATTTTTTTATAAATTTAAACACATTTATTAACAGGGTAAAAATGAAAAATTCGGGAAAACAGTTTGGAACTTTTTAAAACATAAAAACGAGCAAAAAAGAGTAAAAATACTCATTTTAAATCATGTCTATGAAAATATTTTTTTGTTGCATAAATATTTAAATATTTTAAACTTGGAACTTATATATTGATATGGGAATCCCAAAAAAGGTACTTTTCTGTTTTTTTGGGTACTTTTTGTTTTTTCTACGTTTATAAAGCTAGAAGTTCGACATTAGTGACCGATCCGAAGGGTGCTTTTCCACATTTTGAATAAAAATAAAAAAATAACATTACACTAAGAGAAAAAGCTCATTCCAGGCATGAATTTGGTCATTGGATCAATGAATTTTTTCATTAAAAGTGAGCTAATAAAGGCCTTCATTGTATTAATGGAGAATGCTTCATTAATATTCATATATATTATGAATGCTTTTTTTAGCTTTTATATGAAATTATGTCATTAATGTAATGAAGTTAATCATAAATTCAATGAAAACGTTTCATAAATGGAATGAAATATTTTTATTTTATGAAATATTTTTATTATTTCATTGATCCAATGAATTTGTTGCGTTTACAAAATGAAGCTGCTACATACATTTAATGAACAGTGTTCATATATTTTATGAAGAAAAGTCATAGCTTAAATAACTTGTTTCATTAATGCAATGAAACAATATCAATATATTAATGATAATGCTTCATATAATGCATGAAATAAAGCCTAATATTAAAATCAGGAAATTTTTATTAAATAATAAATTTTTATTTACATACGTATGTAGTTATGAAAATAATTTACATAAAATTTATTCTTTTCGGCCAAATTTAAACATTTTATTCACATAAGAAGCAATAAGACTTAGTATATCCACTTTTCAATCTATTTAACATTGCTACGACTTTCAAATCTGCAGATTCCATGAGAAATGGGAATATAAAAATTTTTTGTAGTATCATCTTCATGCTATAATAGATTTCTTTCATATTTCTTGCATACGCGAGTGGGACCAATGGAAATTTGTTGCCATTGTGAAGTAAAACGGCTTTCAAACTTGTCTTGGATGAATCAATAAAAAGCCGCCAATCCTCAGATTTATGACTGAAACACAGTTGTCGCAAAAGTCCATCAGCATTATCAGAAAATACCAAACCTTTCTCTCTGCTGAAATATTTCAAAAAAGGTTGTTCTTTATTTCGAAAGTAAAAGACGTTAACGTCCTTTTGCACCAAATTCCATTATTTTCATTGGGATGCAAGAAGCTCAAACCTGTTTTTTTAAAAGCCCTAATTTACGAACTAAGTTATTCATATCAGTTTAATACGGAAAATAAGGTTTACTCGTTGGACTTCCAAATGAATGCGAAAAAACACCCATGCTGGCATAAGTGGATTCAGTTGCTGCAGAAAGCCCATCTTCTTCATCGTCTGTAGGAGGCAATGGAGGTTAAAATTTACTTGTAAACTGGTCGTTTGACGCATGAGGTATTTGGACATGTAACTTTATTTTTGGTCTTTTTGATAAACCCACGTAAATAGTATGGCAAAAGCAGCAATCATTTTAATTAATTTGTGGTTCACTCCAAATCGCTGCCTTCACAAACGACAAAGACTTATGACTTCCTTTTACACAACCTATTAAAGAACTTGCACAGTTACTACAACATATTTATGGCAGCCAATTTTTATACCCTTCACACAGTGAACAAGTTAGAGCGCTATATTCGGCCGTGCCGAATCTTATATACCCTTCACAACGTGTAGTCATGCAATAACAGTAGTTTGTATCACCATTCATCCCATATTAAATACGTACATACATATAAAAAACATACATAAGTATATAAAAACATCCCATTATAAAATTATAAGTTTACGTATGTATGTTATAAAAAAAATAAAAAAAAAAATTTAAAAAAAAATTTAAAAAAAAAAATTAAAAAAAAAATAATTAAAATATATATAATAAATATAAAACAAAAAAAAATTCAAAATAAAAAAAATAAAAAAAAAAATATAAATATAAATAATATATTAAATAAAAAATAAAAAAAAAAATAAAAAATAAATAAAAAAAAATATATAAAAAAAATAAAAAAAAATTTTTTTAGCTCAGCTGGGATTCGAGGCCAGATTTTCTCTAGCCAATATACACGTTTGTATGTATGTTGTTGTTGTAATGTTGTTTTTGTGAAAAAAACGAGGTTATCGTTGGTTTTTGCTCATATCTCAGTTGTTTATATACCGATGTTTCTGATTTTCAATACAGATCTACTCCCGAATATTTCTGATATTTTAATATTTTAATGTGTATGTTGATTTCAACATACACACGGACAGACGGATAGACTGACATAGCTTAATCGACTCCCCTATTCATAAGCTTTCAGAAAATATTTACTTCATGGGGTCGGAAATGAAAATTGTAGAAATTTCACACGGAATGACAAACCTATATATACCCTTTTTATACCCTTCACACAGTGAAAAAGGATACTTTGTACCGATAAAGAGTCCAAAGTTGAGAAAGAATTTGTAACATCTGTCCGGGCAAAATACTCTACCTGCACACGAACATATCATAAATGTAAATCGAAGATGTTAAATATAGAGAAAACTTTTGTAGTTGATCTTCCCCGTCAATCATTTTCAACATTCCTTAAACGAGGATAACTTTGCTTACGTTAAAGTCCCACCGTGTGATACAAATATATTTTATGACGGTTATGAAGAATGGCCGTCTTTCCGGGATATGTTTACGGCCGTATATATAGACAACCACTTGTGCAGAAATTGTATTACCTACGGTCAAAAGTCCAGGGACAGGCAAGTAGTTTTATAGGAAAATATAAATTGTGTGCTGAGAATTTCTCGATTGCTTGGGAAGCTTTGAAGGACAGATACGAGAATCAAAGAATTCTTGTTGAGAATCAAATTAAGATTCTTCTCAATCTATCCCCCATAGAATTTTAAAATAGTAAAGCGCTTCAGAACTTACAAGGTAAAATAAATGACTGCCTGGCAGCAATAAGATCCCAGAACGTACCTATAGATAATTGGGACCCATTTATTATTATATTGTGCTCCAATTAAGACTAGAGTCACAGAGAAAATTAGTTAAGTGGGGAAAAATGGACAAATTTCTATTCCATAGATGTGAAGTTGTTAAGCGACTGGAATCTCGGAATAAAGATTCAAAAACCCATTTTCCAAACAAAGCGACAATGGCCAGAGTAAGCACATCGAATTTGGAGGCGTCACAATATCCGTGTAAGATCTGCGGATCCAACCACTCTCTTAAAGATTGCTCACAATTTTTAAGTTTTGACACACAGACAAGGAATCAATTCGTTTCCAGCAATAAAATATGCCTTAACTGTTTGGCATAGTCATCTCAAGAAAGATTGTCCCAGTAAATATTCGTGTAATGACTGTAAAAAAATCATCATTCGTTATTACACTTCTTCAAACAAAAAATAACCACTGTAGAATCCCATTCAGCGCCAGACCATCAACCCAGTATATCGGCCCAAACAAAAGAAAAAAGATTTTTGTCAACGGCCACTCACCTTTCACATACAAACCGTACATTTTCTTATGAATACACTTTATTACCCACCGCTGTAGTACAAAATAGACATTGAGGCGCAGACTTTAGAGTCCGTGCCTTTCTAGATCAAGGGTCCGAAAAACTGTTCTTTCTAGGAAAATTCTGCAGCAGCTAATGCTACCGACATAACACAGAGTGTTCCAGATACATGGTTTAGGAGGTCAAGTAATAGCACATTCGAATTCTCTTTGTAAGTTGACATTACACTATAAAAACTATGATCGTTACCTTGAAGTAGAGGCAATAGTGGATAACTCGAATGCTACCCAGCTTTTCCCTTTCAAATACTGATATTTACATGTCAGATTTGGGTGATATTGAGCTTGCCGATCAAAAGTTTCACTCCCCTTGTCATGTAGACTTTCTCATTGGTGGCAATATTCTTCCTCAAATTCTCCTAGAAGGTGTAAAAAGTATTTCCCAATCACTTATGGCACAGTCAACTATCTTTGGGTGGGTCATTAGTGGACCTATTAAGGTTGAAAAATGTCCACGTTTTTAATTGGAGCCTCTGAAACTCTTTCGGACCCTCTTGAAGACCAATTGAAAAGGTTTTGGAAACAAAAAGAGGTCCCCACACCGCGATCTGTTTCAAGAGCAGTTTTTTTTGTAAAACTGTTTCAGAAAACCACATTTCGTAATGACGAAGGTCGATATGTTTTAAACAGCCCTTCAAATTAGAATTCCCGAGGAATATCTGTCTAAGAACTTCTATATCTGCAGATAGAGCACAATTTTTTCATATGGAACGTTCACTAAGCTAAAATCCTGAGTTAGCAAAACCATCATTCAGTGGTAAAGCCTGAAAGTCGCACCACCAAAGTTAGAATTGTTTTTAATGCATCCAAAAAGTCGAGCTCACGATTATCTCTTAATGATGTTTTGCATGTTGGTCCCACTCTACAAGCCGACCTTATGAGTTTAGTTTTAAAATGGCGTTTCTACAGATACGTTTTTAATGGCGATATAGAAAAAATGTATCGTCAAATTCTCGTTTGCAAAGAGGATGCTCAGTTTCAACGAATTTTATTTCGTCATAGCACAAGTGATCCCATTAAAGACTATGCATTGAAAACTGTAACTTTCGGAGTAAATTGTTTGCCATATTTAGCCATTAGAACTCTCATTCAATTGGCCCGTGATTCGGCAGAATCGTATCCAAAAGCAGCTTATATTTTAACTCAAGAAATATATGTGGATGATATACTATCAGGAGCACATGATAAACAAGGAGCAATTGACTCCTTGTCTCAAACTATATCAGCGCTAAGATCTGCAGGTTTCCCGTTAAGGAAGATTACTTCTAACATTCCCGAAGTGTTGGCGTCAGTCCCTAAGGATAGTATTTTAGACTCTGATTTTCTTAACTTCAAGGAAGCCAGTTCAACCAAAACTCTGGGAATCCAGTGGAATACACTATCCGATAGTTTTTCATACACAATTGAAACCATACATCCCACTGAGGCCATAATTAAACGGCATTTTCTATCAAAAATTGCCAAACTATTTGACCCAGCAGACGGGATCTCTACCGCAATTATACAATCGAAAATCATACTTCAAAGGCTCCGCTTGGACGGAACCGGTTGGGATGGGAATGTTAAGGCGAACACCATTAAACTTTTGAATGAGTTTGTAGAGAATCTTTCCTCAATCTCTTCCTTTGAAAAACCCCGATGCATTGAGTTCGTCCCTTCCCGAAGTGTTCAGATTCATGGCTTCTGCGATGCCTCAGAAAAAGCCTATTGCGCGGCTGTATACATTCGAACTCAAACAGACTAATCAATCGCATCACATTTATTGGTGTCAAAGACTAAGGTTGCGCTCATTAACCCAGTTAGTCTACCTCGATTAGAACTATGCGGAGCAGTTTTATTATTGAAAACAATCAAACAACTCACGAGTTGGTCGCTGTGCTATAATCATGACCTTTTTCTCTGGACTGACTCTTCTATAGTCCTAGGTTGGCTAGAAAAACCCCCCATACTTGGAAAACATATTTTGCAAACCGAATAGCACAGATAATAAGCAACGTTGGGAACACTTCGTGGCGCCATGTACGATCTGCTGATAATCCCGCTGATTTAGGATCCCGAGGATGTTATCCAGATCAACTAAAAACCAATTCTCTGTGGTGGAAGGGACCAGTTTGGCTTCAAAAAGACCCCGAAGAATGGCCCAAGACCATATCAGTTCAGGAACCTTTACAAGAAAAAAAAGGTTGTTATGTCTCATCTGCTTACCAACAGTGGGGCGATATCAAGGAAAATAAAGAAGACGCCAGTGAAGAGGTACTAAGTCGATTTTCATAATGGGATAAAGCCATTAGGGTAATGGCTTACGTATTTCAATTTATAGACACAGTTAGGAAAAGGCAACACATTCACTCACCTACAGCATCTATTACTGAGTCGGTGTTAGATCGATTCCCGAAAATACCGTGCGTTAATTATCGGGAATTTTTGAACACCAAGTATAGACTGATTCGAATAACTCAATTACAGTATTACAATAAAGAATATTATACCCTATTGGAACATAAGAGCGTTAACAAAAGCTGTCTGTACTCCTTAAACACTTATTTAGGAACAGAATATATTTAGAGGTAGAATCTCGAACGCAGCTCTTTCTTTCAACGAACGTCACCCAATTGTTCTGCCAGTTGACTCAATTTTTTATAAACTGTTTATTTATTTTACACTGAGAGTAATACGGGGTGAGTACTTCGTCGCACGGCTACGATCAGCTCTTAGATTTTTCATCAGATTTTCACTTCCCTTTACCATTACCGGCTTAGATTTTGCGGGCCCTTTCTTTACAAAAACCTCGATTATTAGAAATGCCCCATTTTATAAAGGTTATGTATGTGTTTTTGTTTGTTTCTGCACAAAGGCTATATACATTTAAGATTATGTTCTGATTTGATCTGATTTTTATGTCTGGTGAAATCCCAATTATAAATTTTGTGAAAATTGGCCATCAAATTAGGAATTACATACATTTTACGGAATTTTCCCCTTTTTGGTACCTCTTTTGTCCCCAAAAAAGATTCCAAAAATTTAACCTTAATATTTGTCCATATTATATTAGGCAATAATAATGATCAAATTTTGTCCCATTGAATAATTTTACAAAAGTTTCTTTTAAAAAAAGTACCAAAAAAGGGACAATTTTTACCCCTTTTACATGCGAATTTAAAAAAAGTGCCGAATTCCTTTTAATATTTTTTTGCGGACTACTTAAAACAGTTTAAATTTTTTTCCTAGCTATATGTGCTTGGAAGTTATATAGGACAACAAAAAAGTACCAAATTACAATTTTTACCCGTTTTTTCCCCTTAGGTGTTGAAAATTCAAAAAAAGGCCAGACACCTGTCAGCTTATTTTTTGTGCAAATTACAATTCTTTTTCAATTTTATTTGTATCGTTTTAGTTAAGAAGATATAAGATTACCGACTTTACCCGCTTAAGGTACGAATTTCCAAAAAACCCTTCTTAGTGGAGCTATACATCGAAAAAGGAACCGATTGTCCAAATTTCATGTCTCTAGCTCTTTGCGTTTGGGCTGTTCGATGATGAATCAGTCAGTCAGTCAGTCACGTTACTCTTTTATATATGTAGGAATACTTTAATCTTTATAAATTAAAACACAATTCCGAATTGGGTGCGCTTAATGGCGACTAAATCGTTTACGACATATTCCTCCTCTGCTTTTCGGTTGCTGTTAAACGTCTTGCAGTTCTCGTTTTGGACCCTACGTATATTCTCCTTTGCTTCCGCCCTATTTTCGTCTCTTTCCTCAGAGAATATCTCAATAGCTTCGTTATGAAGTATTTCCCTTAGATCAGGATAATCCGGTAGCCTCATCTCAACCCCGGTTAGCAACTTGAACGGCGAAAAGTTGGTGCTTCTGGATGGTGTCGAGTTAATGATGGCTTGTACGCGGCGTAAGTGTCTGTACCAGTTAATTGGGTCCTCTACGCATAATTTAGTCAGCATGGATACAACCACCTTGTGTATCCGCTCAACCTGTCCATTCCCGCGGGGGACACCCGTCGCTATAAGCAAATGTTGAACATTCTCCCTCTTACAATAAGCTTCAAAAGCCTTTGACGTAAAAGCAGCTCCTCTGTCCGATATTAATCGCATCGGACTTCCGAATACTGACGATTGTCTTTCCAAGCACTCTATCACCTCCTTACTATCTGTCGATTTTGTTGGATGCAGCCAAACAAACTTCGAAAATCCGTCTACCACCACGAAAATATAATTATAGGCCTTCTTAGTAGTCTCCATAGGACCGACATGATCTACATGATATGTTCTAAGTGGTACGTCCTCTTTATCGATAGGATTTAAAAACCCCTCTTTCTTACCCGCCTTGGCTTCAGTTATTATGCACTCAATGCAACTTCGTACAACTTTCTCTACTTTCGGCCGTAATTTCGGTATAAAGTACTGCCTATCAACTAACTCAACTGTTTTTACTACTCCGTAATGCCCCTGTTTATGTGAAATTTTGATGACCTCTTCCTCCATTGTTTCCGGTACTACAATTAAATTCTTATTGGGATCCTTGTATAAAATGCCATTGTCCATATAATAGTCATCATACTCACAAAATTCTTGCAGCGATTTAACAACTTTTGTACGCTCGTCATGGTTCTGCGCTTCCCTCATTCGATGGCTCAAACTACCCTCCGCTATTAGACACTGAATTCGACTCAGGGCATCTACGTGCCTCATCCTGGTGGCTGCTCGATGTTCTATCTCATACGAAAAATCCTGTAAAAACATAGCCCATCTAGATACCCTTGGTGGGACATCTTTCTTGCTCATGGTCATCTTGAATGCGCTGCAGTCCGTAACAATCTTAAATGGAATTCCCAACAAATAGACCCGCCACTTCTTAAGAGCTTCAACAATTGCCAGTACCTCTAGTTCATACAAATGATATCTTTCCTCGTAGTCTTTCGTTCTTCGGCTCATATATTGCACTGGATGCAACTGGTGATCTTCCAAACTTCTCTGTAACAGAACTGCTCCATATCCGAATTTACTGGCGTCTGCGTGAAGTTCCGTTACTGCATCTGGATCATAAAGTTTCAACACGGGTGCTCCAACTAGTGCATCTTTAAGCTGTTGACACGATATTACGACGTTATCCGTTATAGCGAACGGTACATTCTTTCTCAATAAGTCGGATAAGGGTTTGGCAATAATTGCATAATTTTCGATGAACTTTCGGAAATAAGAAGTCAATCCCAAAAACCTCTGAACAGCTTCCCGATCAGCCGGAATCGGATAGTCTCTAACGGCGTTAACCTTTTCCTCTGACGGCCTAATAGAACCATTGCATATTACATCCATCCATCCTCCATCTCATCCTTAGCGGGTATGATGATGTCATCCATATACACGATTATAGTTCCATCTTGTATTAGGGTTCTCAAAACAGCTGCTATATATCTGGTAAAAACTGCCGGTGAATTGCTGATGCCAAATGGTGCAAATAGAAACTCAAATTGCCCATTATGGGTTACGAATGAGGTGTACTTCCTTGACAACTTCTCCAAAGGTACATGGAAAAATCCATTTTCCAGATCCAAAGTAGTGTATACCTGAGCGCGTTGCAGTTTATCCAGTACTTCATCCATTAAAGGCAAAGGGAAATTATCGCGAATTATCTTTTCATTTAACTTCCTGTAATCGCAACAAAGCCTCTTAGTCCCATTTTTCTTGGCAACCAAAACTATAGGTGACGCGTATTCTGAAGTACTAGGTTTAATTATCCCTTCCTTTAACCACACTGAAATTTGCTCGTCTACTATAATGCGATCAGCGAAAGGTATACGTCTTGGATGTTGATATATCGGTATATCGTCCTTAAGGATTATCTTCATCTCCACTGGGCTTTTGGCAACTTTCTCTGGTTTATACTCCACAATCTTCTTTGCAACTAGATCGCCAGTCTTTTTATCCAAATGATTCAAATTAATTTCAAGACCTGATGCCCATTCCTCAATGTTCAAACAAATACTGCCAAATTCTTCTAATGGGTTTTTCTCAGTCAGTTTTCTAAATACAGCTTCCCCTTTCCTTATTACTACCTCTGCCTGCTTCAGTAGGGAGTTTCCCAACATAACGGAGTGATTAATGTCACGCTCCTTTACCACATAAAATGTTGCATTAAATTCGCAGCCATCAACCTCAACCCCCATGTCAAACCGACCCATGGTTACTATCTCACTATCGCCTATGCCATGTAATTTTACTCTCTCGGCGACGAAATTTACCTCTCCCAAAATAAAAAGCATATCATAACGGATAAGACATATGTCACATCCTGTGTCAATCAGTGCGTTCAATAATCTTCCACCAATAAAAATATCCTTAAACAATAAACATGGACTCTTCTTTACAACGTTAACCTGTCGATTCTCAGTTTTAACGTTTCCGCTGACAACTTTACTTGGGCATTCAAACGAACGATGCCCGAATTTTCGACATCTAAAACACTTGTCTTGTCTTTCTGAGCAATCTTTCGCCATATGAGACTTGTCACCACACTTAAAACATCTTCTCTGCGATTTATCTATACTAAATTCTTTCCCGGCTGCTTTCCCAACCATTAGCATCGACTCCTTTCCCTTGTTTAATGACTGGGCATTATTTCTGATTTTCTCATAAATCTTTATTTGTCTTTTTAGCTCCTGAACATTCTCCGCCTGGTAAAGTACAGCCTTATTAGATTTTGAATCCGGTATCCCATCTATAAAGTATTCTACTACACTTTTCTGGTCCAACTCAATCCGTTTACCAAGCTCCATTACCGCATACAAATATTCGATCATCGACTCATTTTTTTCTAAACGTCGGCTGCGTAATCGCCGATGTATTTCAGCAGATGAATATGAAGCACCAAATTCTTCCCGCAAACATTTCCTTAACGAAACCCAGTCTTTAATACCTCTTTGACTCTTAATATACAATCTAGCAGCACCAGTTAGTAGTTGTCTGCCATAAACGAACATTTGTAGTTGGGTCCACTGCACTATTGAACTCATTTCCTCCAGCTCCCCAACCCACTGATTTACGTCAAGCTCATCGGTTCCCGAAAATGTGGACAAGCTATCCTCAACATCTTTTAAGGTGTACATACTCTTTTGCAAAGGCACAAGCTCCGCATTATCCGGCCCGTCATTACCTACAGTAGGACCGACCGAATCAAAATCCCCATCAGAATCGTCATCAACTGTAAAACCGTCTAGTTCGTAATGTCTCATCAGTCGTTCCTGCATATCCCTCTTAACCCCCTGCGTACCCAAACCAACACTCCTCAACGCGTCCCTGAGGCCGCCTACCGTCATAGCCAAAATTGTCCCACGGTCCATCTCGCAACGATAATCTCCAATAAAATTTTACAAAAATTATATATGAAATATTATATAAAATGTCCTAAAAAAATACTGTATCAAATTATTAAATAAAAATATTATATCAAATTATTACGTTAAAATATAATATCAATTTACCATATTACAATATAACATCAAATTGTTATATTAAATTTTCCCACTAAATAATTATATTAAAATATTTCACCAAATTATTATATTAAAATATTTTACCAAATCATCATATTAAATAATTTTGTCAAATTATCATATTAAAATATTTCACCAAATTATTATATTAAATAATTTTATCAAATTATCAACTTATTATATTAAAATATTTTATCAACCTATTATATTAAGATATTTCACCAGATTATTATATTAAATAATCTTATCAAATTATCATATTAAAATATTATATCAAATTACTATGTTAAAATATAATATAAAAATATCGTATTAAATGTCCCATTGAAATATTATGTTCAAAAAAAAATTCTCCCTCTAGTTCCTTCCCTCCTCAAAAAAAAATAAATAACTCTCCGAATTCAACTACACTTTACTTTACTTATAAACATCAACGCGAGATTAAATTCAATTCAAAAGAAAATCAAAATATTAAAAAAAATGTTCAGTAATTACATTCCCAGAACATCAATCAATTTTAAAATTTTACGCTGGGTTACAAAATTCATTTACCAAAAAAAAACAAATTGTTCCCGTTACATATATAAAACTACTTATCTACTCTGCAACTTTTCACCACATCTTCATCAGTAATTTCTCCATTTAGCATTTACATATACGTCAGCTTCAAGTCTTTCTCCTCAACACAATTTTACAACACAGCAATAATTTTTTCTTCTCTAAGCAACTGCACAACTCTTCACCACGACACGAACTTCTCTGCTACTAAATTTCAATTTTTCTCTGAGTACACAGCAATAATTTTTTCTTCTCTAAGCAACTGCACAACACTTCACCACGACACGAACTTAAATTGTATTTGCACAATTGTCTTTACTTATTGCCAAAACATACAACGACACATTAATTCTTCTTTTAAATGTTATTTTCTGTCAATTTCGCTGCTTGTTTGGCACAACCACAACACACAATGCACAACGTAAATATTCTTCTTTTATAATAATCGTTGTAGGTTTATTGTTTTTTTATTTAACGAACCAAACATTATTCCTCAACGATCACTCTCATTTTTCGTTGATGTCTCTTTCTTTTATTGTTTCACACCACTTGTTTTAACGAACAGAATTCAACTTGATTTATACACAAAATTCAACCGGTTTCAACTACTTGCTTTTGTCTCTTTTTGAAATTTATTCTTAAATATTTTAAGATTTTGGTTGAGCCCCCATTTGCAGGAATACTTTAATCTTTATAAATTAAAACACAAGTTCACGTTTTATTAACGTACATTTATTATTTCAGTTCTTAGTTTATTAACGTACATTTATTATTTCAGTTCTTATTTAATTAATTATCCGTTGCGCGTCCGTTCTACTCAATGGTGTGTACGATACTGATGCTGTCCGTTGTCCGTTTTAACTGTCATTCCCTATCATATGCGTATTCCCGTTAACTCTGTCGCGTCGCATGTCCACCTCTCTCCCTCAGTCCGCATTCCATCTACCGTCACACAATAAAGCCCTGGTCGACTATATTCCTACCCTACATATATACTATATAGATTAACATAAAATTACGTATAAAATTAGTAGTGACCATAAAAGAAATATATTACAAAAAATATGGACTAGAAAATAAAAAAAACGCATTCGTCAAAGAATATGTTATCTTAACTGACACAATTTGTTTCCAGTACTTTATCAGAATGCCAGCAAAAAAACTTAAGCGCCAAAAATTGCTATTTTTACTGATATGGAAAGCAATTAGATTCATTTCATGTATTTGAACAAAATGTCTAAAATAATAAAATAAAATAATAATAAAAACCTTTTTTTTGTACCTATCCAAGATTGTATTTATTCACATAATCTTAAACAAGTTATTTAAGAATTTTTTTTTCAAATATCTATATATCGATGGTCACTAGTAGAAAGGACCTAACTTATAATTTTTACTCAATTGAGATTTTTTATTGATTCCAATACAATTTACACAAATACACCTCGACACAAAAATTCAATGCAATTGTACCAAAAATAACATATTTATTTGCGAGGAATTAAACATAAGAAATTACATTCAAATAATACAGTTTCTATAACGTTTTTGCCTTCTCCTGTAAAATTACAATTATTTGAGTTAGGGCCATTCTTCGTGACTGAATGATTCATCATCGCACAGCCCAAACGCATCCTCTTTCGATGTATAGCACCACTACGAATGAAAAATTGGAAATTCGTACTTTAATTATCCCCTTAAAGGATAAAATAGGGTAAACGAAAAAATTCTGTAATCTTATATCTGCTAAACTAAAAGTGATACACATTAAATTGAAAAAATATTGTAATTTGCATAAAAAATATGCTGACAGGCGTCTGTCCTTTTTTGAACTTTCAAAACTATAATTAAGTATTTTATTGGTACCTTATGTAACTTTCAAACACATAAAGCTAGGAAAAAAATTTAAACTGTATTAGTTAATTCGCCAAAAACTATTATAGACTTTCAACAATTTTTTTTTAAATTCGTGTATATAAGGGGTAAAAATTTTCCTTATTTTTTGTACTTTTAAAAAAAAAACTTTTCTAATATTTTATGGGACAAAATTTTATAATTATTATTGCCTTATAGATAGAATATGGACAACTAATTAGGTGAAATTTTTGGAAACTCTTAGGGGAGCATAAAAGGTACCAAAAAGGAAAAAACACCGGAACATGTGTTTAATACTACATTTACACCTGAGCGAAATCTAGTAGATTTGATTTAAAATCTTTATTAAAATCTATACCGTTTATACCACTGTTTTTTTGACATTCTGCAAGATTTCGTTTTCAAAACAGTATATGTATTTATTTACAAGGTGGTCTGAGAGGCTCTCGATTCTCTACTTCTCCAAAATTCACACTACGTATAAAAAAAATGTAAACAATAAAGTACTTGTGTAATTGCAATCACCTTATATAAATATTATGATTGAATTTTTCTTTATGCAGCGTAGTATATTTTATTACAATTTAATAAAAACCACAGTTGCACCACGAAGTAGTACTAGATTTTGAGTAGATTCTGCCAAAATCTAGTGGCGAAGTAGATTTCGTTTTGTATGGGAAACCTGGTAGAAATTAAATGGATTTCCTCAAAATCTACTACTTACGAGAATTCGCTCAGGTGTAAATGTAGTATAATTCCCAATTACAGGGCCAATTTTCATAAAACTTGTAATAGGGATTTCACCAGACACAAAATAACGTAATTTGCTATAAATTTAAACACATTCATAACAGGGTAAAAAATTAAAAATTCGGGAAAACAGTTTGGAACCTTTTAAAACATAAAAACGAGCAAAAAAGAGTAAAAATACTCATTTTTAATCATGTCTATGAAAATATTTTTTTGTTGCATAAATATTTAAACATTTTAAACTTGGAACTTATACATTGATATGGAAATCCCAAAAAAGGTACTTTTCTGTTTTTTTGGGTACTTTTTTTTACGTTTATGAAGTTAGAAGTTCGACATTAGTGACGGATCCGAAGGGTACTTTTCCACAATTTAAATAAAAATAACTTAAAAAAAGTACATTTCTGGTCGCCCATACACTAAGAGAAAAAGCTTCATTCGAGGCATGAATTTGGTCATTGGATCAATGAATTTTTTCATTAAAAGTGAGCTAATGAAGGCCTTCATTGTATTAATGGAAAATGCTTCATTAATATTCATATAAATTATGATACTTTTTTTTAGCTTTTATATGAAACTATGCCATTAATGTAATGAAGTTAATCATAAATTCAATGAAAATGTTTCATAAATGGAATGAAATATTTTTATTTTATGAAATATTTTTATTTAATTTACTAACTTATTTAGGATATGCTCCCATAATTTTTCAATTATATTTATTTGGTTGTTGGGTTAAAGCTGGTTTATATGCATTTCACTGGTGCTTATGCCAGATCATCAGTAAACCTTTACCCAAATTCTTGAAAAAGTTTGAAATTTTTATAAGTTATATTTTAAAATTCTCATTAACAAAATGAGAATTCAAAAATAAAACAAAAAAACTATAAAAAACTTTTTCAAAAACCCAACCAACAATTTTTCAATTTTAATTTATTTTATTTATTATTTATTTTTATTTTGATCTGGCATAAGCACCAGTGAAATGCATATAAACCAGCTTTAACCCAACAACCAAATAAATATAAATGAAATATTTTTATTTTATGAAATATTTTTATTTTATGAAATATTTTTATTATTTCATTGATCCAATGAATTTGTTGCGGTTACAAAATGAAGCTGCTACATACATTTAATGAACAGTGTTCATATATTTTACGAAGAAAAGTCATAGCTTAAATAACTTGTTTCATTAATGCAATGAAACAATATCATTATATTAATGATAATGCTTCATATAATGCATGAAATAAAGCCTAATATTAAAACCAGGAAATTTTTATTAAATAATAAATTTTTATTTACATATGTATGTAGTTATGAAAATAATTTACATAAGATTTACTCTTTTCGGCCAAATTTAAACATTTTATTCACATAAGAAGCAATAAAACTTAGTATATCCACTTTTCAATCCATTTAACATTGCTACGACTTTCAAATCTGCAGATTCCATGAGTAATGGGAATATAAAAATTTTTTGTAGTATCATCTTCATGCTATAATAGATTTCTTTCATATTTCTTGCACACGCGAGTGGGACCAATGGAAATTTGTTGCCATTGTGAAGTAAAACGGCTTTCAAACTTGTCTTGGATGAATCAATAAAAAGCCGCCAATCCTCAGATTTATGACTGAAACACAGTTGTCGCAAAAGTCCATCAGCATTATCACAAAAACCAAACCTTTCTCTCTGCTGAAATATTTCAAAAAAGTTTGTTCTTTATTTCGAAAGTAAAAGACGTTAACGTCCTTTTGCACCAAATTCCATTATTTTCATTTGGATGCAAGAAGCTCAAACTTGTTTTTTTAAAAGCCCTAATTTACGAACTAAGTTATTCATATCAGTTTAATACGGAAAATAAGGTTTACTCGTTGGACTTCCAAATGAATGCGAAAAAACACCCATGCTGGCGTAAGTGGATTCAGTTGCTGCAGAAAGCCCATCTTCTTCATCGTCTGTAGGAGGCAATGGAGGTTAAAATTTACTTGTAAACTGGTCGTTTGACGCATGAGGTATTTGGACATGTAACTTTATTTTTGGTCTTTTTGATAAACCCACGTAAATAGTATGGCAAAAGCAGCAATCATTTTAATTAATTTGTGGTTCACTCCAAATCGCTGCCTTCACAAACGACAAAGACTTATGACTTCCTTTTACACAACCTATTAAAGAACTTGCACAGTTACTACAACATATTTATGGCAGCCAATTTTTATACCCTTCACACAGTGAACAAGTTAGAGCGCTATATTCGGCCGTGCCGAATCTTATATACCCTTCACAACGTGTAGTCAAGCAATAACAGTAGTTTGTATCACCATTCATCCCATATTAAATACGTACATACACATAAAAAACATACATATATAAAAACATCCCATTATAAAATAATAAATTTACGTATGTATGTCAAAAAAAAATAAAAAAAAATTAAAAAAAAAATAATTAAAATATATATAATAAATATAAAACAAAAAAAAAAAGAAAAAAATTAAAAAAAAAATAAAAAAAAAAAATAAAAATATAAATAACATATTAAATAAAAAACAAACAAAAAATTTAAAAAAAATATAAAAATAAAAAATAAAAAATTTTTTAGCTCAGCTGGGATTCGAGGCCACGTTTTCTCTAACCAGTATACACGTTTGTATGTATGTTGTTGTTGTAATGTTGTTTTTGTGAAAAAAAAAATCGAGGTGTTCGTGGGTTTTTGCTCATATCTCAGTTGTTTATGTACCGATGTTTCTGATTTTCAATACCGATTTACTCCCGAATATTTCTGATATTTTAATACCTCGCCCGAGTCCAAGCGATGTCGGGGGGCCTTAAAAAGTTGATTTCAACATACAAACGGACAGACTGACAGAGCTTAATCGACTCCCCTATTCAAATGTTTAAAAATGTTGAATATTTGCCTTATATTTTTTATAATTCCATTTTTAAATTGAAAAATATTACGATTTTTGCACGAAAAATTTTTTTTTCTCCATTAATTTTTAAATAATTCCAAAACGATAAGAGATAGAGAAAAATTCTATTCAACTAAAATAAATACAATTTTGTTAGACATCTTCTGGTGTTTAATTTTTGAAAATCGGTTCTGGTTCTTGAGTTAGGATGAAATATGTCTCCGTACCTGACTAATTTCGGGGGAAAAATTTGCCACGCCCATAAAAAAAATTCCGATCTGATGGAAAAAATCGACAATGGATTTGAGCTCAATGCATCAAAATCCATATAGTCCACATAGTTTTAATTAACAGGAAGACAAAAAAAGATTTTTTGTAGAGCAGTGTAATTTAGTTCGCAAATCACAGCGAACAAATATATTACAGTTCAGTTGAAATTAATTTAGTTCGCAAAACAGGGCGAATAAAAAAATAAAAGTTCATTAATAATTAATTTGGTTAGCAAATTCCAGCGAGTAAATAAATTACATTAAATTATATTATCATTATTAAAATATCGAACAATTTAATTAAAGCCCTTTAAAATCGAGTCAGTTCGAAAATTCTATCGAAAAATTTAATCGCAATCCCTTAAAAAAAGAAGTTAGATTGTTAAAAAATTAATTTAGTTCGCAAATTCTAGCGAACAAATATATCGAAATTCACCAAAAATTTATTAGTTTCGCAAATCACAGAGAACAATTAAATTTAGCTTCAAAATTGTGAAAACAAGATCTTAACTTCTTTCAAAAATGGCCGAGGAATATATTTTCGACTCAGATGACTTGGTCACCTTTTGCTTCGAGTTCGATAATATTCCAATTGAAGAACTTACAGATTCTTTCCTTGAGGTCAACCTACAAGATCTTAACAATAGATGGTCTAATCTGCAAAGATCGTATAGAATACTTTGTGCCGATAAATAGTCCAAAGTTGAGAAAGAATTTGTAACATCTGTCCGGGCAAAATACTCTACCTGCACACAAACATATCATAAATGTAAATCGAAGATGTTAAATATAGAGAAAATTTTTGTAGTTGATATTCCCGTCAATCATTTTCAACACTCCTTAAACGAGGATAACTTTGCTTACGTTAAAGTCCCACCGTCTGAAACATATATATTTTATGGCGGTTATGAAGAATGGCCGTCTTTCCGGGATATGCTTACGGCCGTATATATAGACAATCTTCGTATTCCACTTGTGCAGAAATTGTATTACCTACGGTCAAAAGTCCAGGGACAGGCAAGTAGTATTATAGGAAAATATAAATTGTGTGCTGAGAATTTCTCGATTGCTTGGGAAGCTTTAAAGGACAGATACGAGAATCGAAGAACTCTTGTTGAGAATCAAATTGAGATTCTTCTCAATCTATCCCCCATAGAATTTGAAAATAGTAAAGCGCTTCAGAACTTACAAGGTAAAATAAATGACTGCCTGGCAGCAATAAGATCCCAGAACGTACCTATAGATAATTGGGACCCATTTTTTATTATATTGTGCTCCAGCAAACTTCCAATAGAGACTCTTTCTCTATGGGAACAATCCCTAGAGTCACAGAGAAAATTAGTTAAGTGGGAAAAAATTGACAAATTTCTATTCCATAGATGTGAAGTTGTTAAGCGATTGGGATCTCGGAATAAAGATTCACTAACCCATTTTCCAAATAAAGCGACAATGGCCAGAGTAAGCACATCGAATTTGGAGGCGTCACAATATCCGTGTAAGATCTGCGGATCCAACCACTCTCTTAAAAATTGCTCACAATTTTTAAGTTTTGACGCACAGACAAGGAATAAATTCGTTTCCAGCAATAAAATATGCCTTAACTGTTTGGCATAGTCATCGCAGGAAAGATTGTTCCAGTAAATATTCGTGTAATCACTGTAAAAAAATCATCATTCGTTATTACACTTCTTCAAACAAAAAATACCCACTGTAGAATCCCATTCAGCGCAAGACCATCAACCCAGTACATCGGCCCAAGCAAAAGAAAAATGATTTTTGTCAACGGCCACTCACCTTTCACATACAGACCGTACATTTTCTAATGAAAACACTCTATTACCCACCGCTGTAGTGCAAAATAGACATCGAGGCGCAGACTTTAGAGTCCGTGCCTTTCTAGATCAAGGGTCCGAAAAACTTTTCTTTCTAGGAAAATTCTGCAGCTGCTAATGCTACCGACATAACAAAGAGTGTTCCAGATACATGGCTTAGGAGGTTAATTAAAAGCACATTCGAATTCTCTTTGTAAGTTGACATTACACTCTAAAAAATATAATCCTTACCTTGAAGTAGAGGCAATAGTGGATAACTCGAATGCTACCCAGCTTTTCCCTTTCAAATACTGATATTTACATGTCAGATTTGGGTGATATTGAGCTTGCCGACCCAAAGTTTCACTTCCCTGGTCATGTAGACTTTCTCATTGCTGGCAATATTCCTCCTCACATTCTCCTAGAAGGTGTAAAAAGTATTTCCCAATCACTAATGGCACAGTCAACTATCTTTGGGTGGGTCATTAGTGGACCTATTAAGGTTGAAAAAATATCCACGTTTTTAATTGGAGTCTCTGAAACTCTTTCGGACCCTCTTGAAGACCAATTGAAAAGGTTTTGGGAACAAAAACAGGTCCCCACTCCGCGACCTGTTTCATGGGAGGATGTATTTTGTGAAACTTTGTTTCAGAAAACCACATTTCGTAATGACGAAGGTCGATATGTTGTTAAACAGCCCTTCAAATTAGAATTCCCGAGGAATATCTGTCTAGGAACTTCTAGATCTGGAGATAGAGCAAAATTTTTTCATAAAAATCCTGAATTAGCAAAAACATCATTCAGTGGTAAAGCCTGAAAGTCGCACCACCAAAGTTAGAGTTGTTTTTAATGCATCCAAAAAGTCGAGCTCACGATTATCTCTTAATGATGTTTTGCATGTTGGTCCCACTCTACAAGCCGACCTTATGAGTTTAGTTTTATAATGGCGTTTCTACAGATACGTTTTTAATGGCGATATAGAAAAAATGTATCGTCAAATTCTCGTTTGCAAAGATGATGCTCAGTTTCAACGAATTTTATTTCGTCATAGCACAAGTGATCCCATTAAAGACTATGCATTGAAAACTGTAACTTTTGGAGTAAATTGTTTGCCATATTTAGCCATTAGAACTCTCATTCAATTGGTCCGTGATTCGGCAGAATCATATCCAAAAGCAGCTTATATTTTAACTCGAGAAATATATGTGGATAATGTACTATCAGGAGCAATGATATACAAGGAGCAATTGACTCCTTGTCTCAAACTATTTCAGCGCTAAGATCTGCAGGTTTCCCGTTAAGGAATATTACTTCTAACGGTCCCTAAGGATAGTATTTTAGACTCTGATTTTCTTAAGTTCAAGGAAGTCAGTTCAACCAAAACTCTCGGAATCCAGTGGAATGCACTATCAGATAGTTTTTCATACACAATTGAAACCATACATCCCACTGAGGCCATAACTAAACGGCATTTTCTATCAAAAGTTGCCAAACTATTTGACCCAGCAGGCGGGATATCTCCCGCAATTCTACAATCGAAAATCATACTTCAAAGGCTCCGCTTGGACGGAACCGGTTGGGATGAGAATGTTAAGGCGAACACCATGAAACTTTGGAATGAGTTTGTAGAAAATCTTTCCTCAATCTCTTCCTTTAAAATACCCCGATGGATGGAGTTCTCCCTTCCCGAAGCCTATTGCCTATACATTCGAACTCAAACAGACCAATCACTCGCATCACATTTATTGGTGTCAAAGACTAAGGTTGCGCCCATTAACCCAGTTAGTCTACCTCAAATTAGAACTATGCGGAGCAGTTGAGTCAGTCAGTCACGTTACTCTTTTATATATATAGATTAACATAAAATTATGTATAAAATTAGTAGTGACCATAAAAGAAATATATTACAAAAAATATGGACTAGAAAATAAAAAAACGCATTGGTCAAAGGATATGTTATCTTAAAGCTGGATTCACCCATAAAATTTTAGTTCAAAACAAATTTTTTTTATATTGAGTTTGATGTTTTACTTTTGAGAGAGAGAGATTATTATGTTCAGAAAGTTTTTTCTTGAATTGGTTTAATTTTAATTCTTGTTCAGAAGAAACTGAAATGGGATGCCACTTTGTTTCAATATTTCCGTGAAAATTGAATTTGGTTGCCACATCCAACAGTGTCAGTACTTTTATTATACAAAAATTGTTTTTGCCGAAAATTAACAATTAAAATGGAATTTAATGAAAATAATGCTCAAAAATTAATAGAAGAATTAAAATAACAGGAAAAGAATGTTTGTATGACATGAGCAATAGTGCATACAAAAATAATTATTTAAAACAGGGTTTTTCTCACTGCGACTCATTTTATTTTCAATTTTTTTTTTAAATTCTTTTGCAAACAAATTGACTTTATGTACTTAATTAAAAATAATAATTTTAGTTTTCTTCTATCCAACATTTTCTTCACATATATTCTAATGAAATAATTTACGTTTGTATTTATTTACATAGTCTGCTAGCGGTGCTGCCACTTTGTACAACTCTTTGCATTTTTATATTATATGGCAGCTTTGTTTTTTCGGACAAATTTTCTTAAATGGGTGAATCGTTCTGCAGAAAACTCTCAGTAAAAAATGTTATTCTCCGGAAAAAATTTTGTTCAGAACAAATGGGTGAATTCACCTTAACTGACACAATTTGTTTCCAGTACTTTATCAGAATGACAGCAAAAAAACTTGAGCGCTATTTTTACTGATATGGAAAGCAATTAGATTCATTTCATGTATTTGAACAAAATGTCTAAAATAAATAATAAAAACCTTTTTTTTTGTACCTATCCAAGATTGTATTTATTCACATAATCTTAAACAAGTTATTTAGGAATTTTTTTTCAAATATCTATATATCGATGGTCACTAGTAGAAAGGACCTAACTTATAATTTTTACTCAATTGAGATTTTTTATTGATTCCAATACAATTTATACAAATACACCTCGACACAAAAATTCAATGCATTTGTACCAAAAATAACAGTTTTGCGAGGAATTAAACATAAGAAATTACATTCAAATAATACAGTTTCTATAACGTTTTTGCCTTCTCCTGTAAAATTACAATTACTTGAGTTAGGGCCATTCTTCGTGACTGAATGATTCATCATCGCACAGCCCAAACGCATCCTCTTTCGATGTATAGCACCACTACGAATAAAAAATTGGAAATTCGTACTTTAAGGGGGTAAAAAAGGATAAAATAGGGTAAACGAAAAAATTCTGTAATCTTATATCTGCTAAACTAAAAGTGATACACATTAAATTGAAAAAATATTGTAATTTGCATAAAAAATATGCTGACAGGCGTCTGTCCTTTTTTGAACTTTCAAAACTATAATTAAGTATTTTATTAGTACCTTATGTAACTTTCAAACACATAAAGCTAGGAAAAAAATTTAAACTGTATTAGTTAATCCGCGAAAAAATATTATAGACTTTCAAAATTTTTTTTTTAAATTCGTGTATAAATTTTCCTTATTTTTTGTACTTTTTAAAAAAACTTTTCTAATATTTTATGGGACAAAATTTTATAATTATTATTGCCTTATAGATAGAATATGGACAATTATTTAGGTGAAATTTTTGGAAATTGGGGAGCAAAAAAGGTACCAAAAAGGGAAAAATTCCGGAACATGTGTTTAATACTACATTTACACCTGAGCGAAATCTAGTAGATTTGATTTAAAATCTTTATTAAAATCTATACCGTTTATACCACTGCTTTTTTGACATTCTGCAAGATTTCGTTTTCAGAACAGTATATTTATTTACAAGGTGGTCTGAGAGGCTCTCTATTCTCTACTTCTCCCAAATTCAAACTCAGTATAAAAAAATGTAAACAATAAAGTTTTTGTGTAATTGCAATCACCTTATATAAATATTATGATTGAATTTTTCTTTATGCAGCGTAGTATATTTTATTACAATTTAATAAAAACCACAGTTGCACCACGAAGTAGTACTAGATTTTGAGTAGATTCTGTCAAAATCTAGTGGCGAAGTAGGTTTCGTTTTGTATGGGAAATCTGGTAGATTATTAAATGGATTTCCTCAAAATCTACTACTTACAAGAATTCCCTTAGGTGTAAATGTAGTATAATTCCCAATTACAGGGCCAATATTCATAAAACTTGTAATAGGGATTTCACCAGACATAAAAAATAACGTAATTTGCTATAAATTTAAACACATTCATAACAGGGTAAAAAATGGAAAATTCGGGAAAACAGTTTGGAACTTTTTACAACATAAAAACGAGCAAAAAAGAGTAAAAATACTAATTTTAAATCATGTCTATGAAAATATTTTTTCGTTGCATAAATATTTGAACATTTTAAACTTGGAACTTATACATTGATATGGGAATCCCAAAAAAGGTACTTTTCTGGTTTTTTGGGTACTTTTTGTTTTTTTTACGTTTATGAAGCTAGAAGTTCGACATTAGTAACGGGTCCGAAGGGTACTTTTCCGCATTTTAAATAAAAGAAGAAAAAAATAACATTAAAAAAGTACCTTTCTGGTCGCCCATACACTAAGAGAAAAAGCTTCATTCCAGGCATGAATTTGGTCATTGGATCAATGAATTTTTTCATTAAAAGTGAGCTATTGAAGGCCTTCATTGTATTAATGGAGAATGCTTCATTAATATTCATATAAATTATGATACTTTTTTTTAGCTTTTATATGAAACTATGCCATTAATGTAATGAAGTTAATCATAAATTCAATGAAAATGTTTCATAAATGGAATGAAATATTTTTATTTTATGAAATATTTTTATTATTTCATTGATCCAATGAATTTGTTGCGTTTACAAAATGAAGCTGCTACATACATTTAATGAACAGTGTTCATATATTTTACGAAGAAAAGTCATAGCTTAAATAACTTGTTTCATTAATGCAATGAAACTATATCATTATATTAATGATAATGCTTCATATAATGCATGAAATAAAGCCTAATATTAAAACCAGGAAATTTTTATTAAATAATAAATTTTTATTTACATATGTATGCAGTTATGAAAATAATTTACATAAAATTTACTCTTTTCGGCCAAAGTTAAACATTTTATTCACATAAGAAGCAATAAAACTTAGTATATCCACTTTTCAATCCATTTAACATTGCTACGACTTTCAAATCTGCAGATTCCATGAGTAATGGGAATATAAAAATTTTTTGTAGTATCATCTTCATGCTATAATAGATTTCTTTCATATTTCTTGCATACGCGAGTGGGACCAATGGAAATTTGTTGCCATTGTGAAGTAAAACGGCTTTTAAACTTGCCTGAGATTTATGACTGAAACACAGTTGTTGCAAAAGTCCATAAGCATTATCACAAAATACCAAACCTTTCTCTCTGCTGAAATATTTCAAAAAGGTTGTTCTTTATTTCGAAAGTATAAGACGTTAACGTCCTTTTGCACCAAATTCCATTATTTTCATTGGGATGCAAGAAGCTCAAACTTGTTTTTTTAAAAGCCCTAATTTACGAACTAAGTTATTCATATCAGTTTAATACAAAAAATAAGGTTTACTCGTTGGACTTCCAAATGAATGCGAAAAAACACCCATGCTGGCGTAAGTGGATTCAGTTGCTGCAGAAAGCCCATCTTCTTCATCGTCTGTAGGAGGCAATGGAGGTAAAAATTTACTTGTAAACTGGTCGTTTGACGCATGACGTATTTGGACATGTAAGTTTATTTTTGGTATTTTTGGTAAACCCACGTGTTTTAGTATGACAAAAGTAGCAATCATTTTGATGATTTTGTGGTTCATTCTAAATCGCTGCCTTTACAAACGGCAAAGACTTATGACTTCTTTTTACACAACCTCTTAAAGAACTTGCACAGTTACTACAACATATTTATGGCAGCCAATTTTTATACCCTTTACACAGTGAAAAAGGGTATATATAGGTTTGTCATTCCGTGTGAAATTTCTACAATTTTCACTTTTTTCACTGTGTGAAGGGTATAAAAAGGATATATATAGGTTTGTCATTCCGTGTGAAATTTCTACAATTTTCATTTCCGACCCCATAAAGTATATATTTTCTGAAAGCATGTTACAATCAACTTTTTGAAGCCTTCCGACATCGCTTTTTATTTTTTTTAATTTTTTTTTATTTAATATATTATTTATATTTTTATTTTTTTTTTTGTTTTATATTTATTATATATATTTTAATTATTTTTTTTAAATTTTTTTTTATTTTTTTAACATACGTAAATTTATAATTTTACAATGGAATGTTTTTATATATGTATGTTTTTTATATGTATGTACGTATTTCATATGGGATGAATGGTGATACAAACTACTGTTATTGCATGAGTACACGTTGTGAAGGGTATATAAGATTCGGCACGGCCCAACATAGCGCTCTTACTTGTTATCTCTATCATCGATAGGAAACCCAAAATAACGGCGATAAGCATTTTTAATCTTGGAAGATATTGTCTCCCGTTGAGTACTTAAAGTTAGATCGCCACATACGGAACAAAATAAATTTGGAGATTTGTTACAAGTCTCTCTCACAAAAAGGTTAAAAATGTTGAATATTTGCCTTATTATATTGAAAAATATTACGAATTTTACACGAAAAATTTTTTTTCTCCATAAATTTTTAAATAATTCCAAAACGATAAGAGATAAAGAAAAATTCTATGCAAATAAATACAATCTTGTTAGACATCTTCTGGTGTTTAATTTTTAAAAATCAAATGACTGGTTCTCGAGTTAGGATGAAATATGTCTCCGTACCTGACTAATTTCGGGGGAAAAATTTGTCACGCCCATAAAAAAAATTCCGATCTGATGGAAAAAACCGACAAAATCGAGTCAGTTCGAAAATCCTATTGAAAAATTTAATTGAAAAAAAAAATTTATTAGTTTCGCAAATCACAGAGAACAATTAAATTTAGCTTTAAAATTGTGAAAACAAGATCTCAAATTCTTTCAAAAATGGCCGAGGAATTTATTTTCGACTCAGATGACTTGGTCACCTTTTGCTTCGAGTTCGATAATATTCCAATTGAAGAACTTACAGATTCTTTCCTTGAGGTCAACCTACAAGATCTTAACAATAGATGGTCTAATCTGCAAAGATCGTATAGAATACTTTGTACCGATAAAGAGTCCTAAGTTGAGAAAGAATTTGTAACATCTGTCCGGGCAAAATACTCTACCTGCACACAAACATATCATAAATGTAAATCGAAGATGTTAAATATAGAGAAAACTTTTGTAGTTGATATTCCCGTCAATCATTTTCAAAACTCCTTAAACGAGGATAACTTTGCTTACGTTAAAGTAGGGTTGGGCAAAATATATCGATATTTAGTTTATTTTAAAATTTCGATATTAATTGCCGATATTTTAAATACCTCAATATCGATATTTATTTACTAATATCGAAGCCGATATTTTTAAAAGTTTTCCAAAAGAAGGTACAGCAGCAAAGGCGAATTTAGTTTTAATTATACTAGTATACTTATTATATACTTATACTTATGCATTAATGCATCAAATTACTGTCAGTGTTCTTGTAGGGCTGCTTCTATCAACAATGATGTCACGCTTTTTAGTTTATCGTTTGATTAAACAGTTTTACAACTACTCACTATTGCTATTTAAGAATTCGCATAATTGACTGCAAACCATATTGTTAAAGTTGTACTATATTGGACCCCCGATTTAAGCGTATTCACTTCACTAACTGCAGTCTCAAATGCCATACAAAAAATAAGTAATGATATACGCGCAGAACATAGCCGTATGGAACGAATCTCTCCTGGTGCAAGGTCAACTCAAGGAGCGCCAAAAGAAAATTATGGTTCTTCTATTTGGTCTGGGCATGAAAAGCTCTTAACCTCCAACACAAGTATAGGACCGGTCCCAAGTTCTGGTTCTATTCCCAATAAACTAAAACAATACTTGGATCAACCACTTTTAGAAAGAACATCAGATCCCCTACAGTTTTTGGTGAATTGCCGCCATTTTACGCCTGTTCTTTCAAAAATTGCTCTAAAATATATCTGATCTGCCAGGCTTCCGAAGGTTCTTCAGCTGTTAATTTATCAGTACCAGATAATAGAAGCAGATTGACAGGAGAGCATATAAGACAAAGAGTGCTTCTGATGTCCCTATCTGATGATTACTGGTTCGAGTAAACATATATACATATACATAAATGTTTTAAATTGAGGTTGTTGTTTCTCATGTGATAACATATTATTTCTTTCGGAATTCGTTTAGATTTGATAGATGATAGATTTGATGTAAACAATATCTCAATTGTTAGCTTTAAACTTAAGATTTTCTGTTGAAGTTTTGGTTTATTTTCTGTTTTTTTGTTTGATCTAGTCAATCAATCTTTCTAATCGTAAATATTTTTTCAGAATTTATTTTATAGATTTGATGTAAACAATACATCAATTGTTGACTTTAAAACTTAAGATTGTCTAATGAATTTTTGGTTTATTTTTTGTTTTTATGTTTGATCTAGTCATATAACTGATCTTATCCTTAATCGTAAATATTTTTCCAATTTTTGTTTTTATAAGCTCACGCATAAGAGCAAGCATTTATACTTTTAATATATATTATAATATCTAGTTTATTTATTATAAAAATTGAAATAAAAAGTTACTACAAAGCCTAATATACATCTATTTTTGTTTGTATGTACATATGTAAGTGGGTGTATTTAATTTTCAAATGTAAGTCATTTCAACAATAACTAGGTAAATATGTTTCAGTCGATATATCGAAATATCGATATTTTAAATTAATAAATATCGATGGTAAAATAAAATATCGATATAATAAATATCGATATATTTTTCCAATTTGCCCATCCCTACGTTAAAGTCCCACCGTGTGATACAAATATATTTTATGGCGGTTATGAAGAATGGCCGTCTTTCCGGGATATGTTTACGGCCGTATATATAGACAATCCTCGTATACCACTTGTGCAGAAATTGTATTACCTACAATCAAAAGTTCAGGGACAGCCAAGTAGTATTATAGGAAAATATAAATTGTGTGCTGAGAATTTCTCGATTGCTTGGGAAGCTTCGAAGGACAGATACGAGAATCGAAGAACTCTTGTTGAGAATCAAATTGAGATTCTTCTCAATCTATCCCCCATAGAATTTGAAAATAGTAAAGCGCTTCAGAACTTACAAGGTAAAATAAATGACTGCCTGGCAGCAATAAGATACCAGAACGTACCTATAGATAATTGGGACCCATTTATTATTATATTGTGCTCCAGCAAACTTCCAATGGAGACTCTTTCTCTATGGGAACAATCCCTAGAGTCACAGAGAAAATTAGTTAAGTGGGAAAAAATTGACAAATTTCTATTCCATAGATGTGAAGTTGTTAAGCGACTGGAATCTCGGAATAAAGATTCACAAACCCATTTTCCAAACAAAGCGACAATGGCCAGAGTAAGCACATCGAATTTGGAGGCGTCACAATATCCGTGTAAGATCTGCGGATCCAACCACTCTCTTAAAAATTGCTCACAATTTTTAAGTTTTGACGCACAGACAAGGAATCAATTCGTTTCCAGCAATAAAATATGCCTTAACTGTTTGGCATAGTCATCGCAGGAAAGATTGTCCCAGTAAATATTCGTGTAATCACTGTAAAAAATTCATCATTCGTAATAACGAAACAAACAAAAAATACCCACTGTAGAATCCCATTCAGCGCAAGACCATCAACCCAGTACATCGGCCCAAGCAAAAGAAAAAAGATGTTTGTCAACGGCCACTCCCTCCCTTTCACATACAGACCGTACATTTTCTAATGAAAACACTCTATTACCCACCGCTGTAGTACAAAATAGACATCAAGGCGCAGACTTTAGAGTCCGTGCCTTTCTAGATCAAGGGTCCGAAAAACTTTTCTTTCTAGGAAAACTCTGCAGCAGCTAATGCTACCGACATAACAAAGAGTGTTCCAGATACATGGTTTAGGAGGTCAAGTAAAAGCACATTCGAATTCTCTTTGTAAGTTGACATTACACTCTAAAAAATATGATCGTTACCTTGAAGTAGAGGCAATAGTGGATAACTCGAATGCTACCCAGCTTTTCCCTTTCAAATACTGATATTTACATGTCAGATTTGGGTGATATTGAGCTTGCCGATCAAAAGTTTCACTCCCCTGGTCATGTAGACTTTCTCATTGGTGGCAATATTCTTCCTCAAATTCTCCTAGAAGGTGTAAAAAGTATTTCCCAATCACTAATGGCACAGTCAACTATCTTTGGGTGGGTCATTAGTGGACCTATAAAGGTTGAAAAAATATCCACGTTTTTAATTGAAGTCTCTGAAACTCTTTCGGACCCTCTTGAAGACCAATATAAAAGGTTTTGGGAACAAAAAGAGGTCCCCACTCCGCGACCTGTTTCATGGGAGGATGTATTTTGTGAAACTTTGTTTCAGAAAACCACATTTCGTAATGACGAAGGTCGATATGTTGTTAAACAGCCCTTCAAATTAGAATTCCCGAGGAATATCTGTCTAGGAACTTCTAGATCTGCAGATAGAGCACAATTTTTTCATATGGAACGTTCACTAAGCAAAAATCCTGAGTTAGCAACACCATCATTCAGTGGTAAAGCCTGAAAGTCGCACCACCAAAGTTAGAGTTGTTTTTAATGCATCCAAAAAGTCGAGCTCACGATTATCTGTTAATGATGTTTTGCATGTTGGTCCAACTCTACAAGCCGACCTTATGAGTTTAGCTGTAAAATGGCGTTTCTACAGATACGTTTTTAATGGCGATATAGAAAAAATGTATCGTCAAATTCTCGTTTGCAAAGATGATGCTCAGTTTCAACGAATTTTATTTCGTCATAGCACAAGTGATCCCATTAAAGACTATGCATTGAAAACTGTAACTTTCGGAGTAAATTGTTTGCCATATTTAGCCATTAGAACTCTCATTCAATTGGCCCGTGATTCGGCAGAATCGTATCCAAAAGCAGCTTATATTTTAACTCAAGAAATATATGTGGATGATATACTATCAGGAGCACATGATATACAAGGAGCAATTGACTCCTTGTCTCAAACTATTTCAGCGCTAAGATCTGCAGGTTTCCCGTTAAGGAATATTACTTCTAACGTTCCCGAAGTGTTAGCGTCAGTCCCTAAGGATAGTATTTTAGACTCTGATTTTCTTAAGTTCAAGGAAGCCAGTTCAACCAAAACTCTCGGAATTCAGTGGAATGCACTATCCGATAGTTTTTCATACACAATTGAAACCATACATCCCACTGAGGCCATAACTAAACGGCATTTTCTATCAAAAGTTGCCAAACTATTTGACCCAGCAGGCGGGATCTCTCGATACTTCAAAGGCTCTGCTTGGACGGAACCGGTTGGGATGAGAATGTTAAGGCGAACACAATGAAACTTTGGAATGAGTTTGTAGAAAATCTTTCCTCAATCTCTTCCTTTAAAATACCCCGATGGATTGAGTTCGTCCCTTCCCGAAGCCTATTGCCTATACATTCGAACTCAAACAGACCAATCACTCGCATCACATTTATTGGTGTCAAAGACTAAGGTTGCGCCCATTAACCCAGTTAGTCTACCTCGATTAGAACTATGCGGAGCAGTTCAGTTAGTCAGTCACGTTACTCTTTTATATATATAGATTAACATAAAATTATCTATAAAATTAGTAGTGACCATAAAAGAAATATATTACAAAAAATATGGACAAGAAAATAAAAAAACGCATTCGTCAAAGGATATGTTATCTTAAAGCTGGATTCACCCATAAAATTTTAGTTCAAAACAATTTTTTTTTATATTGAGTTTGATGTTTTACTTTTGAGAGAGAGAGATTATTTTGTTCAGAAAGTTTTTTCTTGAATTGGTTTAATTTTAATTCTTGTTCAGAAGAAACTGAAATGGGATGCCACTTTTTTTTTTAATATTTCCATGAAAATTGAATTTGGTTGCCACATCCAACAGTGTCAGTACTTTTATTATACAAAAATTGGTTTTGCCGAAAATTAACAATTAAAATGGAATTTAATGAAAATATTGCTCAAAAATTAATAGAAGAATTAAAAAAAAAAAAACAGGAAAAGAATGTTTGTATGACATGAGCAATAGTGCATACAAAAATAATTATTTAAAACAGGGTTTTTCTCACTGCGACTCATTTTGTTTTCGATTTTTTTTTATAAATTTCTTTTGCAAGCAAATTGACTTTATGTACTTAATTAAAAATAATAATTTTAGTTTTCTTCACATATATTCTAATGAAATAATTTACGTTTGTATTTATTTACATAGTCTGCTAGCGGTGCTGCCACTTTGTACAACTGTTTGCATTTTTATATTATATGGCAGCTTTGTTTTTTCGGACAAATTTTCTTAAATGGGTGAATCGTTCTGCAGAAAACTCTCAGTAAAAAATGTTATTCTCCGGAAAAAATTTTGTTCAGAACAAATGGGTGAATTCACCTTAACTGACACAATTTGTTTCCAGTACTTTATCAGAATGACAGCAAAAAAACTTGAGCGCTATTTTTACTGATATGGAAAGCAATTAGATTCATTTCATGTATTTGAACAAAATGTCTAAAATAAATAATAAAAACCTTTTTTTTTGTACCTATCCAAGATTGTATTTATCACATAATCTTAAACAAGTTTTTTAGGAATTTTTTTTTTAAATATCTATGTATCGATGGTCACTAGTAGAAAGGACCTAACTTATAATTTTTACTCAATTGAGATTTTTTATTGATTCCAATACAATTTACACAAATACACCTCGACACAAAAATTCAATGCAATTGTACCAAAAATAACAGTTTTGCGAGGAATTAAACATAAGAAATTACATTCAAATAATACAGTTTCTATAACGTTTTTGCCTTCTCCTGTAAAATTACAATTATTTGAGTTAGGGCCATTCTTCGTGACTGAATGATTCATCATCGCACAGCCCAAACGCATCCTCTTTCGATGTATAGCACCACTACGAATGAAAAATTGGAAATTCGTACTTTAATTATCCCCTTAAAGGATAAAATAGGGTAAACGAAAAAATTCTGTAATCTTATATCTGCTAAACTAAAAGTGATACACATTAAATTGAAAAAATATTGTAATTTGCATAAAAAATATGCTGACAGGCGTCTGTCCTTTTTTGAACTTTCAAACACATAAAGCTAGGAAAAAAATTTAAACTGTATTAGTTAATTCGCCAAAAAATATTATAGACTTTCAAAATTTTTTTTTTAAATTCGTGCATATAAGGGGTAAAAATTTTCCTTATTTTTTGTACTTTTTAAAAAAAACTTTTCTAATATTTTATGGGACAAAATTTTATAAAATTTATTGCCTTATAGATAGAATATTGACAATTATTTAGGTGAAATTTTTGGAAATTGGGGAGCAAAAAAGGTACCAAAAAGGGGAAAATTCCGGAACATGTGTTTAATACTACATTTACACATGAGCGAAATCTAGTAGATTTGATTTAAAATCTTTATTAAAATATATACCGTTTATACCACTGTTTTTTTGACATTCTGCAAGATTTCGTTTTCAGGACAGTATATTTATTTACAAGGTGGTCTGAGAGGCTCTCTATTCTCTACTTCTCCCAAATTCAAACTCCATATAAAAAAATGTAAACAATAAAGTACTTGTGTAATTGCAATCACCTTATATAAATATTATGATTGAATTTTTCATTATGCAGCGTAGTATATTTTATTACAATTTAATAAAAACCACAGTTGCACCACGAAGTAGTACTAGATTTTGAGTAGATTCTGCCTAAATCAGTATATTTATTTACAAGGTGGTCTGAGAGGCTCTCTATTCTCTACTTCTCCCAAATTCAAACTCAGTATAAAAAAATGTAAACAATAAAATTCTTGTGTAATTGCAATCACCTTATATAAATATTATGATTGAATTTTTCTTTATGCAGCGTAGTATATTTTATTACAATTTAATAAAAACCACAGTTGCACCACGAAGTAGTACTAGATTTTGAGTAGATTCTGCCAAAATCTAGTGGCGAAGTAGGTTTCGTTTTGTATGGGAAATCTGGTAGAAATTAAATGGATTTCCTCAAAATCTACTACTTACAAGAATTCCCTTAGGTGTAAATGTAGTATAATTCCCAATTACAGGGCCAATATTCATAAAACTTGTAATAGGGATTTCACCAGACATAAAAAATAACGTAATTTGCTATAAATTTAAGCACATTCATAACAGGGTAAAAAATGAAAAATTCGGGAAAACAGTTTGGAACTTTTTACAACATAAAAACGAGCAAAAAAGAGTAAAAATACTCATTTTAAATCATGTCTATGAAAATATTTTTTTGTTGCATAAATATTTGAACATTTTAAACTTGGAACTTATACATTGATATGGGAATCCCAAAAAAGGTACTTTTCTGTTTTTTTGGGTACTTTTTGTTTTTTTTACGATTATGAAGCTAGAAGTTCGACATTAGTAACGGATCCGAAGGGTACTTTTCCGCATTTTAAATAAAAATAAAAAAAATAACATTAAAAAAGTACCTTTCTGGTCGCCCATACACTAAGAGAAAAGGCTTCATTCCAGGCTTGAATTTGGTCATTGGATCAATGAATTTTTTCATTAAAAGTGAGCTAATGAAGGCCTTCATTGTATTAATGGAGAATGCTTCATTAATATTCATATAAATTATGAATACTTTTTTTTAGCTTTTATATGAAACTATGCCATTAATGTAATGAAGTTAATCATAAATTCAATGAAAATGTTTCATAAATGGTATGAAATATTTTTATTTTATGAAATATTTTTATTATTTCATTGATCCAATGAATTTGTTGCGTTTACAAAATGAAGCTGCTACATACATTTAATGAACAGTGTTCATATATTTTACGAAGAAAAGTCATAGCTTAAATAACTTGTTTCATTAATGCAATGAAACACTATCATTATATTAATGATAATGCTTCATATAATGCATGAAATAAAGCCTAATATTAAAACCAGGGAATTTTTATTAAATAATAAATTTTTTTCGGCCAAATTTAAACATTTTATTCACATAAGAAGCAATAAAACTTAGTATATTCACTTTTCAATCCATTTGTCATTGCTACGACTTTCAAATCTGCAGATTCCTGAGTAATGGGAATATAAAAATTTTTTGTAGTATCATCTTCATGCTATAATAGATTTCTTTCATATTTCTTGCATACGCGAGTGGGACCAATGGAAATTTGTTGCCATTGTGAAGTAAAACGGCTTTTAAACTTGCCTCAGATTTATGACTGAAACACAGTTGTTGCAAAAGTCCATAAGCATTATCACAAAATACCAAACCTTTCTCTCTGCTGAAATATTTCAAAAAGGTTGTTCTTTATTTCGAAAGTATAAGACGTTAACGTCCTTTTGCACCAAATTCCATTATTTTCATTGGGATGCAAGAAGCTCAAACTTGTTTTTTTAAAAGCCCTAATTTACGAACTAAGTTATTCATATCAGTTTAATACAAAAAATAAGGTTTACTCGTTGGACTTCCAAATGAATGCGAAAAAACACCCATGCTGGCGTAAGTGGATTCAGTTGCTGCAGAAAGCCCATCTTCTTCATCGTCTGTAGGAGGCAATGGAGGTAAAAATGTACTTGTAAACTGGTCGTTTGACGCATGACGTATTTAGACATGTAACTTTATTTTTGGTATTTTTGGTAAACCCACGTGTTTTAGTATGACAAAAGTAGCAATCATTTTGATGATTTTGTGGTTCACTCTAAATCGCTGCCTTCACAAACGGCAAAGACTTATGACTTCTTTTTACACAACCTCTTAAAGAACTTGCACAGTTACTACAACATATTTATGGCAGCCAATTTTTATACCCTTCACACAGTGAAAAAGGGTATATAGAGTGTATGACGAGAAATAATTATAACAACGATTAATTAATGTTTTTTTTAAGTTTTATTTGTTTTACGATTTTTTGTCTTGACAAGCGTCGTATTTCACAATTATAATAAGTTCGTTTTTTCTTCTAGAGGGTTACCACGGTTTCTACTAATTCAAAAATGTTGACTGACGTTGCCAGATAATCATCAATAAGATACTGGTTGTTTGTCGTACGTTGCAGGTTTATTCGACATGTTGCAAGACTTAATACGCTACATCACTCCCCCTCCAATAATTTGGTCCAAATCGAAACTAACATACTTTCCTGGCCGTTTTATTTCCCGACCCCTACGGTCAGTTTGAACTGCTACAGGTGTTTCAATTTGAATGGTTTGAGATGTTTCGTTTTGAATTTGTTGATTTGTTGATGAAGATTGCGGTTGTGCAGTAGTCGTTGACTGATTTTCGAAAAAATTCTGATCTTCCTGGTTGTTTATATATGCTGATTTGACTCTATCAATACTGACCTTTGTAACTTTATCACCGAGTTTTATGCTAAAAGTTTTGTTATCTCTACTTACAACTTCGTATGGGCCATCATATGGTGGCGTTAAAGGTGGACGTACTGTGTCATCTCGTAAAAATACATGTGTACAATTAGCGAGATCTTTCTGTATGAATACTTTATTTGTACAGTGTTGAGAAGTTGATACAGGCTTTAAGTCACTGATGACGTTACGTAAGTTTTTAACAAAATCACTACCAACATATTCCTTGGATGGCTTTTCAAAAAATTCACAAGGTAATCTTAGAGTGGAACCATACACCATTTCAGCTGGGGAGGCATTAAGATCAGGTTTCAAAGTTGCACGAAGTCCTAGCAGTACGATAGGTAAACTATCAAACCAGTCGCTAGAAGTGTGACATTTTATAGCACTCTTTAAGGTACGGTGCATACGTTCAATTAACCCGTTAGCCTGAGGGTGATATGCCGTAGTACGTAGGTGTTTAGATCCTGTAAGACGAGACAATTCGTTAAACAATGTTGATTCGAATTGCCTGCCACGATCGGTTGTAACTGCGCCGGGCATTCCAAATTGTGCTATCCAACCATGCAGAAAAGCTCGGGCAACTGTTTCGGCAGTGATGTCCTTCATAGGTATTGCAACAGGCCACCGAGTGAAACGATCAACACAAGTAAGACAATATCTGTACTCGTTTGAAATAGGTAGAGGTCCTATGATGTCTATATTAATATGTCTAAATCGTTCGTCTGGCACATTAAAACGTTGCAGAGCACTTTTGTTGTGTTTTATAATCTTACATCGTTGACAAGGTATGCACGTCTTTACCATAGAGGAAATGTCTTTCTTCATATCCTTCCACACAAAACGTTCGGTGATTAGTTTTACAGTTGAACGCCTGCCAGGGTGTGACATGTTATGAATGGAATTAAATACTTGTTCTTTAAAATTTGTTGTGATGTAGGGTCGTATACGATTATTAGAAGTATCGCACCAAACTGTGGAGTTAGAACCCAGTATTGGTACAAGTTTCAATTGTAGACTAGTATCCGATTTTGCACCATCAATTTCTAAATTATCCTTTTGATCCGCTGACAATTTTTCAAAATCAATTTGGTTGCCGTTAAATATGGATTATACGCGTGACAATGTGTCAGCTACTGTATTGTTTTTACCTGAAATATGTTGTATGTTTGTAGAATACTCACTTATAAAACTTAGTTGACGGCATTGCTTCGGTGTTAACTTTTCCGGCTTTTGGCGAAAAGCATACGTTAGTGGCTTATGGTCAGTCATCACCACACAGTCTCGACCATCTATGAAATGAGCAAAATACTTGATGGATTGATAAATAGCTAGCAATTCTCGATCATAAGTACTAAGCCGCTTCTGAGAGTCCGTCATTTTCTTGGAAAAAAATCCTAGTGGTTTAAGTTGACCATCTTCTATTTCGTGGATTGCTGCACCAACGCAAAAATTACTAGCATCGACATGAAGTGACAGTTTCGCATTTAATGATGGGTGAGCCAACAACGTTGCATTTGCAAGAGAAGTTTTGCATTCTTCAAACGCCAAAGAGGTTTCGTCATTCCACTCAACGATAGACTTGTCGTTTTTCTTATTCCCTTTTATGAGTTTTTGTAGTTTGTTCTGTCTAAATGCTGCTTGGGGAATAAATACGATAATAATTTAAAAGTGCAATAAATCGTCTAAGTTCATGAGCAACTGTTGGTTTTTTAAAATTTAATACTGCTAAAACTTTTTCCGTAGTTGGCTTAACACCAGCCGCCGTAATACAGTGACCCAAAAAATTAATTTCAGTTTGTCCAAAGACGCATTTCGAAATTTTAATTCTGAGTCCATATTTACGTAGGCGATCAAAAACAATCTCTAAATGTTGCATATGCTGTTCCTTACTAGAGGATGCGATGCATATGTCATCAATGTAAACCACAACAAAGTCAAGATCTCGGAAAATCTGATCCATGAATCTTTGGAACGTTTGACTTGCATTTCGCAATCCAAAAGTCATTACATTAAATTCGTATAACCCAAAAGGTGTTATTATTGCTGTTTTTTCACGGTCTTCAGGTGCTATAGGGATCTGATTATATGCACGTTCTAGATCCAAAGTGGTAAAAATTGATTTGTTGTACAACCTATGTGACACGTCCTGTATATGGGGTATAGGATACCTATCTGGCTTAGTGGCTGCGTTCAAACGTCGATAATCGCCACATGGGCGCCATTCCCCACTGGTCTTCTTTGGTGCAAGGTGCAATGGACTTGCCCATTGACTGCTGCTTGGACGGCATATACCGTGTTGTAACATGTAGTCGAATTCTCTTTTAGCTATTGCCAATTTGTCTGGATTTAGTCTTCTGGATTTAGAATAAACGGGAGGGCCTTCTGTAACAATGTGGTGATGAACATTAATTTTTGCATCGACAGCAGAAAATTTAAACGGTTGTGTTAAATCCTTGTAATCATCGAGCAATTCTCTGATCCACGTATGAATTGTTGGTGATATAGTATAAATCTGCTCGAGGTTATCTTTACACTTGAACCCGTTGACCATAATATTTGTTTTACCATCAATTAATTTCTTCCTGCGTACATCGACAAGCAAATCATATTTATGTAAAAAATCAACCCCTATAATAGGCCTTGTAACCTCTGCCACGAGAAATTCAAAGTCCATGTTTCTCCTCAATCCAAGGTCGACTGAAATTATTCTCGTGCCATAGGTATTTATAGGAGTGCCATTTGCTGCGTAAAGGTTACCCGTTTGTGGATTTTTTCTATGTGTAGGTGGTATTACTGAAAAATCGGCACCAGTGTCTATAAGGTATTTTATTTTAGTTTTCTTATCCGTTACAAATAGACGACGGCAATCTGCTGCTGCATCCCTATCAGCCGTCGTTGACAGGGCTGCAGTTAGTTTTCCGGAGTAAGTTTCTTGTACTGACATGGCTCGATACATTTTCGCGCTTTATCACCATAACGATAATGATACTTACAGAATGGAAAACGTACCTTTGACTTACTACGATGAAAAGAATGATTTCTGGATCTTGAATGACTTGGGGTTCTCTGTCGAGACATTCGCAACTCTGCCACCTCCTTTCTTAAGTTTTCAATTTCGATTTGTAGGGGTGAACTACTTTGAACGGATGCCACTAACGAAAAATTTTGTACCTCCATCATTTTGTCGGCCTGTTCTGCCATCTTAGAGGAATCGCCATCGACGATAGAGACCACGGATCGAATACTTTCAGGCAATCGTTCCATCCACAAAGATTTAAGGGCGTCGTCTGATATCTTATTGCCTGCTAATTCTTTCATGCGTCTTAAAAGTTGAGAAGGTTTAAGATCACCTAATTCTACCTCTCGGATTAATGTTCTCAACTTTTTCTGATCAGAATCGGTATATTCAGCTCTTAATGCACGCTTAACTGCATCATATTTGTCAGTTCTCGGTGGGTTTCGTATTATATCAGCTACTTGTAATAAATACTGGGGTTCCAATGAAGCAATAACGTGGTGGTATTTTGTGCTGTCAGTCGTTATACCAGAGACAGCAAACTGGGATTCCATCTGTATAAAATAGAGATCCGGCTGTTCCTTACAAAAAACTGGCGGTTTAACACCAACACGAAACACTTCAGAAAACGATTGTCGATCATTTGTTGAGGGACCGTCATCTTGCGGCGGAGGCACCTGTTTAGGAGGCTCCTGCTGTTGTTGTTTATCCCCGTCATTAACCATTTATAATATTTTCATGTATGGGGTCACCAATATAGAGTGTATGACGAGAAATAATTATAACAACGATTAATTAATGTTTTGTTTAAGTTTTATTTGTTTTACTATTTTTTGTCTTGACAAGCGTCGTATTTCACAATTATAATAAGTTCGTTTTTTCTTCTAGAGGGTTACCACGGTTTCTACTAATTCAAAAATGTTGACTGACGTTGCCAGATAATCATCAATAAGATACTGGTTGTTTGTCGTACGTTGCAGGTTTATTCGACATGTTGCAAGACTTAATACGCTACAGGTATATATAGGTTTGTCATTCCGTGTGAAATTTCTACAATTTTCACTTTTTTCACTGTGTGAAGGGTATAAAAAGGATATATATAGGTTTGTCATTCCGTGTGAAATTTCTAAAATTGTCATTTCCGACCGAAAGCTTATGAATAGGGGAGTCGATTAAGCTCTATCAGTCTGTCCGACTGACCGTCTGTCCGTGTGTATGTTACAATCAACTTTTTGAAGCCTTCCGACATCGCTTTTTATTTTTTTTTATATTTTTTTTTATTTAATATATTATTTATATTTTTATTTTTTTTTTTGTTTTACATTTATTATATATATTTTAATTATTTTTTTAAAATTTTTTTTTATTTTTTTAACATACGTAAATTTATAATTTTACAATGGAATGTTTTTATATATGTATGTTTTTTATATGTATGTACGTATTTCATATGGGATGAATGGTGATACAAACTACTGTTATTGCATGAGTACACGTTGTGAAGGGTATATAAGATTCGGCACGGCCCAACATAGCGCTCTTACTTGTTATCTCTATCATCGATAGGAAACCCAAAATAACGGCGATAAGCATTTTTAATCTTAGAAGGTATTGTCTCCCGTTGAGTACTTAAAGTTAGATCGCCACATACGGAACAAAATAAATTTGGAAATTTGTTACAAGTCTCTCTCACAAAAAGGTTAAAAATGTTGAATATTTGCCTTATTATATTGAAAAATATTACGAATTTTACACGAAAAATTTTTTTTCTCCATTAATTTTTAAATAATTCCAAAACGATAAGAGATAGAGAAAAATTCTATGCAAATAAATACAATCTTGTTAGACATCTTCTGGTGTTTAATTTTTAAAAATCAAATGACTGGTTCTCGAGTTAGCATGAAATATGTCTCCGTACCTGACTAATTTCGGGGGAAAAATTTGTCACGCCCATAAAAAAATTCCGATCTGATGGAAAAAACCGACAAAATCGAGTCAGTTCGAAAATCCTATTGAAAAATTTAATTGAAAAAAAAATTTATTAGTTTCGCAAATCACAGAGAAGAATTAAATTTAGCTTTAAAATTGTGAAAACAAGATCTCAAATTCTTTCAAAAATGGCCGAGGGATTTATTTTCGACTCAGATGACTTGGTCACCTTTTGCTTCGAGTTCGATAATATTCCAATTGAAGAACTTACAGATTCTTTCCTTGAGGTCAACCTACAAGATCTTAACAATAGATGGTCTAATCTGCAAAGATCGTATAGAATACTTTGTACCGATAAAGAGTCCAAAGTTGAGAAAGAATTTGTAACATCTGTCCGGGCAAAATACTCTACCTGCACACGAACATATCATACATGTAAATCGAAGATGTTAAATATAGAGAAAACTTTTGTAGTTGATATTCCCGTCAATCATTTTCAAAACTCCTTAAACGAGGATAACTTTGCTTACGTTAAAGTAGGGTTGGGCAAAATATATCGATATTTAGTTTATTTTAAAATTTCGATATTAATCGCCGATATTTTAAATACCTCAATATCGATATTTATTTACTAATATCGAAGCCGATATTTTTAAAAGTTTTCCAAAAGAAGGTACAGCAGCAAAGGCGAATTTAGTTTTAATTATACTAGTATACTTATTATATACTTATACTTATGCATTAATGCATCAAATTACTGTCAGTGTTCTTGTAGGGCTGCTTCTATCAACAATGATGTCACGCTTTTTAGTTTATCGTTTGATTAAACAGTTTTACAACTACTCACTATTGCTATTTAAGAATTCGCATAATTGACTGCAAACCATATTGTTAAAGTTGTACTATATTGGACCCCCGATTTAAGCGTATTCACTTCACTAACTGCAGTCTCAAATGCCATACAAAAAATAAGTAATGATATACGCGCAGAACATAGCCGTATGGAACGAATCTCTCCTGGTGCAAGGTCAACTCAAGGAGCGCCAAAAGAAAATTATGGTTCTTCTATTTGGTCTGGGCATGAAAAGCTCTTAACCTCCAACACAAGTATAGGACCGGTCCCAAGTTCTGGTTCTATTCCCAATAAACTAAAACAATACTTGGATCAACCACTTTTAGAAAGAACATCAGATCCCCTACAGTTTTGGGTGAATTGCCGCCATTTTACGCCTGTTCTTTCAAAAATTGCTCTAAAATATATCTGATCTGCCAGGCTTCCGAAGGTTCTTCAGCTGTTAATTTATCAGTACCAGATAATAGAAGCAGATTGACAGGAGAGCATATAAGACAAAGAGTGCTTCTGATGTCCCTATCTGATGATTACTGGTTCGAGTAAACATATATACATATTGTTACAGATTTATTTTTAAGTAGCTTAATTTACATTTTAATTTATTTTATTTGTAGCAGTTAAAGTTACTGTAGTTGTATTTGTATTAGTTTGTTTTGCTGGTTTTTCGAACATGATGTTTGTTGTTATGTGTAGCATACTTTTAGGCACTTCTATTATTCGTACCTATTACTTAACGTCTTAATTTAAATGTAACGGTTTTCGAATGTACTAGAATGTACATACGAGAACTTTGTCGAATGTTACCGAACAGCACTGTGTTACTATAAATAGCCGAACAACACAGCTAGCGTAATCAGTATTACAATAGAGCTTGTAAAGTGCGTATCAAAGTGAGTTTGACAATAAAAGTGTATAACTATAAGTGTAATAAGTAAAGTGATATAAGAACAATATTTGAGTGTATTTAAATAAATAAAGTGCTCTTAATTTTATAACGAATTTAAAGTGTTTTTAATTGCAATAAAAGAACTCAAGAGGTTTATTTAAAGGAAGTAAACCAAAGTTTATAAAAGGTATAAACGTAACAACTGGTGTCAGAAGTGGGATTGCATTTAAAAAAAAAATAAAAATCAGACATGAAATTTGAGGAACTTAAAGTTGAACAACTCAAGAAAGAATTGAGTAAGCTGGCATTGCCGACAACAGGTAATAAAGTAGAATTGCAGAAGAGGCTTCTAGATGAATTTAAGCGGCGTAATATGGACATTGATGGTTACGAGTTTGACGAAAAAGAAGAAATGGAAGTTTCTACTCGTGCAACTACAAACAACATAGATTTAAGTACAATGCTTGCTGCTATGATGGAAAAAATGGAAATTAAATTCCAGGAAACCCAAGAAACTTCAAAAGCTAATAATGAAAAATTATTAGCCGAAGTTCAAGAAAATTCTAGAGCTCATAATGAAAAATTATTAGCTCAAGTTAAAGTAGAAGTTCAAGAAGTTAAACTAGAAGTTCAAGAAACTTCTAGAGCTAATAATGAAAAATTATTAGCTGAAGTTAAAGAAGAAGTGCAAGAAACAGCTAGAGCTACAAACGAGAAACTTCAAGAAATTTCTGAAGCTGTAAATAACCGAGTAGAGGGCATTGAAAAGCAAGTTAATAAAATTGATAAAAAAATATCTGACCTTGAAGATTGCATAGTTACTCAAGCAAGTGACTTCAATAGCAAATTACAACTACAAGTCAAAGACGTTAACGAAAAATTGCAGTTACAAGTCAAAAATGTTGACGAAAAATTTCAATTACAAGACGAAAAATTTAAAAATCTGGAAATAAAAATTAGTGATCTTCAATGTCATGAGGGACCAGTGCGAATAATTCCAGAAATATCGAGTAGAATAAAGGCCCCTACTTTTGACGGCAGTGCACCATTTAATGTTTTTAAATTTCAGTTTGAGACAGTTGCCAATAGAAATATGTGGAACAATGAAGAAAAGGCTTTAGAGCTGATTTTGGCATTAAAAGGCAACGCAGCACAAGTTCTAGAAAGTATACCCATTGGCTGCAGAGAAAACTACGATGACATAATGGTGGCGCTACAACGCAAGTATGGCGGTGAGCACAAACGAGATATATACCGAATGGAACTACGAGGCAGAATACAAAAAGCTAACGAGTCATTACAAGATTTTGCAACGGAGATCGAACGTTTGGTGCAGCTGACATATCCAGGTGAAAATCACCCATTTTTGGATCAGTTTAAAATTGAAACGTTTGTAAATGGAATACGTGATCCTGAAATAAAGCACGCGGTGTTTGGAACGCATAAATCGACGTTTGCAGAAACAGTTTCATATGCACTAACACAGGAAACTGCAAAATTGCTTTCTAAGCCTCAGATATACAAGGTGCGAAATCTTGAAATTACTGCAGAAAAAGACGGAGATATAGTCACCGAAATTAAAAATGCAGTTATACAGGCGTTAGAGGAAAAGCAAGGCAAAGTCAGAGCCAAATGCTATAATTGTGGTAAAAGTGGACATTTTCAACGAAATTGCAAAGCACCAAGGAAGCGGGCTAGATCTGTTTCGCCACCTGGAAACAGCAAACGGGTGAACACGAAATCATCAAATGAGTCACCGTTAAACTAAAACGAGCTAGCACTACGGGGCAAGAGCTAGCTCCCGTAACCGAGGGCCCCACAATCTCCATATCAGTTATGCAGCAGAAAAATAGCAACCTTACTGCTTGTGGGTATATCAATGGTCGAAGGCATATTTTTACCATAGACACAGGAGCATCGCAGTCTATTATCAGGCCCGATTTAGTAAAGAAAACAATCGAACCGTTATGTGGCGTAAGTCTGCGAACAGCTACTGGGGAGCCTGCTACTGTCTATGGTAGAATAATCGTAAAAGTAACTATTGCCAACATAACTGTCAATCATGTATTCATCGTTGCCGACATTGTGGACGAAGTAATCATCGGTGCAGATTTTATGATTACTCATGGCATTAATCTGCACATGGGGCAGAAGGTAATGATTTGGAGAAATGTCGAAATAGCCCTTGATGTTGGTTATGAAAATAAGGTGCATGTAAGGAAACTAGTTGCTACAGAATATGAGAAAATACCACCACAGTCAGAAAGTGTAGTATGGGCGCGTATAGAGGGAGATTGTGTGGACAACCGGTTGTGGGTGGTAGAACAAACAGATATAAAAAGTGACTTAATAACAGCAAAAGCCCTTGTCAAAACCAGCAATGACGGAAGAGTCCCTGTAAGAGTGCTTAACCTTTCCGCCTGTGAAAAAGTCGTCAAGCCAAAATCCGAATTAGGTCAATGTGCTAAGGCTGAGGCAATAATTAATTGCGAAATGAAATCGGGTCCTGTCAGTATGTCGAACAAAGAGCAGGAGATGCTAGCAGAATACGTAGAGAGGTGGGTTAAAGGATTATCGCCGTCCGATAGGAATAAAGCAAAACAGCTACTCAGAAAACATGCATCCATCTTTGCTTTGAAAGGTCAACATCAAGGTAGAACATCACTTGTGAAACATCAGATAAATACCGGCGATGCAAGGCCTATTAAACAAGCTCCTAGAAGTATTCCTCTAGCAAAACGTAATGAAGTCAAAGAGCTTGTCAACCAAATGGAGCAGAATGGAGTAATAGAACCTTCTTCAAGTCCTTGGAGCTCACCGGTAGTTTTGGTTAAAAAGAAAGATGGCAGCACAAGATTTTGCGTCGACTATAGAAAACTGAATGACGTCACGAAGAAGGACAGTTATCCACTACCAAGGATAGATGACACTCTGGACACGCTAGCAGGAACAAAATGGTTCTCTACATTAGACCTGCAAAGTGGTTATTGGCAAGTAGAAATATCTGATAAAGATAAGGAGAAAACAGCTTTTAGTGCAAGTGACGGGCTGTGGCAATTTAACGTGATGCCATTTGGACTATGCAACGCTCCAGCCACATTCGAGCGATTAATGGAACGCGTATTAAGGGGACTTCATTGGAAGACATGCCTGGTGTATCTTGATGACATAATTGTCATGGGTAAAAGTTTTGACGATCACCTGAAAAATCTAGAAGAAGTTCTTAAACGAATATCAGTGGCTGGACTTAAATTAAGTGCAAAGAAATGCGCATTGTTCCAAAAAGAGGTTAAATACTTGGGGCATCGAGTTGCAGAGGATGGTATATCAACTGACGAAGATAAAATCCAAGCTGTGAAGGACTGGCCTCGCCCGAAAAATCTTCATGAGTTACGTAGTTTTCTAGGCCTCTGTACCTACTACAGGAGATTTGTACCGAATTTTGCTAGTGTTGCTGCCAGTCTACATGAGCTCACCAAGAAGTCCCGACCATTTCTGTGGGCTGAAGCACAAGAACAAGCATTTCAGAAGCTCAAGGAGTTGTTATGCGTAGCACCAGTTTTGGCATATCCTATCGCTGGAGAGAAATTTGTATTGGATAGCGATGCGAGTGGCTACGGGATAGGTGGTGTTCTTTCGCAAGTTGTCAACGGAACAGAAAGGGTCATAGGCTTCTACAGTCGGACACTCTCGAAGCCTGAAAGAAATTATTGTGTAACACGACGAGAGCTTCTGGCAGTTGTGGAGTGTGTAAAGCATTACCACAAATATCTGTACGGACAACACTTCGAACTAAGAACCGATCACTCTGCACTCAGATGGTTGCTACAATTTAAACAACCGGAAGGACAGCTAGCCCGTTGGATTGAACGTCTCCAGAGCTACGATTTCAGCATTGAGCACAGAAAGGGTACTAAACATGGAAATGCAGATGCACTCTCCCGAAGACCGTGCAGATTGGAGTGCAAACATTGTGCAAAAGCTGAAGGAAAAGAATGTGTCGTTGACGTCCGACTAACACATATAGAGACAAGTGACGACTGGTCAGCGGCGCAAAGAGACGATCCCATACTGGCAAAAATTATGTCAGCAAAGGAGGAAGACAAAAGGCCAACCCGTAACCAAATATCAGCGGAAAGTCCACTGATGAAATCATACTGGGCGCTATGGAATAGTCTGCAGGTTATAAACGGATGCCTTTATCGCAAATGGGAAAGTACTGACGGTAAATCGTCAACAAATCTGATTGTGGTGCCATCCTCTAAAGTCAAAGAGGTATTAAAAGAGTTTCATAATGGTTCAAGCGGTGGTCATCTTGGTGTAACAAAAACCATAGAGAAGATAAAGCAACGTTTCTATTGGGTTGGATGCCAACAATCTGTAGCTGATTGGATAGCAAATTGCGCACAATGTATCGCAGCCAAGGGCCCAGTAAGAAGGAGTCGAGGAGCGCTGCAGCAGTACAATTCAGGTGCTCCGTTTGAGCGAATAGCAATGGATATAGCAGGCCCTTTTCCTGTTAGTGAGGCTGGAAACCGTTACATTCTAGTTGTAATCGACTATTTTAGCAAATGGCCAGAGGTATACGCAATACCAAACCAAGAAGCTAAAACTGTCGTAAACGCATTTGTGAACAACTGGGTGTGCCGCTATGGAGTTCCGCTTGAGCTACATTCTGATCAGGGAAGAAATTTTGAATCTGCGATATTCCAGGAGATGTGCGAACTATACGGTATCCGAAAAACGAGGACTACGCCACTGCATCCACAATCTGACGGCATGGTCGAGAGATTTAACCGCACGTTGGAGGAACACTTGAGAAAAGTGGTCAGTGCACACCAAAGGGACTGGGATGAGCACATACCAAAATTTCTGTTGGCATACAGATCAGCCGTTCATGACTCTACCTCCCGAACACCTGCAAAAATTATGTTCGGAACCGAGCTGAAACTGCCAGGTGATCTAGAATTCGGTGTTAATCCCTCGACAATAAATGAGCACGAAAAAGATAATTCAAGGGGACAAAAAGATCTAGACAAAATTCATGAATTCGTTCGTGGCCGAATAAAAATGACCAGCGACAAGATGAAGGCCAGATATGACAGAGCAGCGAATTGTGAAGGCTTTAATGAGGGTCAGCTAGTTCTACTATATAACCCACAACGAAAAAAAGGACTGTCTCCTAAACTCCAAACTCATTGGGATGGGCCGTATAAGGTGATAAAAAGAATAAATGATGTCGTGTATAGAATACAGAAGTACAATAGCCCAAGATCAAAGATGAAAGTGGTTCATCTCGAGCGCCTCGCTAAGTACGGAAAAAGTGAATTTGTGCCTATTCGGGACGAACAGGCTTAAGCGGGCGGTAGTGTTACAGATTTATTTTTAAGTAGCTTAATTTACATTTTAATTTATTTTATTTGTAGCAGTTAAAGTTACTGTAGTTGTATTTGTATTAGTTTGTTTTGCTGGTTTTTCGAACATGATGTTTGTTTTTATGTGTAGCATACTTTTAGGCACTTCTATTATTCGTACCTATTACTTAACGTCTTAATTTAAATGTAACGGTTTTCGAATGTACTAGAATGTACATACGAGAACTTTGTCGAATGTTACCGAACAGCACTGTGTTACTATAAATAGCCGAACAACACAGCTAGCGTAATCAGTATTACAATAGAGCTTGTAAAGTGCGTATCAAAGTGAGTTTGATAATAAAAGTGTATAACTATAAGTGTAATAAGTAAAGTGATATAAGAACAATATTTGAGTGTATTTAAATAAATAAAGTGCTCTTAATTTTATAACGAATTTAAAGTGTTTTTAATTGCAATAAAAGAACTCAAGAGGTTTATTTAAAGGAAGTAAACCAAAGTTTATAAAAGGTATAAACGTAACAATATACATAAATGTTTTAAATTGAGGTTGTTGTTTCTCATGTGATAACATATTATTTCTTTCGGAATTCGTTTAGATTTGATAGATGATAGATTTGATGTAAACAATATCTCAATTGTTAGCTTTAAACTTAAGATTTTCTGTTGAAGTTTTGGTTTATTTTCTGTTTTTTTGTTTGATCTAGTCAATCAATCTTTCTAATCGTAAATATTTTTTCAGAATTTATTTTATAGATTTGATGTAAACAATACATCAATTGTTGACTTTAAAACTTAAGATTGTCTAATGAATTTTTGGTTTATTTTTTGTTTTTATGTTTGATCTAGTCATATAACTGATCTTATCCTTAATCGTAAATATTTTTCCAATTTTTGTTTTTATAAGCTCACGCATAAGAGCTAGCATTTATACTTTTAATATATATTATAATATCAAGTTTATTTATTATTAAAATTGAAATAAAAAGTTACTACAAAGCCTAATATACATCTATTTTTGTTTGTATGTACATATGTAAGTGGGTGTATTTAATTTTCAAATGTAAGTCATTTCAACAATAACTAGGTAAATATGTTTCAGTCGATATATCGAAATATCGATATTTTAAATTAATAAATATCGATGGTAAAATAAAATATCGATATAATAAATATCGATATATTTTTCCAATTTGCCCATCCCTACGTTAAAGTCCCACCGTGTGATACAAATATATTTTATGGCGGTTATGAAGAATGGCCGTCTTTCCGGGATATGTTTACGGCCGTATATATAGACAATCCT